>WEIU01023447.1:102236-217537 GCA_013389925.1 Aegithalos caudatus
AAATGTGTTGACAAAGTGTATGTGTTGCAGTAAAAGTTATCTTCTTTGCCACTAATAGCAGATTATTATTATTATTATTATTATTATTATTATTATTTCAAGTTAGAATTACCCTAAAATGTAGGGTGAGTTTAAAATACCAGTATTTGAGGTGTTATAACTGGAATTCTCCAAGTAAGTCAATCCACCCTGCCTCACATGAGATGCACACAGGGCTTTAGTCATGAAGTTACAACTGAATTAAGGTTAAAATGTTTTTTAAATTACCAATATTAATAATGTTGAAAGTAATGTAAAGTAGTGTTGGTGATTCAAAATTAAGACAGCCAGCTAGAATTTCCTTTTCTCTGTTCAGGTTTTCAGAAAGTTTTCACAAAATCATTCTTTATGCATTCCACTTTGTGTTTATTAGCTGACTGTATGTGTGGATCTACTCAGCCATAATGGTCCATTGTGGGGGTTTTGTTTCTTTTGCATATCAAAGGCATCCAGTATAGAGAATAAACAGGACTGGATCAAACACATCCGGGAAGTGATACAAGAAAGGACTATTCATCTGAAAGGAGCATTGAAAGAGCCCATCCACATTCCCAAAACTGCACCAACAACAAAACAGAAAGGAAGAAGGTAAGTAGTATTTCAAATAATCAGAGATCTCTAAGTACACAACAGTGCTCTTTCCTGTGCAGTGTTGAATTTTGAATGACTTCCAGTGGATTGGACAAAAGCAGAGTAATTTTGTCCAGCTTTATTTTATCATTAATCTACAGTTTCCTGCAGTGCTGAATTTGTTGAGATTTCTGCTCTGAACAGTCTCTGACTTGTATAAATCAGCCATTACAGAAGGGATTTGGAACTGCAGGACAGGATAGCTGTACATTTTAGATTTTTGCAATTCTGCATGTGTTACTCAGGTCCTTGGTTTTCCTTTTATGAAGCTTGAAATGTGTGACCAAGTGTCCTCCTTGCTAGCTTTGGCTAAGCGACTGTGCAAGTTTGTTGCCATATTTCTGGCTCAGAAACATGCCAGAATTGTTGCCTTAATTCTGCATGATGTATACCTTGCAAATGAATCTCTTCTCTTACGGCAAAGAACAGAGTATTAAGTACTGAGTATTTGATTCTTGCATCAGTTAATTTGGTGTCTGTTGCCACACTAGGAGTGTCTCACTTCTTTAACTAACATGTTACAAACACAGTACTACTCTTGTAATGAAAACTGAATTCTTTGCAGAGATGGTGAGGACCTGGACAGTCAGGGAGATGGCAGCAGCCAGCCTGATACTATTTCAATCGCCTCACGAACCTCCCAGAACACGCTAGACAGTGATAAGGTAAGTTTTCCAGGCATTGCTGTGTGCTGAGAGCAGATGATTTGTCCCTTAGTGTGAATTAGCACCCAAGGATAGTCCTTACTACCTTCAGAGAAGAGGTGTGGAATTATCAGTTTCTTAAAATAGCTGTCCACGATAGAGAAAATACCTTGATACCATGGGAGATCAGGAATGGTTGTTTAAATCTAATAGGTCATGGAGTTCATGCCAATTTGAAGCCATTTTTGTCCCCTCTGCTCTGCAGTTTGCTCGAAGATTTGACCCAGTTTAACATGAAAGTTTTATTTTCCATAAAATTTGATTGTGATGCAGAGAATTTTTCTCGATGTTAATCTCAGCCTTCCTGAAGGCATACCATCTGCTTTTCATGTTGGCTTGAGACTGGTGATTGCCAGAGTTACTGTTGTAAAGGAGAAGTACTCTGCAGTGTTTATGGGTTATAGAGTAGGTGTTCACTTTCTGCATGAAAGTTGATGGAATCATCCAGAAGTAACCCACAAAACTGTCATTTCATACTAGTGCTGGTGTTTCCTTTCCTCCAGCTCCGCCTGTAGATTCTGGCTGGGTCCTACCATAAGGATACACAGCCAGAGTTCCCCCTGGTTGGAAGAAAGATAAGTGTCAAAAGAATATTTTTTTTCTGAAATGTCTGTGTTAGTTGGAATTGAAACAAGAATTTTGGCAAGTGAGAAGTGTTAGGACCCTGGAGGGAGGTAGAGGTGGATAATAAAAGTTTTTCAAACATAAGAATGAATTATAACACTGAAGATGACTAGCAAATTACTTTAAAGTTTGATTAGGGATTTCAGGTCTATTACCTCCTTGTATAAAATTGTTCCAATGAACCATTTAAACTATGCAGATAAATAACCACTATCATTCAGGGCAGCTAAGTGACTAGGTTTTCAGAATAATATTTTGACCATTCCCACCATCGCCTAAACTCAGTGAGTTTCCTCTGTTTTCACATGCCACTCAAATTCTATAGTTTGATTTTTTTCCATGTAGAGAAGCAGACAGCAGGAGGGAAATATTAGGTGCCTTAGGTTGCTCTTGTATTTATCGAAACCAGCCTGTTTTGATTTTGTTCATTTGTACTGAGGTTGGTCTACAGTTTTGGTAGTTGCTTCTTCTAAAGATACCTGTGAGAGAAACAGTTGGTTAGAGGAAGAACTCTTTTGATGACTTTTGCTTTGCTGTCTTATTCTTGGCATTCTTACTTAACTGTTTAGTGTTAAGACATGTTTGAAGACATTGAGTTTTGTATGCTAGCAAACGGTTCAAGAGAAGAGTTTAGGTAACCTGTGACACTCAGAAGCAAGACATGCTCTCAATGATTTCCCTGTTTCTTGGCTGAGACATCAAGCTGTGTGCATGCAGGTTGGAGGTGATGCAGTGCATCCCTGGTGTGCAGAGCCATCTCCCTTCTGCACTTGTTTGTGATGCACTGTTCACTAGGGTGACCAGCACAGCTGTCTCCTGATGCCCTTCACAGTAGTATTGTGTGCACCTTGTGAGAATTCCTGAGAAAGGTGGCCAAGTAGAATGGCCTCAGGATTGTTTTCCAGTCTGACATGAGAAGGAGTCTTACCCAACAACCTGTTCAACAGGAGTAATAAGTTAAATGAAGGAGGAAAGGAAGGAAGGAGAAATGGACAACACTTCTCAGCATTTTCCTGACAAATTTTAAGTGTGATTAGTGCCTGTAGTGTTGTTTTTAAAGTATTTTTGAGATCTTGCATTTATGTATAAAAATTCTGTTAGACTTTTCTTTGCCAAGAAAAACAAGCTGATGACTCCCTGGAAGATACTTGATCCATATGTTGTATGTCCAAGGAAGGAATTTACTATTGTGCACTTCTAAAAAGTGTTAGAATTAGCAGTGTAGTTTTGTATAATGTTTCTGTTGTATGCTTTGGTTTGCTAATACATTGAGAAAATATTTTATCTGTTTAAAAATACAAAATAAAAATTATTAAGGAACAGTAACAGGAAGGTGGCCAGTGGAATCTCTAGAGTGTCTTAATGCCGTTGCTGAGCGTAATCTCTCACTGGATGTTGAAAATTCATTAGCTGCAGTCGACTTGGGATTTAAAATTGACTCTGTTTTCTTAGCCTAGAAGCTTGAGGTGTGTGTGAATATCCTACAGAAACAGAGTAAAACAGTTGTACAGATTTAAAGTGCTGTTGATGTGGTTAGCCAGAGGAAGCAGTGGAACTCCTTGGTCAAATTTGGAGCATGTAGCTAACTGAGATGGGATTCCAAATCAAGATACATTAAAAATATCACACAATTAAAACCAGTGATAATGAAGTAGTAGAAGTGTTTAGTGCTATATTACTTATTAAGATCTTGCTGGACATTTTTCTGTTCACATCTATCTGTTATTGATGTTGAGAAAAGACAAAAAATATCAAAAAAGCCAAAAAAATATCAAAAGGACAAATAACAGCCAAGTAAAAGCATTCTTTTACTTCCTCCAATTATATGTTCAGACAGTTCAGTCTTTTAAAACAAATGTTTTGGTTAGAAGTGCTAAACTGTTTTACAGGGAGTATATCAAGTATGAAGTTCTTTATCCAAACGTCAATATTCTTTCTCACCTCCTCTGAGATATACTTTGAAAGATCTGAAAATCCTTGATAGTAGGTGGTTGAATATTGTCCAGTCAAACTTCTTTCCTTGCATCCTGTTTTCTGACATAATTGGAATTGCCATAACAACAGAGAATAACTTCATGATTAGCGTTATTCTTCTCCACCCTTCTTTTTAGGCTAGAATTTTAACTTTTGATTGTTGGCTCCACTGTTGCAATGCTGCTTTTCAGTAATGACTGGGATGATGCAATAGACCATATGTTTATAAAACTGACATTGACATCCTTCCCAGCTTCATGTCATCTGAAAACAGGGTTGGAAGGCAGAATTAAAATTCAGAATAATCTTGGCAATGGGAAAAATTAACTGGCAAAATACTGTGCATTTTAATAGGAACACATTTGAGCTTACATGAATAGGTGGAAATAGTGAAATGCTAACGAAAACAGTGAAAATCTTGAACAGTGTTTGAGAGGATGCTTGGGAAGCTACAGAAGCTCACAAGATGTTTATTATTTATCTGTGTGATGCATCTGGGAGGGCAAAGAAAGCAGCAGTATATTGCCTTGTAGAAATGGGATGTTGAGGACACAAAGTCCTCATTCTTTCCTCAGAACTCGTAAGGCTTACATTAGATACTGCATCCAGTTTTGACTGCAGAATTTTGGAAAATCAGTGGTCCATTGGAAGAATTCTGAGGGAAAGAGGAAAAAGATTGGTTAGAAGTCTACTAAGCCTAACTTAAAGGGCAAGGTAAAGAATTGGAGCTAACAAGTCTAAAGGGAAAAAAAAAGGCAGGAGGAAGAACATTAGATCTTCAAGGAGGGGAAAAAAGCTACCACACAGAGTTACTAAACAATCTTTTACCTAAATTTTAAGTGGATGGAATGAAGGACTTCTGTTTAAAAAGATTGCAATAATACTTTTTATGGGTATGTGTAATGGTTTTTGTAATTACTTTTTTGCTAAACCATTACATTATGAAAATGTGAAACCCTAGAGCAGAGTAATTGTGAAGGCTGAGGAATCTCCATGACTGGAGTTCTTTGAGAACAGTTTGGATAAATGTTAAGGATTCACACAGATGTGGCTGATGGTGCTCTAGAGAAAGGGAATTAGCGGACTAGGTAATTTAAGGTCCCTTTCTGGCCTTTTTTATTATCATGGGCTGTATCTTCATATTGCAAGAGATGCTAAATATTTACATCAGTAGCACTGACCCATCCTGAAGTATTGGAAGCTATAATGGAATCTGGAGTGAAATACACAATTTTTGAGAGAGAGATTTCTAGTCCATCAAAGGATCTCAGTTTTCTGCGTGAGTGCTCTTATTGTACCCTTCTCAGTAAATATTTTGCCCTTCACCTTTCACAGCATTCCTTCCATTCACATTCTGTAGATGTGTAGCCAGCATTTTAGGTGGCTAATGGATAAAAGAGATTATTGGACCATTCATTTGGCCTTTCATCAGCCTCATCTGATTTTTAACATTGTCTTTTGAACTTGATCCAGTGCACAGGAAATTAAGTAGGGAGGCTGAAGGAAACAATATAGGTCTGATAGGTTTTTTCATGCTTCTATTCAGTGATCTGGTAGAAACATGAAATAATCCAAACTAGTATTTTGGTGTCTGAGAACATGAGAGACTTTTAGAAGAGCTGTCACAGATTGCTATCCTAAATAGTAGGACTCATGCTAGCTGCTGTGGGTGGTCAGTAGAGCAATACTTTATTTTTAAGAAATTGTCCTTTGTGCCCAGCTGGTAACACTTCGTATGACTGTGTATGTGAGGTTGTATTTCATTTTCATGCTCCTTTAAGCTTGCGTGTAGTTCTCTGAAAAACAGAAAAAGGACTGAAGCAGCAGGATGCAACTAAGTATTTAGTTCTGCCAGCTGAGTCTCCGGAAGAGAAAAGGCTCCAATCAGTAGAAAAAACTGTTAGTAAAAAAGCAGACATGGCTGTGAGTACACACCTTTTTTCAAAGTCAGAAACCAAGTCTGGACAGTTACCTGTCAAGGCAAAATACTCTTTATTTGAGGCAGAACTTCTGTGCTGTCCCATCTCTTTTCTCCCAAAGTACACGTTTCTATTTAAAAAAGGGATTAAAGATTTTCATGCTTAAAATGATTGAGAATTCTTGTTAGATTTTCTTTGCTTTCCTTTCTTCTTAATGTAAAATTACCATGGAGAATTAAATTCCATTTGCAGTCCTGAAAGGATGTTATATGGCCTGGCTCTTGAATATCTGGTCAGTCGTCATGTTTGCAGGTAGTGGTGGCAGATGGCCTTAGTGTGGTGTCTCTGACTTCAGCAAACGTATGCTAAGAATGTACTCAGCCAGTGAGTGTTCACATGTTTGTGTCATTCAGTTTTTTCTTTCTTTCTACAAGCGACAGTGACTAAAAGGCCCCAGAGAGGTGAATGTAGATGGTTAGCACTAATTTCAGCAACTGCAAGGCTCTGTGTCCCATGATAAACTGTTTAATTAAACTTTGTGCCTTTTTTAATCTGCAGTTCTGTTTCTGTCTGGCTTTCGTTTCTCATCTCGTCTCTGTCTCTCCAGTTTCCATGTTTCAGACATAGCATCATTTATTTTTATCATGCATGATTAATTCAGTTTACATAAAAGGTTTCTTGAGACACATGGATAAAGTATATAAAGCCTTTGTTCAGCCTAAATTTGGATTTTGATGGTTTGTAACTCTTTTCCCTTCAGTGCAAGTCAGTCTCCCGGTTTCTGCTGTGCCTCTCACTCTTCCCTCCAGCTAGCCTGGAGAGCCTTGCCAAAGCTGTCCAACAACAGCTGTTGAGCAAGGCGCTTAATCACAGACACTCCCTGCTGTCCAACTGCATTTAATCAGTGTGAAAGATGAAACTGCTCTCAGAAAGTGTGTTACAAGGAGAAATCGAGTAATGAAACAAAGAGGAAAGAAGTGTTTCCTAACCACTACTGTAGTAGGCAGAAAGAGGGGAAGTTAACCCAAAGGAAGGGAAAATTGGTAAACGCTTTTTTTGCTCAGCTCTCCTAAGTGCCTTCTGTGTATGCTGGATACAGAAATAATTGGTTTTGGTGTCTTAGCAGTAGTGGAAATGTTCTGCACTAAGTTGCATGAAACAGCATAGGTGCAGGTTTGAGGATGGCATGGATCTAACAACCCTACACAGGAAGTGTCTTACTATTCTGAAGTGTGGATGAGTGTTGAATTTCACTGGAATACTGGCCAGCTAGGCTGATTACCACATTGTCTGAAAAACTAGGACTTTTGTGTACTTTGGCCATCTGACATGGCCACTGACAGCCTTCATTTGCTTTTTCCTTTAGCTTAATATTATATAAAACACTTAGAAAACATAAAATCTGAGATCCTGCTTTTTTTGTTTTATTAGGGGAAGGAGAAGAACGAAGAACTATATTACCAAAACGTGGCCATTGCACCAGTCACAAAAAATACACCTTCATCTCTATTTGTAGGAAGTGAAGGGTCAGGAAAGTAACCAGAGCACCAAAGATATTCTCCTGTAGGTATTTAGGAGGAAATATAAGGATGAGATGCAGTTTCTGGAAAGTGAAACTGCACTGTTTCACTGCTTGCACTGGATGGGATATGGACTCGTGAGAAAAATTTGGTCTGCCCTGGACACCTTGTGAAGTCATACTTCATCAGCTTTTTTCTTAGTCCCCATTAGGCATACAGATGGTTTCAATTGTTTCTGAGTTGGTCTGACAAAGGCTGTAACATAAATCAATACCAGAAAACAAGGGAAAGCTCTTTACTTTTTCCCCTTTGCATAGCTTTGCATGGACTAAAAAGGGAGTGTAAAGGAACAGGAAACATTTTAATGAGGGAGGAGGTAACGTATTTTGAAGATGTACTCCTCCTGTAATTTGTGTATTGAGGCTGTCCAAAGAGACAGGGTAGAAGCAATGTGATTAATTTTTAGCCTGTATGTAAATGCGTACAGCCTGATTTACCTTCCTTAAACACTAGATATATGAGGGCTTTCTGCCCTTCTTGGCCCCAGCATTCCCTCAAGAAAACTTCTGTTGCTTTGTAAGCACATAGAAGCAATGCTAGCCAGTAAGACTTGCAGGCAGATACCATGGGAAAGCTCTGGAGTTACTGTAGCCCATCTGCTAGGAGTTATGTTCTGTCATTTGATGCAGACTTGAGGAAGACAAGGTTGGAATTGTCCTTTGATTCTTACTGGGATTTTGCTGGTTTTGTCCTTTGCTCTGAAATTCTTGCTTGATAACAAATAGCATTTTCATAGAAAGTCCAATGTTTCCATTCCAGGCTTGTAATGAAAACCAGTAAGAACTGGTGCAGTCTCATATCTGCTGTTTCTGGAGCTCATGGGGTTAGCTGGCAGCCATGAAACAGTCAAAAGCAACGTGGCAGGACCTGTGCAGTGTGTTGGTGTGGCACTTGCTGCTTCCACTGGCAGCTGAAACTCTCAGAGGGCATTGGTCCTGCTTTGTCAGTGTAGAGCATTGCAAGATTACCTCACTGAGCTGAAGGAGTTTACTGACTTGGTTCAAAATTCACAGAAGTTGAATGCCAGCTGAGATCTGGTATGAATGTTGCACTGAAGCAACCAGAGCTACAGAAATGCTCACACATAAAAACTGAAGTAGCCTGGAATGCTGTTGCCTTAAGGAAGAAGGAATTCTACGACTACTTGATGGGTGCTTTGGCACTGAGCAATCTTGGGAACTTTGCAAAGTTCTGATAATAATTTTCATTTCACATCAAAGCAGATGAAACAATCAAAGAGAGGAAACTAAAGCTTAGGCAAAGTTATTCTAATGAAATGTTTTGAAGAGGGGAGGAAAACCCTAAGCTTGCATGCTTTTAATTCAAGTTTGTACAGTTTAATTTGGGAAAACCAACAAAAATGTGAAAGTTGTAAGCCCGTGTGAATTTTCTATTAAACACTTAAGTATTTGAGAATGTTTTGTGAAGAACTTTACACTGACTTTTTCCATTGTGTATATTGTGTCCTGAGTGATTTTGTGACCAGTGTGTAAAAACTGTGAGTAGAGTGGGAATAAGGCAGTAAGTTCATTTGAAAAAGCTACCTCATTCTCTCTTGAATTTGAAAAATAACAAAGCTCAAGTGACTGTGTTAAGTAATATCTGACCTTTTTTTTGCTAATTATCACACGTAAAATATATTCAGAAGCAACTGCTACTTCAGCTTTTGGGATAAGGAGCAGTCTAGCAAGAAAAGCTGCTTAAATCCTCCGCCCAGCACTGTCACAACCAGTGTGCTTTGAACAATAGGCAGAGACAAGCAGAGTTAGAAATCTCTTCTAAAATGCCAGAACTGCCTGGTTTTGAAATGATCTCTTCTTGATGTGGAAAGTCCCAGAAGCCTGCTATCGCATCCAAAATACAAATCCTGCCAGCAGTCCCAAATAGGTAACGGTGCGTGACGGAGGCTTTGATAACGAGCGTTCATCTGGCTTCTCCTTGTTTTCTCCCCTCACAGTTGTCTGGTGGGTGCGAGCTGACAGTGGTGATCCACGACTTCACCGCCTGCAACAGCAACGAGCTGACCATCCGCCGTGGGCAGACCGTGGAGGTGCTGGAGAGGCCCCATGACAAGCCCGACTGGTGCCTGGTCCGAACCACAGATCGGTCCCCGGCTGCGGAAGGCCTGGTCCCCTGCGGCTCCCTCTGCATCGCCCACTCTCGCAGCAGCATGGAGATGGAGGGCATTTTTAACCACAAAGGTAAGGATCGATGGGTGCAAAGTCTAGACATCAGCAGCGTGTATTCGGGGTGATGGAGAGTACTGAGCATATGGCTGCTTTGGTGTTCCTGCACTGCCTTGTTTTCAGCAACCACACTGTCCTTTTCCAAGAATAAGCAGTTGGCAGTTCTCAGCACTAAGGGAAAAAGTAGCTGAAGATGGGGGAAAAGGTTTAAGCAAATTATATCTTGGTGAAGAATTATGTATCATATTAGATCAAGCTGCAGTGATAGGAAAACCTGTAGCTGAGAAGTGCTGACAGTGGGGAGGGAAGAAAATCTCCGTCATGGATTATCAGTGTTTCCTGAGAAACCCTGCAGTAAGAAGTCATGAAGGTTCAGCGATGGAAAAGGTAAATACACTCATCCATATGCCCTGGCACAGGAATTGTTTATTTGGATTTCTGTATTTTACTTAACTGGGCTTCTTAGAGTAGCACTGGCACACTTTTTCTCTGAAATCTTGGATTTTTTTCAGATGCATAAAAGAATATACCCCTGAAGGGTGCAAGAAAAATCTGATGATTTTTTGAAAGGTTTTAGGATTTTAGTGTGCTGTAAACTTTTCACTCTGTAAACTATATCCAGGCTTAAAGAGTAGATTGTTATTGGAGAAAATACTTGCCTCATTTGCAACTACTTGAGTTTGCAGGCTCTGAACAGAAAGAAATGTGATTTTTTTTTAAAAAAAGGCAAAAAAAATCAGAAAAATAGTTCATTAGAAGGCATTTCATCACATGTTATGGGAAAAGATGCATTTCAAAGAGTTTATTATTGCAAGTAATAAGATTAGCAGACAAGTGATGTTAGGGAAAATTTGTCTTCCAAAACACAAAATTCTGGTTTTGGGAAGTTTTTCATAAATGGAACCACAAATTTTTAATTACTCACTTCATTCCAGCTATTACAGTTTTTCCCAAATGTTTTTTTTTTAAGACACTGTATAAATATGCTTGACTTAAACAGGGGTGAGTCTGTGTGTCTTACATTAGGGGCAGGCACAGCAGGAACTTCCTGAATGCAGGGTGATTAGGGGCTTGGGGGGGACTTCGAAGGATTAAACTGTGTAGTTGTAGTAGTCTTTTGTCATTTTGTATCCTACAGTAATTTGGATAGGGAAAGCTTGCAGATGTTTTGATGATAAAATTGGAAAATGTAGTTGGGTAACACTAAAACTTTTATTCTTGGGCTAGGGGGTGAAATCTAGATTTTTTTTTTTTAACAACACTCAACTGATAAATCCAATTTCTTTTGGAGCTTAGGGACTTCACCTTTGAATGCAGAGAATTTTATTGGGAGTACTGGACTCTATATTCATATACATATACATATATGTATGTATGTACCTTGAGTCTGTCAGAATCCCAAGGAACAGACAGAGCTGGTTTTGTGTTTGAGAAGTTACTTTGATTAATCAAACCAGTGGACATGTACTGTATTGCTTTTTTTTTTTTTTTTTTTCCTTTAGAATTTGTTTAGGGAAAATGGGGCAGAGCATTTCAAGGATACTTTACTTTGTTTAACATGGTGCTTTGAAGTAAAGAGCATTAATTAATTATATTAATCACGGACACTGAAGAAGAAGAGAAAGCCATTGCTAGAATGAGCATAATTTGCAGGGTTGAGTGCAGCCTCAGAAGTGCCTTCTGTCTCTGCCACAGGCTTCCTGCTGGATGTTATGGTATGCCATCCTAATCCCAGCTGATAAGAAGCAGCTGCTAATTGTTTATTCCCACATTGCTGGGTGTCAGGCTTTAGGAGATGGATGTTTAATTTGTAAAGTTTCCCCTGCATGTGACTGAAGTGAGTGTGAACTGTCTTGAACATGCAAGCTGTTACATAATGTTAAGTAGTCTGGAGAGGCCAAAAAAAAAGGCACTTGAAACTCCTGGATTTTTTTCACTTTCGTCCCTACCTCATCTTTCTATTGGTTGAAAGAGGCTGATAGTGTTCATTTCACTGAGGGATTATAAAAATGAAGCAAAACCAGTGGAGTGCTTTGATTTTATTTTTTCCCCCATAGTGAAAAGTACCTCAGACTATCCCACAAACCAATTATTCATTCTCAAGTGCTGCATTTGATTAAATAAAGCATCAGGGAATATGCTAATAGGAAGAATGGAAAAACAATTAGATGATTGTCTCAGAATTGTTCATTGTGGGTATTGATAGAGATATGAATTCCTAAAAAACAAAACAAATCCTCTAACAAAAGACAAGTGAGTGACTTACGTAATTTTAAGTCAGTCCATATTCTTGGGTGGATAATTTTTCATGTACTTCCTAGATTTCTAGTACTTAATTATGTACCTTCAGTCTTTACAATACAGATTTTCTTTTCCTTTTTTGACAATAATTCAGTAAAACTTTCAGAGTTTTTGAGAGATTCAACAAATTAGGATTTTGAGGTCTGAAAATACACATCCTATGTGAGGCTCACAGTGTGAGCATCAAGTCTGAGTAATTCTGTACAGCTCATGGACTAAGACATGAATCTGGAGTGCTTGCATGTCTGACATGACAAGCTCTTGGGTGAGGCTGAGGCAAAGAGAGGGCTTATGGGAAAGAAGGAGATGATCACCATCAGAAGTGGTGGGGTTGGCTACTTGGATGTAGAGTGCTTAGCCTATACAGATGGCTTTCTGAAGCATTCTGCTCTCCTTTCAGTATCTATGGACCCTACAGTTTTGATCTTTTCAACTGTGTTTATTGGTAGCACTACTTGCCACCAAAACAGAGGAGGAAAGAAAAAAAAAGGAGTGTCGCAGCAAATCAGAGGTGAAATGCGAGTCAAAGTTTTGATATGGCAAACCTCTTGTAATTGACAGCTGGTTCTTATGGTGTGTCAAACCACATTTCATCACTGAGTACAGAAATGTTGGGTCATACTTAATGCCTTAAATAATCTCAAATTATTATCCAGAGTAGGAAAACATGCACAATTATTAAAGCAGAAAATATGTTCAGTGAAGCCTAGTTCTAGCAGTTGATCTTGGTCATTCCTTGTCTGTCCACACATTATCTGTCAACCATGAAAGGTAATGTTGTTTTATTCTCATGTTAAAAGACAGCCTCAAAAATGACCCTCATCAGTTGCCTACAAGAGTAGGTATTACTTCTCCTCTAAGAATGTGTATGATCTAAAGCATCTAATCAGTCTGAATGGATTAAAAAATATACATTTATAATATCTTCAATCTCTAAAATTTTATGGTAGTTAAGGTAATAAACACTTTACTAAGAGTATGAGTAAAGCATTGCACAGAAAAGATGTTCACTAGATGATCAGTAACTTACGAGGAGAGTTGATGGCGAGTTCTTGACCTCCTGCTTGCTCTGCTGCATATCAAATCTATTTTTGCAAGTTATTTGGGTCATTTAGTCAGTCTCATGTGCAGTTCACAGATGAATACATTTTTTAAAAATCTAAATCCCTTGTATAATAGGGGGAAAAGAGAAACAAGTGAGTAGTGAAGAGGCTGAATAACAGTTGGTTCACTCGAAAAAAATAAATCACTAGCTCTGGAAGAACATGTTTTTCACAAGTAATGCATAAAGCAACATTTTTTTTGCAATGATTTCCCACATGTTTTTGGGTGTGGGGGAGAAAGATTATTCCTGTTGTTTTATTTGGTGCTTCTCTCTTTTTTACCATGGGTTTCTTTTCATTCTAGAGTACATCCTGTTTTATAAGTGCAGTCCTCTTTCTTTTCTTCACAGGGTATTTACACTTCCACAGAGCTTTGGGTAAAGGGCAGGAGACAGGATTCAGTGTAATGAAAATGAACATGCAAGCTCAGAAAAATTGGCAACTATTTAAAATTGTTTGTGAATGTCTTGCCTGTTTAGATCACAAGTTTACTGTCTTTTCCAAATCTGTGAGTACTTCTGAAGAATTTGTGATAGTCCATCATATCCATTCTGTAGGAGATACTGTTTGGAGGGATACAAAGGCTGCAACAAGCCTTTCCTTATGGGGCTTAAATTTGTCTCCTTTAAGTTACAAGTTTTTTGGGGGGACCATGTCTAATTGCCTATTTATGTTACTGTCTGTTTCAAAACTTGGCCAAGAAGTCTTTTGTTTATCTGAAGGTACTGTGTTTGCCTGTTTCATACCATTGCATGATCCAGGGATCTGTATAGGTTTGTTCAAATCTGAGAGGTAGGTGATGTCTCAGTAACATGGTGCCAAACCACACACCACTCACATACTGAATGCTGCCTTTTGATTTTACTCTGAGGAGACTGTCCTGACTGCAGCAATAAACACAGAAATGTAGTCTCTCTTGAAGAATCTTAACATTATAAGGCAGATCAAATGTCTTTGCAAGACAGAGATTGACAAATTTGTTCAAATATCTGTGTAATAAGCCATTTTCTACACCTGGAAGATAGGAAGGACTGATGTAGGGCAGGTGTAGAAAGTGGCTTATTTCAAGAAAACTCTTCCTGAATTGCTGTAGGGACTCTCTCTTCAAGAATTAAGGAAGGCAAAAATGTGTGTGTGGGTGACCTAGAGCTATTTCCCAAGAAGAGTGAGAGATTTTATGGGCCATAGAATGGACTAAAACAGTCTCGAATTTGTTACATAAAGTAAGCTTGCTGTCACAAACTGCATCCTATTCAGAATACCAGTTTTCAGTGAAAGGAGAAGGGGAGAGTAAAGGTAAAAGTCTCATGTGTGATTGAGTGCTTTGGAAGTTATGCTTGAGAAAGGGAGTGTTTCATGTTGAGTCTAAATACTGTTCAGTACAGGAAGAGGAAGCTCTGTGTATCAGCAGGAGAATTTGATCCAGCAAAATGGGTATTCAGTTTGAATAATTGAAGAAGGACTCCCTGTTTGTAGTGGAAGAAAAGAAGGATGACTTGGGCAGCAGCAATTGTTTGCTTAGGAGCAGAGGGAGGCTGTAGAAGGGGAGGATTTGCTGTTTTGAGACTGCAAGCAAGTGAAGCATAGGCCATGTGTAAGGAAAAAGGATCCCCACCCGTGGCTCTGAGCCAAAGCGCTGCCTGTGAGACTGCCTGACAGCGTTTGCAGCTGCAGGAAATGAGTTACAGCCCAGGCCAGAGGGGAAAGTAACTCCTGACAATGAGCTGGTGGGGTACGTGCTTTGCTGTGCTGCCTTGGGGCCAGGTGGCAGAAGGTGGGGACTGTGTAGTTTCCAGGGCCCCAATCCAAGAGGGATCTGCTGCTACACACACAGACAGATGATTGCATGCAGAAAGTGACATAGAGAAATATGTTGGAGTTGTACAAGACACCAAACCTTAATCTAAAAGTTCTTTTTCTTGATGAATCAGTTACCTCCTCATAAAACTTCCAGGTAACAGGGTGCCAATCCAGATAGCCAGCTGATAGAAAGTCTTTTGAGGAGCCTACGAGAGGCAAAGCTGAGCAGTCAGTTGAATTTGACACTCTACATGTTTTAATTACAAAAAAAAATTGTAAATGCTGTGCTGCAGTGTCAGTTCAACTTATTTATCAGCCAGATTTGAGCTTGAACAGAGATGGATGCATTTTAATAGCTGAAGTCCAACTTCACAATTACCGTTTGTTTTGAAAGTGTAATAAATCGTAAATTTTAATTTAGTCACAAATATTTTTCCCAAAAGCACTGCTAGTTTAACAGTGGCAAGGATGGTTTGAATTTAGGTTGTATGTGTGTGATTTTTCAAACATGTTCGCCTGCCTTAGTCCAGGTAAATAAAGTCACTGCAGTATAAAGTAAAACAAGAATTCTCTGTCCTGACTTTCCCACATTGTGGTTTTAGTTAAGTTTGCAGTTAAAAACATCATCTGAGCATAAGTAAACTTAAATAAAATGTCAGCAATTGACTGTGGTCCATTAGATAATAATCTTTGCATTGAGTTTTATAGCCAAACTTTGTCAGATAGTCAGAGTTAATAGCCAAATTCTAATTGAGCCTTGATAAATAGTAAAGTCTCTATAAAATGCTTCCTTGGCATTGTGCAATCTTAAACTAGACAAGGAGGTTCAGTGAATCTCACAATTTGAATTTCTAGACGAGTTCTCTCTAAGTCAAGTTCACATGTGTTCTGAAACATCATAGGATTGATTTCTGCATAAACCTGCCTTTAACTCCTGCATTATTCTTTTATCATAATGCAGCCCAGGAGGACTTGTGAGATATGTCAGTATTTCCCATGCTGACTCTATTTGTGAGCATAAGTACGTAGTTAATTTGTCTCTGGAGTTTTCGTACATAGCTAATGAAAGGATTTTGCCCTGTTTGGGAGCTCAGTATTACAGCTGAGAAAAAGAAATTTTTATAATACTGGCTTGAATCTACTTTTGGTCCCAGACAGCTGCCAAATATATTTCTCTTATATATTGTAGTTGGAAAGGAAATTGGTGCATAAAAAATATCTGCTTAGAACAGATGTATTTGCACAGCTGATCTTTGGGAGGTAGAGGGTGGATATAAACCAGCACTTCTGATAGCTTTAGGTTTCCCAGGAGAGTTGTTACTTTGCTTGCAATTAGCCATTTCTTTGACAGCAGTTTCTTTTTCTGACCAAGGTTAGAACAGAACTCAAATCATATCCTGCAAATGTTGTTTCTAGCTTCCAATTGAAGAAAACAATGCTGAAGTTTGTTTGCTGTCCTGAACTTGTCCCTCTTCAGTTGTAACAAACTTTAAAAAGTTGCTGAAGTGTTCAGTATTACTTTGTGAGGGTGCCTTTGTTACCCATATTTTGCTTGCTGCTTCTTTTTTTTAAGGAGCAGACTAGAGCTGATGAGCTTGTGCACCTTTTGGGACATCCTCAAATTACATTACATCACATCATCTGTCATCATCACTGCCTGCAGATGGAACCAGCAGAATTTAGGGTTCCCTGACTTCCTCCAATTCTGTTTTTGTGAGAAGGCTGCTGAATATGTTCCACTGATTTCATTTCACTTTTCCTGGAAATAGTAAAATAGCATGCTAAACTAGGAATGTTGCATTGCTTTTAACATAACTACCAGAAGCTTTCTTATGAATGCCCTTTACATCTCTTAAATTGATGGCATAATTATGCAATGTTTTTGCTTCTATTTTGAGTGCATATTCACTGACATAGGTATAATTACAATTCAGGACATGCTTGTGTTTTCTCCTAGTTTTGAACTGAGTACAAATAGTAAGATGTTTTCCTCTATCTGAAACAACTATTGAACCTAAATTCATTATTGTCCAACATGGAAGCAAAAAAAGTGATGGAATTCTTAGAGCAAACTGTGTAAAAGAGGCTGTTGTGATAAGTTAATAAAAGCATTTAATGATCCCAGGAGACTGTACTGATAATGCTTTTCAGAAATTGGCAGTCTGCATTTTCTGGGATGCATACATAATTGTTGACTCCTGTAGCAACAGGAGACATTTGCATAACTGACGTGCAGGCATAAATAGTAAAGGTATCATCTTAGGTAAACTTGATACCAAATTATCCTTGATTACCAAAATCTTGTAATTTTTCCCTGTGGTTGTAAGCCAGCTGTGGCCAACCTCTACTGTTTGTTAACCATCTACAGTGCAGCAGAAATAGTTACAAGAAGAGCTTAAAAGTCTGTCAGGTTTTCAAGAACAGATTGGACAATGCCCCAAGTATGCTGGTCTGATCTCATAACTGACCCATCCTTTTGAGCAGACAATTGGACTACATGGATTTTTGAGGCTACTTAGAACTTGAGTTATCCTGTGATCCTATGCTGAAAGTTAGAAATGCTAGCAGGGATTTAGTATGTTCTAAGTATTTCCTGGAGTCTTGCTCTTACTGGGGGTATGAGAAATGCTGAAGATTCTTGCCCCCAAATACATTTATTCCATGTAAGAAATGGGAAGGAATCAAAAAAAGTATTTCTCCTTGTGAAAAACTCCAGTTGTGCTTGTTGCACCATGCTGGGTGTGGTCATAATCTAATTAGGTGTATGTTCATTTTTTAATACAAGCTTCAAAGTATCAGTGATACAGAGATGCTTTAAACACGGAGTCCAGGGAAATCTAGCTGCATGTAAGAACCTACAGATATGCTGAAGGAAGGAAAGCTGCTAGAGTATAACATCAGCAAGCCTACCTGTTAGGCCAGCACTGCCAAGTGCAGAACTAACCACGTCTCTTGAAGGAAGAATCACCTCCCCATTGGTGAATTGAACCCTGGTCTCCAGCATGAGAGGCGGGGACTGGTTGGCTAGGTTGAAGTATGCTTTAGGTGGTATTAAACAGGAAAAGCTTGACTGGTGAAAACCACAAAATTGTTAACCACACATCTTAAATTTTTAATGTCAGTAGCCAGTCTGTTTTAGAGACTTTATTTGTCATGGCCTGACTTAGTTGTTGGCCGGTTCTAGTGCATTTTATTCTGACTTCTCATTGTGTCAAGAGTAACAAAACACATGTACTTTAAATGTTGGTTGATACAGTAGAACAGGCTTAGGTGTGTTTATCTTTTCATCCTAAAGATGTGGCAGAACTACATAGGTGTAGTCATGCCAGAATCAGTTTGGAAAGCACTGGCTCAGAGCTCTGTTTACAGTCTCAGGGTAATATCTGAAGAGCTGGTGTTTACAGCAGGTGGTACCCTGGAGCTGTGATGTGTTCTCTTTGTGTCCTGGTTGCTTGCTTAAGTAACAGCCCAGGCAGTGGGATCCAGTGCCCATTCACATCACCTTTGTAAGACTATGTGAAGTTACAGTCCTCAGAACTGGAGTAAATTAGAAGTAGCAGCATTTGACTGTCTTTTGCTGTTTGTGGATTAACAAAGCTTTAGTCTGTTACTGTTAACATTATTAGCAATCTGAAACTTCCACCATGATGGCATGTTTTGTTCAAGAGGAACTGGGGAAAGAGAATATGGAAAGATTTTGTGTCCATTAAAACAATTTTCTGGCACCTGAATTTTAGTTGCTGTCCTAAAGGAGCATTGTTGTCTTAACTGAGAGTAGTAACTTACTGAAATATCTAAAGTAGAGATTTAGAGTGGCTATTTCATAACTGCATTCTCACAGTTCTCCTAAGGAGTAATGATGTCATTTGTAGGAAGTTTACCCTTTCCAGTTTTGTCAATGGTGTGATCACATTAATTTCTTTGATTCGGAGCTAATTTTCTTTCAAATGGGTGTAAAACATGTTCTGCGTAACCCAAACAGAAATGTCTTATCTTTTTCAGGACCGAATTATGCTGCATTTGTAATTCAGAGTAGATACCCTGGCAATTACAATGTAGAAACTCACATTTGTGGAATTGTTTGACAGTGTACAATTTCAAGTGTTTCTGTGTTTTATCATCTGATAGGCCAAGTATAATAATAACCCCCAGTCCTGTGGATTTTTTTTGTTCCTCCTTTTTGTTATGCCTATGGTAAAGCTAGCCTCCAAATGTACTAAGTATGTTATACTTAGTAACAAATGTGTGTTTATAATTT
The DNA here is from genome assembly GCA_013389925.1 of Aegithalos caudatus. Taxonomy (NCBI): domain Eukaryota; kingdom Metazoa; phylum Chordata; class Aves; order Passeriformes; family Aegithalidae; genus Aegithalos; species Aegithalos caudatus. The sequence continues at coordinate 121,355 of WEIU01023447.1, forward strand.
ACAAAAACAGGGCATCTGAAATCCAGGCTTAGAGCGAGAGAGAAAATGCCCATTTCTGGTTTTGCTCTCCTGATAGATGCAGTGCAGAGGAATTGAGGAGGTTGCTTCATTTTGCTCAAGTATCTTTTAGTATAATAAAGGAAGCTGTGAAAGTATGTAAGGATTTTTTGTGTTAAATGCTTCTGTTTGAAATCCACTCAGATGCTTTCAGAGCCCGTGTGCCTCTCCTGCTTTATGAAGCAGCAGGGTGCTGGATTGTGACTGAGCTCCATCTGCCACATCTGGGAGGACCATGCAACTTAACCTGATCTGTTACAGGGACCTGTGGCAAGCAGTACGGAACAGAGGCAAAAGGAGGAGAGATAGCAGTGAAGTAAAACTTTGTAACTAAGCAAATAGCAATTTTACAATTGAACTTAGAAGAAGTAGAATAAGAAAAGTGTTTTGGTCAATAATACCAAGTAGCAGGGCAGATGAATTTGTATGGAACTTCAGCATCAGACTTTCTTACAGGGAGTACGTGTCCCATTTTAAAAGCTTTGCTTTTGTTGTTCTGGGTTTTTAATGACCTGGTTTGACCTGGTAGAACTGTTCGTTCTCCTTTTAAGTGACTTAAAAGAAATTAATTTTAAGTCAGGAACAACTCAGTATTCTCAGTACTTTTGATGAATATATTCTTTTGTCTTTGACTGCATGCATTTTTAGTTAGGATAATTACCTAAGGAATTTATGCTAAAAAGAATCCAAACCTCCTGTATGTGCAGCTAAAACCAGTTTGGAAAATTAAACCTTGTTTTGACCAGATTTTTTTTTTTCACACCAAAAGGCTGTTCCCCATGTGTAAATAAAGAAAAAAAATGAATGATAAAGGGTGACTTGTATAATAAAATTAATATTAAAAACAGTGTTTCTTCAATATGTCTCATTGGGACAGCAAATATTTCTTGCTTGGAACACTTTTGTGTTTTCTCCAAAGTACAGATGAGACATGGCCTATTCCTTCTCCCCTCCCACCCCTTGCTAAGTACTGAATGTATGTGAAACAAAATTCCTTACACTCATCCAAGAGATTTTGTTTGAATTATCTAAAGCTGGTTTGTTGTGGTTTTGCTGACAGTGGCTGGGATCCTTCAAGCTGGTTTGGCATGCTGCAGTGGTGACTGCATTTAGGAGTCAGAGTTTTCCCAAAGCTTTTCCAGATAAACAGGAGACCAGGGACACTGAACATTTCACCAGTTCTTTGAAAGGCTTCTTCAGTCTTGGGAGTGGTATATAGGCTCAAATCCCTTGGCTGCAGCACAGAACAGAGTTAAAAATTCAAGTAAATTGTAGCCAAATGATTAAGATGGGAGAGAATTTACTGTGTCATGTGCTTTTTGATATTCTTTCTTACTGTAGGCATGAGCAACAGCTAGGGCATGTTCTGCAAAGCTGGAGACAGGAAGGACTTGTTTAGATCCTAGCCTGTGTGACTGAATAATTGGATACATGATTCATTTCTCAATATTTTTAATTAAAGCCTGAGTACTTCAGTGTCTTAATATTAGTTGCTCTTGACACTGAGCATCTTTACCCACAATGTACAATAGGCTATAAATCACCCCAATGAAAATATCTCTTTACCCTCAATCAGAAAATACTTTTCCCAGGTTTGCCAGCTGGTGAGATAGCCAGTGTATTTTGTTGGAGGTGGCTGTTGGTTGCAGGTTTTTTGGTTTGTTTGGGTTTTTTTGTTGTTGTTGTAAAATACCGTTATTTTGAAGGGAGCTCTTGGAAATCTCGAATTAAGGATGTTCACACAATTCATTGCACAATACAATTTCTGACTGATTGAGTTTAAAGTGTCTCTGGCAGCTGGCAGTAGGGGTAGTAAAGAACAGGAAACAACACTCTGAATGTTAAATCCAAAGAGCCGCTGTTGTAATGATTCCGCTCCTCGCAGACTGGCAGTGTTATTTATCTGAGGGACTGAGGAGCAGCAAGGCTATTTTTTGGGAACAGGATGATCTTTGTGTGTGGGGCTAAAGAAACCAGATCCTAGTGGCGCAGCTGTACCCCAAGCAGTTAAACTGTGCACACATTGTACACTGAGGAAAAGGCAAAGTGAGGCTCCTTCCAGAATTTTTATGGCAGTGTGGGAGCTCACCTCTAAAGATTCAACCTCAGATTTATTTACTGATGTGGTTTTTCTGTCTACAATTTCTTGATTGTGGTAGAGTATCTTGGTGTGGGGCAGAGTGCCTAAGCTGCCAGAGATAGGATTTGTATGGAAAGTCTGCCTGATTTTTTTTTTGTAATGCAAAATGCATATTGTAAATAAAACTCCTATTGATTAGTGCAATATTATTTAGTTCAAGAATGTTAATAGTTAAGGATTTATGTCTAACTTTGGATCCTACATCTACATCTAGCACACCTTTAGAAGTCTGAATCTTTTATCTCACATATGCAGAAACGTGACAGTGCAGAAACGTAAGAACTGTGCAATACGAAATCATGGAAGCATTTGTCTCACAGATCACTTCAAAAATTGTTTTGAAACTGTGACATTTAGATGCTGGCAGAACTGAATAAAGAATTCACTTCTATTAATTTCAGTTACCTTGTGTAAGCTTCTCCACTCTTAAGAGGAACAAGAGTGTTTAAAATAACTTTGATTTCGGAAGCTATTAATTACTTCTTTAAATGGAATGTCGGGAATATGAGGGGCAAGATTCTGGAGAGGACAGATTTAGTTTTGCTTGAAAACAATATGGAAGCTGTGTTTTCTCATGCTGTAATCTTTCAGACACAGACACCTCCCTGCCCTGCCAAGACAGATATTAAGGAAGAAAGGTTGGTTCTTTAGCTTCTTGCTCTCAGGCAGCTCAGAATAGGTATTTAAATTTGAAATTTCTGCATTTTATTAGCTTCCCTCTGTTGTTCTGCTTGTTTTCACCAAGCTGGGGCAAAATGCAATGGAGCCTTGCAAAGATTAATTTGGAATGCTGTTTATCTTTGTTCTAATATAATTCTATTATATATTTCTATTACCATGCAAATATCTTAGGAGTATGAGAAATGCAGTCAGCTTAACTCCAGTTGTCCTGTTAAATGAAAGAAGGGATAAGTGTTTCCATTCTTACATGCAGAACTATTAATAGAACCCTCACACGAGGTAGCACTTCCATAAGGAAGTTAATACAGTGGCAAATGGTGGGTCCAGGTGCTGCAGTTAAGAGCTGGTACCTATGAGAAGCTGAAGCTGTAAAGACCATATTTGTTGACTGTCAATGGCAGAGAATGGTGAGCTTGTTGCACCTGTGCTGGGGTGAGCTGGCAAAATGCTAATACTTTAAAATGGTTTTGGGGGGGGCTGACATTGTCCGTCAGTGATCCCTGGGATTAATTGCAGAAAGTTGATCTTGTTCCTTCACTGTAGTAATAGATACAGGCATCTGTTGCTTCATTTGCGTCTATCATACAAAATATGTGCTACCTGATCTACTTGGGATGTGCAGTGAGTGCTTTCCTAGCTGTTTTTTTTTTTTTTCCTTTTTATTTTCTTTGTTTAAGCACTGGGATGTAATCTTTATTACAAAATGCTGGCTTAAAAATGAGGGGGCTGTTTTGCCGGGAATTTTATAATCTTCATTCAGTAGACATAATTTTCACCTGGACATTTATTTTCTCCCTGTTTTAAGTAACTGGGAAATATCTTAAATTGCTAAGGGCCTACTTTTCTTTCAGAAATGAAGATAACAATTGACTTCTTTTAAAGGATATTATACAAAGAGTATAACCAGGAAAACTCAGTTCAGCTTTATGCAGGTAAGGCAAAAAATGAAACAGTTAATTTTACTTGGAAAAAAAGAGCCACAGCTATTTCAGCTTTTGTCATCTGGCACGCATCAATATATAAGCTTTTTTCATTAGTAATTTCATCAGAGTTTGTTTTCCTGATGGCCTGTGGTCTCAAATAGTGAGTAGCTGATGAAGCAGGGGCTTCATCATACTGCTGCTGTGCAACACCCTGTGCAATCCAACCTCTTCTGTGCTGAGCTTGTGCTCTGTACCCAGCTGGATTTTTTCCTAAAGATATTTACCATGTAGACATATTCCTTCTGGCGGAATTAAGATTACCTGACTGGTTTGTTATTACCAAGGATGGGTTCCTACAAAAAACTGCTGATGCAAGGAGTTGCAGGAAGAGCTGTCTAGCAGTCAGGGGTAGCTAATGCAGGATATGGTGCTGGAATACAGAAAACCGGATGGAGCTAAAGGACAAAGAGAGCTTTGTGGTAGAGCCTGAAGTAAACCATGGAAAGACATTAATAGGCTGCCTGTTTGGGCATAAAATCACATGTATTGATACATGTCCTGGTCTCAGAAACTGAGACTTGTGATACATCTTGAGGTGTTTTAAGTGTTATCTGAGTTGACAGTGGTACTGCATAATGGTCCTGTTAAATTAAGAAAATTTGGGTTTGTGATATAGAAGTCATCTGCCTTTTGCTTACACTCAGGAGAATTTACAAGTCTGAGCTCTCTGCCTTAGACCATAAGGAAGTTGTAGCTATTGTTGGAGTGTATGCATTGAGATGTTTTTCAACCAATTTCTTACCTAATGTGCCCGGTGGCTTTGCACCACCTTCATGTGGGGTCTGTTGTCTCCATTCCACTGTTGCTGAGAAGCAATTGCATTTTACAAAAACTGGGTCATCCAAGAAAACTGTGTATCCATGATAGTTTCTTCTTAACCATGTAACCTGTGAAATATGACTCTGAGACAGTTCATGTGGTTATTCTGACTACTTCACTACCTTGATTTGCTTATCAGATTTTTCTCTGAGAAGAGAAGGGGTCAAAGCAAAACCTAAAAATAACAGTGTTTGCTTTCAGTAGGAACGGAAGAACTTCTTGCAATAGCAAGCTGCAAATGATGCGGTTCCCAGAGCATTTATAATATCATCCTGCATAAATTATTTGCTTTATAAGGGCAGTATTCATGCAGTCAAAAAGCAAACCAAAATCAGCCTAAAAACAGTTTTATGTATAAATTTTTCTCTCTTTTGGTCAGTGGTTTTCTTGCATATGGAAATCACTACTTCAAAGCTGTATTGATAACCTATCTAACGATGCTAGTTAAAGGTGTGAGACTTTTACCACAACAAGAATGGCTGGGTATTCTTGAGTGTGCTTGGTGTGCGTGGGAATGGTTGCAGAGTAAAGGAAAGGGATTGTTTCGTTTATTTTTTTTTCTTACTCAAGTAGGAACTAGAATGATTTTCAGATGTTCTAAAATTTCAAGACGAGTAGACTAGCCTTAGTGGAAGTCTCACTGTAGGTGGTAAACTGAAAAGATCACTTATCCTGGAGAAAGAGGTGGTTTTTTTTCCTCTGCCTTGCCTGCCCCCCTTGCAACACCCCCACCCTTAGGAATTCAGTGTCATTTGAAAGTTGTTTTGGGTCAAAAGAAAATTGATCAAGAATGAGAATTAATGGTTTCAGTGCAGGAGGCTATGAAAGAAAAACTGTTTCAGAATTTAGATTAGCTGTTCTTAGAAAGCAAAAGATTATTCTCAGGTGGTGAGTGACCATGACTCTTCCAAACTGCAGACAGGATAAGGCATGTGTACTCAACTTGCGTTACTTGCTAGTGATAAGCTTGCTTTGACTCTGGGCCCCTATAGAGTCTTAGTTCCACATAAAATTCCTATTTATCCTTGCATTATATGCAGTTGTTTGTGCTAGTGTCATTGGAAACCCCTTCACTGCTTTATTACCCTCTCTACATGTTTGTGCACTATATAGGATTGTTTGTTCTGTCTCATTTTTGGGTTTTTTTTCCAATGATCATATACTATTAGAATTTCTGTTTTTAGAAAAAATAAATTCTTGCTTTGGCTCTTTATCTATCGAGCGAATGTAGCTTTATGTAGCTCCTTTAAAATTACCTGGTAATGTGTTCAGGGGAAGACACCAAACGTCTTCTCTAGGTTTACATAGCAAGAAAAAAAAAAAAAATGTAATCTAATATTTATAGACAAATGCTTTTGTGGCATGCTAGGTGAAGAATGCATATACAAAACCTAAAATACATGCAGTCACAGTTTACTGAACAGGAAGACAGCTTAATGAACTAGAATATATCTTGCAGAGTACGAGCTCAGAAGTGAAACAGATCTGCAATATAGTTAAACCAGGGCAAGATCTTAAATTAATTTCTTAGTGTGGATTTTTCTAGTATTGTGGGGTTTGGTTGATTGATTGATTGATTATCACAAACAAGGCTCAAGAGAAGGTGAAGGTGAGGACAGAATCTGTTGTTTGTCAAGGAAGATTGGAATTTCCAGGGAAAGCACTGGATAGTTTAGCTGACCAGAAAATGTCTGTCTTTTTCTGTTTATGCCTTCAGCTAAAGCACTAAAAACTATGCAGTGTAAAATAAAAAGAGATGTTAAAGGTTCATTTTGTGCATTCTGGTTACTATAGAGCTTTGTGGAGGTACGAGTCTGCTTCTTTTCTGAAGGCTGAGAGGAAAAATTGCTGGTTTGCCGTATTTTTTAAGATCACCGGGAGCCTCAATTAGGGTAGTTACGGTAGAGTGTAATCTGCTGCATCTGGCTATTCCCACATGTGAATTTAAAGACTGGAACTGTGTTCAGTGAGTCAGAGGAGAGCATCCCTAGGAGAGAGGAGCTGCTCTGACTGCAGGCAGGGGTCTAAAGCAGCCTGAGAAGATAACAGCGACTTCCTCATTCTGATGGCGTTGCCTGTAACGTTATCTGGGTGAACACCTTCAGGAGAAGCTGTAACCCATCCCGGGGTGCAAGCGAGGAGGGCATTTGGGAGCTGTGGCTATCAGAACAGCTGCCTCCTCACCATGCCGAACAGGATTAAACAGATTGACACCCTGGGATCTCTTCACTCAGTAAATCCTACCTGCTGTGGCAACGGGCAGCCGAGTGGCTGCAAATACTGGATCCTGGATTTAGGTACAAATACGCGCAGTGCAGTACAATGGGAAGGGGGAGGCAGGTTGGTTGGTTGTTCGGGGAATGTTTTCAAATCGCGGGAGTTTAGTAGGATCCTTTCTCTTCTTACCTCCTTTTCTCTCTTTCTCTATTCTCCCTTCCTTCTGATCTGACCCCAGCCAGAGTGTTACAGAAAGGAACTGTATGGGAAAGGGAGCAGTTACGAAATTAATCTTCTCTGTAAACTATTGAGGTGCTGTAAAAAATTAATCTTCTCTGTAAACTACTGAGGTGCTGTACAGTAAGCTCTTTCAGAAAAAGCTTGTAACAGGCATGTGCTACTTTATGGGGTTTTATTAGTTGAACTAGGGAAATGAGAAATGGTAACTCTTGCTCTGTGAAACATTTTAAGAAATAAGCAGAAATTTTCTTAGAAGTTTGGTGCTAAACCAAAGAAATCAGATTATTCAGTATATGTCACTTCTGTTAAATTGCTGTTGAGAAGTAAAGTTTTGGGGAAATAGAGCTTGAAAAGAAAGGGCAGTTGGGAAATAAATCAATCTGTGAAATTTATTTAGAGTCAGCATTGATTCTTATATGTAATATGGAAGTAAGCCATGCATTTTCAGTCTCGACTGGAGGAGCACAGAGGTATGGATAAGAATCTTCATGTTAAACTCATTCTTGTTGGGTCTTCTCCCATTCCTCATTTGTAATTTTTAACAGGAAACAATATTTGTGCTTGACATTTGCTCTATTGCTGCTGAACAAATTTGTATGATACACAATAAAACGTTGCAAATATCTCCAGGACAAAACAGTGCTAACCTTTAGTGTCTGGAGCTGATGCACCTGTTGGGATGCCTTCTTATCTACCTGTTTGCTGTGTGCTGTGCATGTATACTCAAAAAAAGCAGCAAAAAGGCAAGTTAATCAGTGTTATTTGATAATATCTGAACTGCAGTTACGGATTGAGGAGAGGAGGAGGATGGTAGAAGGCTTGCAAACATGAAATCAAGGATGTAATGGGAATTAATTCTATCAGAGAGCTCTGAAGATAGGGTCGCGTATCAGTGGATGGTCGTACCTCTCAGTAGTTCCTCAAAAGGTAAAGGGGTGTTGGAGTTCCAGCCAGTGGGAGTTAATGTTAGCAGCCTGTCATCTCTGATCCAGCAATAGAGCTGTGTTCTCAGAAGGCTGCTCTCTAGCCCCCAAGTGCTGCACAGTCGCTTCCTTAAACAGCAATTATTCCAGTTTTTAGAAGTAAACAAGTACAGGTTTACAGTACTTCTTGCAGGAAGGTGGGAGTGAAAGGAGTCAATTATAAATAGTAGTTGATAGGCAGAATATTCTGCAGCAAAATATTTTAGAGAAAGTGCTCACCCAGAGCTGTGACTGCTTAGTCTGCTGGAGGTCTGTTCATGGCACGGCAGCAATCTTCTCCCCTTCATGTTGCTTTGCATTCTCCTGTCTTTGCTGCAGCTCCTTTGATTCACTTTTAAATTCTTGGTGTTGCAGTGATTAATTTACTTCCAAATAATTTTTACAAAACACGTTTTGTAAAGTGATGGGTGTAGTCGGTTCCTATCAGTGAGATGCTTTCCATTATGACCATAAATTAAGATCATAGGCACATATGAAGTCTTGCTTGGCAAACATACATGGTTTCACAAGTATTCCTCATTGTTCCCTTTTTGTGTCTTAAAAACAGATGTCCATGCACAGAGACCGTGCCGTAAGGAGGTTCAGTAGACTTTTGTAATAGGGGAACAAAGCTTACTTGCAAACTCCAGCATAACTGTAGCTATGCCATCTCTTGAAGTGTAACAAGTAAAAATTGCATCTGTGGTGTCACTGGCCACTGAAAACTTAAAACTGTGATGTGGGATTTAGGCTTAATATTCAGAACTCAGTACTCTAGGGCATGATTTTATTTGTAGAAGACTTTGACATTGTTTTGAATGGCATTGAATTACAAAGTTTGGTACATTTTCATTAAAATGTTAGAATTCATGTACAATTATAATTATGTACTCCTGCTTAATTAAATTATCTATGTTTTTGTCCCACTCACGCATCAAGCCTGAAGAAAAACCTCGTTCAGATATAGGGGAGAAAGAAAGTAGGGCTTTGAGTAATGAATTGGCAAGAAACTACTAAAACTAATATGTACTGTATTTTTGCTTTATCTGACATCACTTGGAGAGAACAGTGGTGTTGGTAGGAGGAAACCAATTCTCATGGTAATTCCACCCATTTCTGTAACTTAAAAATGCTTTGCATATGAGGCAAGAGAGATAAGATAAATGCTAAAGTTGTTTATGGCTATCTGGCTGAGAGAGTGTGTTTCAATCTGGAACTGAATATTAAAAACAACATATTTTTTCATTTACCTTAAGAGCTGGAAGAAACAATAGCATGTATGTGTTTCAGTCCCTGAGTGGATTGTGTGAGTCTATATTGCACTTGGGAAATTTGAGAGGCAAATCTCATGGATAAAATCCAGGGAATAAATGTACAACCCCCTAACTTATCCTGAAGTTATTAACCATCTGGGATCTGGGTTTTGGTGGAGGAAAGGTGGTCGTAGGAGTAAAGAAAGAATAGAGAATTAGCTTTGAAGAAATACATTTATTATATGTACAGTAGATTGCTTAAAAGAATGTATGTGAGTCAACCTGTCTTTTTTCCTCTTTCATAACATTTTATGATATATCAAGCCTCAGAAATAATTCATCCATAAAACAGGATGCTTTTACTGTAAAGTAATTGTTAGCAAATGGTGTCCAAGAGAGGATAAGAATCTCTGAGGACTGAATTCGGAGGATGCAGTGGGAGAGTCCAGTTATTACTAATGGGTTGGTGTAATTCTTGGCATAGATTCACATATACACTTTGAAAGTCTATTCTTTTAGAATACAGATGGAAACTGTTAAGTATATGCTGTGTGTGCCTTTCTATCTCCACAAAGAGCATACAAGAAAAATCCTCCTTAAACTGAGCTCGTGTAGCAGCTATAAAGTTACACATGCAAAGGTGCTGCTTTCCTGACCTGTGTCCTTGCTCACTTGTTCTTGGCTTTTCTGAATCATTAGGCTACAGGACTTGCCAGAGAGTTAGCTGGAGGTGCTGTTTCATGGTTAGTAAAAAATAAGCTACATGTCAGGTACTGCTAGTTTATTTACCCTGTGCTTGCACATATGATCCAGCTGCTTCTTGTGCATCAACACCAGCAGTCACACAGACAGGCAGACCTGAGAGTAGATCCTGTAGAAAATGCTCCACCATTCCCTCCTCCTGTGCCCCAAGATCCCTTCTAAAAAACCACAGCAACAGAAACAATAACAACAAGAGCAAAATGTTATGAGGTATAGGAGTTTATGAAGAAAAATACTGATGTCGTTTCATAATTGCCATCCCTGATTGTGAACTTAAAGATTTGAGACTGGGGTTTTTTGCTCTGAGTGAGCAGATAAGATCCACAGCTATCCACATTTTTGTCTGAACTACTCCTGATTTTTTTCTCCTTTAATTTGAATATATTGGACTGGACTTTTCAACTGAAATGGACTTCTTAGTCTGTTTAAAAGGCCATTTCTGTAGCTCTCAGGTGGGTTACCTTCTCTGTGAAATAAGCCAAGTCTGAGCAGCAGTGTGGATCAGAGACGTGTATGGAGTTAACCCCAGGCAGCCTTCTGCCTCTAATCCTTAGAAGTCTGCTCCCTCCACTGCAGCACTTTCCACTCAGACTTTGTGTAAGTACTGCATGAAAACTAAGTAATTTAAAATCATTCTTTTAGCCCCACCTTATTTTCAAACCAGCTACTCAGTTCTGAGTTTTAACTTTTTTTTAAGGTATAAAAGGAAAACATATGCTTTCCTGAAGGAACTGTAGTTAGGTTTATAATACGATCTTTGTGTAATAAGGGCTTGTAACTCCATTTTTGAATTAAGAAGAAAATGTTTATATATAAGCATTTTTATATTTTGATAAAATATCTGTATTCCTGTGTATTGCTACATATTGAAAATACTGAAGAATTTCTAGATTTTTCTTCAAAAGTATGATGAAACAATTTAGAATTTCCCAGAGAGAGACCAGAAGGAATATTAATAAAACTTTGTAAAGAAGGATGGAATTTGATTTCATACCAGAAATGTATTTGCATCTTTATTTTATCTTTGTATTGGCATCTCCTTGTCAACTGTCTCAGAGAATACCTGTATCCAAGCATCTGATGCATATGGTTTTGTATCATAATCAAAAGTCCATATTGAATTGATGGGCTTAAACTGAGCAAAGCAGAAATGTTCCAACTTATATTTCAACCTAATTTCCCTCTTGCTGTGTCACAGCTCTCTTTCAAACAAATTACTTCAGTGAAGCAGCAGCATAAGAATGGGCTATTGCCTTACATAATGAAAGTTCCCTCTAGATGCTCATTGCAAGACTAGTAATGAACAGTATGTTCATAATCTCCTTCTGAGCAGAGCTACAAGCAGCTGTAACAATCCATTGAATTTCCTCATCTAGGCTTGTGCTGACTCTCCTATAGGGGAGGTAATGAGAGGAACAGAATTTAGGTGATATAAGTGTACTCCATCCTGCTTTGAAAAGACAACATCAATAACATTAACAATCCTCCCCCATCGGTTTTCCTCACAGACAATTGTTAAAGTGTGCTTGCTAAACCACTTAACCTATTTTATTGTTTCCTTGAATTTGAACATTGGACTGGACATCTCCAGTCATTCTTCTCGAGTAAGTGGTTATGACCCAACTTAGAGGTTATGTGGAGTAATTTGCCCTAAGAAGACTTCTCATAGAGATCAGCAGTCTAGAGGTGCTGTGGCAAATGCTGGGGACTTGATGAAAATAAGAAATTTTTAAATAGAAAAAATTAATAGAATTAATTAAATAGAATTAATATAATAAATTTCTTAGTTTCTACCAGATAACTTATTTGTCCTTAAATTTAGGCTTACGGTTCAGTCTATAACTGAAAAAAGAAGTAGTTATTATTTTGTAGAAATTATTACAGATTTCCTTCCTTTCCTCTGCTTTATGTCTAATTAAAGCAAGTAATAAGAATCCTGGTTTATTGCTTTTTAATTACCTTTCAAAAGAAGTTTAATTTTTTTAACCTTTTTTTTTCTCCTTTTGTTTCCTACCTCCAAATCAGTTTTGGACAGCTCTCCCATGATCTTATCACAGCATTTTCCTCTGGCCACTTAAGTAATATTAGATGGATGGGAGCTGTGAAATGATGTGAGGAATTGGAATTTAGATGACTTGGTGAACAAGGCAGTTCACAGCATCACCTTCCTCCTTAGGCTTTATTGGGAAAATTCAAGGAAGTAAAAACAGTGGAAAAATTGCATGACAAAACGTAGCTTTTTGTGTGTGCATGCTATGGGCTTGATCATGCCAAAAGAAAATTCAGCAGTACGTGTATTATTCCTGAAGAGACTGTAATCAAGTTAACAAACATGACAATGATTCTGTTCTCAGTGTTCAGTGTATTTGAATTGCACACTGAGATAAAATGACACGTCTTCCATTAATTCATAGTTTTAAGATACTTGTTTTAAAATACTCTATACCAAGGAGTTATCTTTCCCCTTTTAACTCAGTCTGTATTCAAAATTGATAAATTTGTGGAGCAGTATCTTCCCCTTTCCTAATCCCTTAAAATACTTCATCTTGAAAAGGCATCTCTGCAGCAGATAGGCATTATGACTTTCAATAGCTCTCTGTAGTCAACCTTGACAGTGAGTCTGTTTAAAAAAACTCATGGATTTCCAGTGTGACTGAAATTTATTAAAATCATGTGTGCTCTCATTGTATTGCTCAGGTTACATTCCCATCTGAAGACAAAAAAATTAAAACCAGTTCAGTTTCTAATCACTGTCATCTAAGTCTGCTCTTGGTAATGTAGGTATTGAGGTGGGATTGCACTGGGAGGAAGTTGTCTGTCATCACCTACAGTCATCTCATTACACAGTGGGGAGGCTGAAAGCAGTGGCATGGCCACAAGGCCTCCAGACAGTGTGTGCACCAAAAAGGTCAACATTTTACAATAGCAAAGTAATGTTTGTACAATGCATTTCTATCACTAAGATCAATTAATTGGGTAGGGAGCAAACATCATTGTATAATCAATCTCTATCACTAATATAATTAATTGGATAGGGAGGAAGCATCATTTTTTATCTATAGGAATTTTAGAGGACCCACTTTTATCCCTATTTTAGCCATTCCATCTTCACTCCCAATTCCCTGAATTACTTACTCAATGTATTTTTTGAGGGCTACAACAGTATAACATTTGGAAAGAGAAAATGACCAAAGTTACTGTAATAGCCCCAAAGCTAAACAGTATGAGTATATTATTATTATTGAGCATATGGCAGAGTTCCTGACTTGAGATTGATGTGTTTGTACAGCTGTTGCTAAAGCTGTGGCTCAAACAATTGCTAGTTGTTCTAATGAGCTCTTCTGCTTTGAATCAAGAGGACGGGGGGGAAAGAAAAAAAGACTTAAAATTGCTGTTGGATTATTATGTGTATTTAGGTTAATGTATAACTGCAGTAGGTGAACAGGAAAAAGGTATTTTTTTAGTACAAGTAGTCTTAGGGGTTTAAAACAAATGAAACTTGATAAAGACATTATTTCTTTAGGTTCATTTGTTTCTGTAACTTAATACCGTAACACTGTGTACGGTCTCTTTATAAACTTTACTAGTGCACTTGAAGGTATGTTTAGCAATTGTTGATAGTATTTACCCTTTGTGTTTTAAAGTGTTTATTGACTCATCATATATTCTGTCAGTTTTACTAGAGAATTTCTGGAGTTATTCTCAAGTGTTGGAATTTTTAAGGCATTTGGAAAGAGAATAAAATGCATCTACTTTCATTTTCTAGAGGTCACACATTTGTAGATGCGTGGCAGAGGTTATACTTGCTCCAATTTTTTCAAACTTCTCAACAAAAGGAAAAAATACTTTGGCTCAGCATTTATGCAGATTTTGTGTGGAATTAGTTTTTGCCTTTGTAATTGTGGGACTTGTTTATATTGATTACATAAAGTGGTGGAAGATAATTTCCTCCCTATGTGTACATTCTCAGTTTCAGAAGTACAGCAGAATTGTGTCTCACTATTTCCTGTGGAGATCAGACTTGCTGAAACTTGCTTTTGCAATATCTTAGCAGTATACAACCTTTTTCTTGATGTACTAGGGGCTGTTTTTAAATCTGCATAGGATAAATTCCTTCCATTGGGACGCCCTGCATTGCTGAGCTTTTGCACAGGGAAGCATGGCATGTGTTGCTTTAAATAACGTCTGAGATCATGACTCTTCCTCATGCAATTTCTGCAGACTTGCTTCTCTCTCTCCCTTCCCCCAGAGCTTTCTTTGCTTTCAGCAGAGCTGAGGGCTTGATGAATGCACCCTTTTCCACCCCTTTTTGGTTGGCTCTTCTGTTATCTGTATTGATATGGACATTTTTGTTTCATGTCTGCTCATAATTTCATCTTCTGGACTGATGCACAAAGCATATCAGACAAGCTGCTGTGCTGCTTTTGAGCTGTATTTCTAGGACTGGAGCTTATTTTTATCCATTTCTTAGTGAAAATTTACTTTACAGCAAAAATTAGAGTAGCAGATGATAAAACCCCTACAGCTCAGTAACAGATGAGCAGAATTAATTGTGCAGTTGCCCCAATTAAAATCTGAAACTGCTCATCACGAATCTTGTCAGGAGTGGTTCCCATTTCATAGTGTGTGACATACAGCTCTCTGCCATGAGCAGAGCTGCATCTTTGCTGCTGGCATCCCTTAGCATGGCTCTTGGGAGGTGGGTTGCACGTGGCAGCCACAAGGCTGATGCACTGTCAGCAGTCAGCTAAACTCTGTCCAATGTCTTAAGTGCCAGGGCTGCCTACAAGGTCCAGGCCCAAAGTTTCTGCTTCCTTCTTTTCCATTCTTTGCCTCAGATGTCATTTCTCCGCACTGGGTGGCCTGCCTGGTTTTGTCAAAGGCAGGGAAGGCTGTGCCATGGAGCAGTTGGAAGGGGGCGAGTGCTGCCAGCTCCCACTGCTTCAGTAGCTGTCTTGTGCCCTCCACAGCTTCCAGTGCTGAGATCTTCAACTCTCCAGCAGCGGTGCTGGGGAGCAGGCGAGAGCAGCTGTACACAGCTCCTCCAGCTTGGGGTACTGAGGAGGCAGCAGCCCTGGGCCTGGAGCAGTCATTCCTGCTGCATCCATCCTTCGGGAGGGAGGGGCATTTGGGCCTTGCCTTCATCAGATCTTCTGCTTTGGTCGTAATAGTTGGATATATACCTAGTAATAGGCACCTAGCTCAAATAGTAAAGCTCAAAAATGCCTATGCTTTGAAAAGGAGTAGTGTAGTAGAGTCTTTGTGCAACTTTGATAAATTTGATTTTAAAAGCTGTTGTATTTAAAGCAAAAGTGGGAAAAATATATTGGTACTGTGGGAAAACCTGCTTGCTAACATAGAAATGCAGAATTTCACTAATTTTCATTCACTATTTACTCTGAAGAACTTCCTCAACTATTTAATGGAAAGAAGGCTGTCACCTTAATTTTTTTACATTACATGGTATGTGTCAGCTACTGTGAGGGAGTTGTTAGTATGTAACTTAAATCTGTCACTGAAAATCTTGCCTACTGTAGGTCTGCAGAGCAAATAATCTGCTGTGCTACTTCACGCTGATGTAAAACGATGTCCCATAAGGGGAGGCACAGGTGAAGTGCAAGAGATAAGTAACTGGATGCTGGCCCCAGTTGGCCTGAGGGTACTCTCTGGAGGTTGTGCACAGAAAGGAGAAACCTTTGCCTGAAAATTAGAACATGTTTCTGTTCATTAGCCCTTACATAAAAGCATGCAAGTGCCTGTGCAAGTGGTATGGGGAAGTGCACCCTCCTTCCATTGGGAGACAATCATATTTAAATAATCTGGCCACTTGCTTTGATCTCTAAAGAGGATGGCTTAGTACACTGACGCAGAGTGAGATCTTGACTGAGAAACAGTTCTAAATTATGTAATTCTGTCCTGCCAGGCACATAGAGGTAGCTGTCTTAAAATCTGAACAAACAGGTGGCGGAAAGAATAGACTTGGAATGCAGACACTGCCTATTAAAATATAAGCTGCAGAGAGGGAAGCTGAGATTTACTCTATTAAAAGCTTGTGATTTTCACAAACTGTGAAACTAAACTTCACAGTCTGTCTTAATACTTCCTACTTGAGACACAAAATGTATTTCTCTCCAGAAACAGGCGAGAATAACAAGTTATTGCAGAGAATGTAATGCCCCACAAAGTCCATTCTCCCTTTTTGTAGTGCTGCCTTGTGCTTGTAGCAGTATAGAAGATTTAGATTTGAGGTTTTATTTCCCTATAGTCTGAATTCCAGGGAGCACAAACAAAACTACTTTTGTTAACCTAGGAAGGTTTTTTTTCTGGCACACTATCATGCTTTCTCCCTGCTTAGAAACCCCAAAAACCAGTAACACAAGTGTGGATGCAAAGCTGTTCTAGGAGGAGGTTTTTTCCCCCCCATCTGAATTTTGATGGTGTTTAGCTCACAGATAGCAGTTGTATTTGCAGCTCTCTCCATGTACACTCTGTAATGCATGTTGAAAGCTTGAATATAAAACCTTGGAAAACCTTGGTTTACAAAAGCTTGGTTTTAAATTTATGAGGTAGGAAGGCAGGAGAAGATATTAAGAAAAAAACACGATAACAATAATTTAACTGTGTTAAACCTTTCAGGCTTACGCCGCTACTTCTTTAATTCAAATGAACAGTGTATTCTTTTTGTTCTTACTCAGAGGTTTTCTTCATTCCTTTCTCTGGTGCAGTTGCAAATATGTCTGATGAATTGCTTTTCTCAATATTAGAAAGACCTTTGGAAGTCATTAAGATGACAGTTTTAGGGGCAGGGTTGGGGGTTTTTTTAATTGCTTGTTGGGTAGTTTAGTATCTCATTAAGAAAAGCTGGAGACAATCTAGCCTCAAGGTTAGAATTCCAGTCTATCTGATGTTAAGATAATCAGCTTTTGATGACGTGGAAGACTTAATTATTGCATATACATATAAATCTAAGTGCTCTGCACTAGTGCCTGTATGAGTCAAAATTAATATAGATAATTTATTAATCAGGGAAGATGTGCTAAGGAATTGTAATAATGTACCTGCAGCAGATCTTATTGATCAGCTGGTTGAATTCTCCTGATGAGTTTTCTGGGCTTTTTTTGATTGGTTGGTTGAGATTTTGTTCCCTAAAGTCCATGCTGGATGGCAGGTCTGCAGTGGCAGAATGATATGCCAGACAGGGTTACTAAGTTTGCTTTGCTCCTTTTTTCAGTCTTTTCCCCATCGCTGTTTTACAGTCCAGAGGCTGTGAAATGTTCTTATCTTTGATTTTGGAGTATTTTGTGTTAGAGGTCCAGAGCATCAAGCAGATTTAGTTTGGTTCCCTAGGTAAAGCAGTCAGGGGTTCTGTAGCCCCTTGCAGTAAAACTCAAAAAACAGCAATATGGAAATAGTTAATATGAAGCAGAATCTTTCGAGTCATCAGCTAGCTTAACATGGCTGATTTATTTTTTAGGGAAAAAAGCAGTTTATTAATCACAGATGTGCAAGTTTCTAGTGTTAAGAAAGCTGGGACTAGAATGAGAATTCCCATTTCCCTTCCCGTTTTAAAAATTTGCCTGTTTGTTGGAGGTAACTTTATCTCCTAGTTTGAGGGGGTCAGAACCCATGCTGCCTGCCCTTTAGCTTCAAAAATATATTTATGGACTCTTAGTGAACCCTCTGACCTCACCACCAGAGCAACATATGTGCTTTTTACTTTCAGGGAAATGGCACTTAAATGCCTTCTTTTCTTATTGTAGCTATGAATTATAAAACAAAGCCCATCCGTTAGGGTTTTTAAGTACTTTACTGAATTGCAAAACTACTTGAACAAGTAGTGGTTTTATTAAATTCAATGGTTTCTTGTTGGGTTGGTGTTGCTGTGTGTGACCGCTATATATGAGTTGGGTTTTTCTTCTCTCCAAGATGTCCATCTGTTTCATTTATCTTTTTCTAAAAGGGAGTCTGATTCTCACTAGAAAGTTTACTGTACTTGAAACACATTTGGGGTTAACATACCCCAAATTTATTCCATCTGTTTTGGTTTTAAAAATTCCATGTTGTTCTCAGTTCAATTTTGAATACTCCTTTTCTTCCTCTTAGTGTGTCTTAGTGATAAAATATTCTTGAGCAACGCTAGAAAAACAATTTTCTGTGTAGTCATAAAGGAAACAAAGCCAATTTAGTGTAAACAATCCCAAGCATGGTAATCAATCAAACCAAATCTGTATCCCTAATTATACAGATAGAAGTCATATATAGTGATGGGACAGGGAGAAATGAGACACTCCTGTGGGGCTCTTCTCACAGGGAAGGTGAAAGGTCTTTTCTTACTCTTGAAAATGCTTGTATTGGATACTGATATTCCCTAATGCTTCAATCTGGCAATGCCTCTACATTAATACATGAACACAGGCACCCAGGTTTTGTACATAACTGTGCTTTAGTATTGTTCCCGGGGTCCTGAGGAAACAGATGGGAGTAAGTAAGTGGAAAATCTGGATGCCTGTTGGCTGGGATGGGATGGGAAAATAGATGGTAAAGGGTCTCACTGGGAAAACATTGACGTGGAATATTTCTAGTAGTGGTAATTCAGCTATGTGACTTTAGAGATGTTTTCTGCAAATTTAAGGAAGGGCAAAAAGATCTTATCTCTGAAGAGGCCTAGAGGGCTGGTATTCTTTTCAGGTTAACACTGATGATTTAAAATCCGTATTTTTTAATGCCTTATTTAATAAAATTTGATCTTTAGGCTGCGTTTATAGCAGTGAAGTATTTTTATTCATTTTAAAAAGAGGTATTATCAATGCATACTAGTATCTTCAGGGTGGTTTTCAGAAGATGAGGCCAGGCTCTTTTTGGTGTCCAGCGACAGGACAGGGGGCAACAGACACAAGCTGAAACATAGAAGGGTCCATCTGAATAGGGGGAAGAACTGCTTTACTGTGAGGCTGGCAGAGCTCTGAAACAGTCTGCCCTGCAAGATTGTGGAGTCTCCTTCTCAGGAGATACTTAAAATCTGTCTGGATGCAACCCTGTACACCCTGCAGTGGGCATGGTCTAGCTCATCTCCAAAAGTCCTCACCCTTTGTGATTTTCCTTCTCTCTAAGTGATTTCAAGCTTTGAAGAGCAAAGTGGAACATTTTGTGCTATCATTTCAGTGTACTACTTACATGATGTCCACTTCTGTGATTCCCTCAAGCCCTAATAATACTTCAGTAAGGATTTCATATTAAGTCATGCAGAAGGGAAGATAAGAAGCAGTTATATGCTGCACGCCAAATGAAAACTAATGTTGTGTGGGAGGATAAGGCTGAAGTATGTGCTGCGGAACATGTCTGGCTTACATTGTTTTGTCTCTTAGATTCTCTCTGCTTGAGCAGAGTGCATGTATTTCTCCATGCACTTTTTACTCGTCCTGCCTACAAACTCTTGGCTGATTTGGGTTAAGAGTTAGGAGTGGTACAATAGAAATAGAGTCATACAAAAATACTTGCCTTCCACAGAGGTTCAGGGCCTCTGTCCTGTACAGCTTGGTTTTACAAGAAATTCGGTAGTTGCTAAGTGTAGCTTGTCAAAAGGATGTGTGAAAATCTCAGGAGGTGGAATACTCTTTATAAAAAGAAGGGGTTTATTAATGGGAGGCATGTTACATGCTTAGGAATAGGCATCTTTATGTAAAAGTCAATTGTATGCAGTCAGTTGCTGTACCACCATGCTGCCTTTTTGTTAGAAAGGAATAATTGCAAAGGAAAGAAATGCAACAGATATAAAAATACAGAACAGTACATGGTGAGCTTCTGCGGGGGTTTAATTTTTTTCTTCTTATGTAAACAAGTGAATGTTCTCTATTTTATTTGCGTGGAAGGAACCTTGTATGAACTGTTATTGAGAGAAAAACTATATACAAATGAAAGAAAAATTTGGCTGAGTAGTTATAACATTTTCAAGCTTGGGAGTTTTGGAAACGAGGCATTTAGTTTGTGCTTTAAGAAACTTACTTACAAGAACATCACCACTGTTTTCCCATCTTCTGTAGTCAGCTAGCAGAGTAGCAGAAGGTTATTTATTGAAATACCCATCAGCTGATTTTGCTGTGATTTCTGAAACAAGGCATCTGATAATAATTAAAATGCATGATACAGTAAAGGTAAAGAAAAGTTTGGTGAAAGACCAAACTAAATTCTTACAGAGGTTTGAAAGGAGATTGTTTGGATTCCTGTGGAGAGCTTGCAGATGGTTGCAAGTTTTGTTTGGAATTTTTTTAATAAGCAGATCAGGGTTTTTTTAATAAAGTCAAAAATCTGTCATGACGTGGACGCTGATGGCTAGTAGGCTTGCTTTTCTTGCATATGTGCTGAGAACCTTTAAGGAGTAATCCTGGTGCATTGATGGATACTCAGACTGCAAGTTGAAAACCATTGTTATAGATAATTAATTTCTTCCTGATGCTTTCCACTTCAGCAAGAATATAATGTAGCAGTTCTTTGGACTGCTCTCCCAAGATTTAGAGACAAAGACAACTAGTGTTGCTCTGCATCTGCTTATTTGCTAATACCCATTACTTAAAGCCTTGAGGCCAGGTTAATGGCACTATGTGAACTTTCCTTACCTATGTGCACTACAGATGTTGCTGGAAGATAATTCTGCAGATGTGACTTGGTTTGAAGAGTTAGCAGCTAGCTTGTTAGACTGAAAGTATGCTTTATAAAGTTTGTTTATCTTCAGCTTTGTGGAAACATCATGAAAGTGGTGGTTAACAGCAATTATTATGTATGTGTTCATACAGTATAAGCTATAAATGTTCTTGGCATCAGAGCTCATGTATCTTAATGGTGAACTGCCATGGGTTTTATTGGAACAGAGGAACATTTTCATAAACAGCATGATAAATCAGATTTTGGATTCCAGAGGAAGTGTGCCCTTTGTGAAACAGCTTGAACATAACAAATAAAAAATCCTAACTTTTTATATCCACATTTTACATCTCTTTCCCCATCTCCATTCAAAACCATCACTTACAGTTAGTGCTCTGTGGAAATGGAGCAGCCTCACATATTTTTGTGTGGATCCAAGAATTTGGATGTTTATGATTATGTGTATTGCTACATCAGTGCGACCATATTATTCTGCAAAATTCACACTATCTCTAGACAGACTGGCAATACACCTCTTAGAGAAAAGCTGCCAGAAAAGGTGACCCAAACATCTGTATCAAGCTTCAAGAAGGAGCACGAGCACTGCATTTAACTCCAGCAGTAGAAACATTCAACAAAACATTATTTATGTCATCCTTATGTAAACTATCTGTCTGCAGAAGTGCATAAGTGGGGGGGGGGTGGAAAACCCCATATTTAACAACCTAGGATAGTCTTGCTAATACACTAGTGGTAGACAGTATTTATAAGGGTGGTGTTACAAGAATGTTTCCAGGCCCCCACTTCAACAACCATCCTCCCCCTTCCCCCCCAAAAAAGTGTATTTTTAGGAAAAGAGAACTGCTTGGGGAAAACAGCATTGTGCTGCATGGGGAAAAAAAGAAATCTAGTCTCACAATAGCTAACCAGTGGGTGTTCCTCGTAAGCATACAGTCCTGGTCAAGTGACAGGAACCTTGGTGGGAAAGTGTTTTTGGCCTCATGCACGTTTAACTATGGCTTGAGAAAAGTGTATCCTTTGTTTCATTACAGAACTTCAAGCGCGTCATGCTGAGAACTGCTGCTGATCCTGAGATTTCAGCAAGTGGGCTTTTAAACGCTGCTTTGTGCCTTTTTAAGAAACAAACAAAACAAAGCCAAAACTCAGAGAAAATTTAAGCAAAAGACAGGCATTTAACTGTCTTCCGGTTTCTTCTTCCCTCTATCCCAAGGGTAGGGGAAATATATAAATAACAAAAGTAATTGGAGCATTTGTAATTAAATTTGGTGTTTGAAAAATGATTTGCTTATCTCATTGAGGCAATTATTGTTACCCTTCATGTCTTTGCTCAAAGCAATAAACATTAAAAGATAAAATAAGCGTATCCTTCCATAAAGTTACATGACATAAGGAAAGTATAATCCACTATCAAATAGGCATCAGCAGTGGGAAGTAGGAATTGCAGTTGAGGCAGGAAGGAACAACTTAATGGAGCTTGACTGTTCTAAACACATCAGTGGTGCTTATGTGTGGACAGCCACGTGCAGCACAACTACTGATAGCTGTGGTGTCATTAAAGGCCAGGTTACCTCAAAAAAAATCTCACTGATTTGTCCATAAATTCGATTCCATATCCATTATTACATACATCCGTTTGCCTTGTTCCTCACTTGCCAGTGCTTCAGCTTTAAAATGCTCCCCTTGTTGTTTTTTCCAGACTCCCTTTCTGTCTCCAGCAATGATGCCAGTCCTCCCGCTTCCGTAACGTCGCTTCAGCCCCACATGATCGGTGCTCAAAGCTCCCCTGGTCCCAAGCGTCCTGGCAACACCTTGAGGAAATGGCTCACCAGTCCTGTGAGGCGCCTTAGCAGTGGGAAAGCAGATGGGCACGTCAAAAAACTGGCCCACAAGCATAAGAAAAGCAGAGAGGTCCGTAAAAGTGCCGATGCAGGCTCTCAGAAGGACTCCGACGACAGCGCAGCGACCCCGCAAGATGAAACTGTTGAAGAGGTAAGTGCTCAAGGCAGCTTCCCGAGGCTTCTGGGTATGTTTTTCAAGGAACTAAATGTTGTCAGGTGAAGGTTATCTCCTCAGCTGACTGTTGAGCAGTGGAGCAGAGTATTATGTGCCCTGTGCTCATCCTTCACTGCTGTACTTTGCGTGAGTCCCGCGTCAGGGACAGTTTGTGCCCTCTGAATGTTAGTGAAGCTCGGCAGAGCGCCTGTAATTTAAAAAGAGAAATGGGAGAATAAAAAGTTGTCCTTTGGCTTTACTCTCTTATGCTAATTAAGAAAGTGGCTTTGTGAGTAAAGGTGCTTCAAGGTCTGGGAATAATCAGATCATTTTGTATTTCCTTTGCTTTTCTTGTTGATGGATCAGGAAAAGTGTAGGCAGAGCTACTTAACTGCTTAAAGGTCTAATTGCACCTTGCGTAAGAGTCAGAGCACAGAAAAATTACTGGCTCTCCAATGCAGGCCAGTTACCACTACTCAAATAATATGCATGGCAGTTTTCATTGGAGAGAAGGAAATTGTCAACTGTTCCAAATTTTAACACCAAGGACATCTATTGAGGGCTTCCCTTCTTCCCACAAACATGTGCCTCTCCTTCAAAGTCTGGAACTCATGTACGAAGAAAGCTGGCCTCCAGTTAGGTGCAGATGAGAGCCAAATTCTCTTGTTACAAACCTATGGTTCAGGCTGAAATGTCATGTTACTGCTTCCAAGGGCACAGCTGGGTGCATGTAATTCCCTTTTATTAGATTGACTCTGACTATTGGTTTTGGTACTTACCATACAGAAATGCAGTCTCAGTTGCCCAATTTTTTCTTTATTGCAGCTTTTCTTTTTCTTCCCCCCAACATATTTTTCTACACACTTGGAACACTAGTGAAGTTCCACAGTAAGTGTAGGGAAAGGAAAGACTGAAGACTTGGCAGCATGATGAATTCAGAGATGTTGGTTAAGAATGAATATTGGCCTCTGACCTTGAATGTCAGTCTGTAGAAAGAGACACTGTGTTGCAGTTGTAACATTGTTTTGGCAGTATCTGTTATTCTGCAGTTCTGTGAGTGAAGGGAAAAACTTAAGGCTGTGCCAAAACAATATCCATCTATGCTGTCTTCCTTTAAAGGTAGATAAATAATCCTGTGAGATTAGTACATTTAACTTGAGTACTTGAAATCAGAGTTCCTTATGGGGGACTGAAAGGATAATTGATGAAATACTGCATGTTGTAATAGGGGTGTTTTATATCCTCTAGCAGTCTTGCTGTGATACAGAGCAAGATACATATTTCAGAGAGATACAGACTTCTCTTTACAGAAATGAACTTGGAAAGCAAGCATGGCTTGGATAGCACTTTCCTGTAGTAAATTTCAGCTGAATGTCTTTTTCTTAGTATTTGAATTCTTTTGCTTTTACCAGACATTGAAAGCCATCTTTGGCATCTGCATTTTCCCCTTCTGTTAAGGAGTGTTTGTAGGAGCATCTTGACTTGTTGGGAGAGGGCTGAAACCACAGAACAGCCTTAAAACGAGCATGTGAGAACAAACTTCATGCTGTTGAGATAACAGAGCTTAATGATCTCGATGTTATTCACAGAGAGGCCGGAATGAGGGGCTGAGCAGTGGCACTCTCTCCAAGTCATCCTCGTCAGGCATGCAGAGCTGCGGGGAGGAGGAGGGCGAAGAGGGAGCAGATGCTGTGCCGCTTCCTCCTCCCATGGCAATCCAGCAACACAGTCTTCTCCAGCCCGACTCACAGGATGACAAGGTAGGAGCAGGACGGGGGGGAGGCTTCACAGGATGAGATAACCTCTGTTTGCACAAACTTTTCTTCTGCTTCCAAAGGTGTTGAAAATGTGCATATACAGCTCCACGGTAGACAGAAGTTTTTGCCCTCTAGACAACTTTAAAAGGGTGTTCTATGAGAAGAGCATCAATTAAACTCTTGTCTATTTCAAAAGCACAAGTGTAGAAATTTTTCTGCTAGCACTTTAAATGGGAATGGGCTGCTTTATGAGCTCACAGGATGATTTGCATCACCTTGGCTGATGCCATATTTAGTGATTAGAGTCTAATTGTTTTACAATCATACCTTTTGTTGTTCTTGATTTTTTGGGGTTGGGGGGTGGAGAAGGGGGGATGCCTAAGAGAAGGGAATTACCAAATAAGGGTAGTAATTGTCATGGTTTAACCCCAGCCAACAGCTAAGCCCAACACAGTCTCTGTTCCACTGTCCCTCTGAGAATCAGAAGGGAAAGAGTGAAAAGACTCTTGGGTTGAAATAAAGATAGTTTAATAGGTAAAGCAAAGGCCATGCACACAAGCAAGGTAAAACAAGGAGTTCATTCACCACTTGCCATAGACAGGCAGGTGTTCAGCCATCCCCAGGAGAGCAGGGCTCCATCACATGTAGCAGTGACTTGGGATGATAAACGCCATTGTCCCCCCGCTTCTTTTTTCTACCCCACAGCTTTATATATATATGAGGATGATGCCATATGGTCTGGAATATCCCTGTGGTCGGTTGGGGTCAGATGTCCTGACTGTGCCCCCTCCCAATTCTTTGTGCCCCCCCATTCTCATCACTGGTGGGGTGGGGTGGGGTGAGGAACAGAAAAGGCCTTGGTGCTGTGTGAGCTCTGTTCGGCAATAGCTAAAAGACCCCTGAGTTCTCAACACTGCTTCCAGCACAAATCCAAAACATGGCCCCATACCAGCTACTGTGAAGAAATTTAACTCTGTCCCAGCCAAAACCAGCACATAATCCATCTGTTTTTCACAAACAAAGGTACATAAAAATTGAAGGCAAAAATTTTGCATCGGTAATAAAACTTTGGATGTAGGTGGTAACTGCATGAAGAAAATCTTATTCACATATGATCTGTTTTTCTTTAATGTTATGATGTTCATGCATTGAGAGAGTTTATTTCAATTTTGAAACTGGATCAGACATTTAAGGGATAAGTATCAAGTCTGGAAATAGAGGGACTTAAAATGGAAATAATCTGGACTTTTGCAGCAAATATGCACATTGTTGTTTTCTTGCCATTCTGCTCCTTAAAATTTTTAACCTTTGTAATCCACAGCACTGAATATTAGTGAATATTAGTGACTTTTGTGATTGCTTGCTCTCTGTTCTCAGTGGTGCAGATGTTATTCATAACTTCAGTGGATCTTATTTATTTTTCTTTTTTCTTCTTTTCTTTTTCTTTTGTTTTTTGTTTTTTGTTTTTTTAAAAACACTGTCTTTTAGTGGGAATCTACTCATCCCTGAAACTGTTGTTTGTAGGATCGAAATGGCTGGTTCTTATACTCTGTATGTATTCAATTCCTACATGTTTCCTGAATTGACAGAGTGTAACATACGAGTTGAGAAATTAATATATTTGGAAATATTCCTGAAACAAAACAAGCAAAAATAGGCCAGCCTTCGGAGCCGAGAGAATGTTTTCATGCTAGAATAATCTCAGATTTAGAAATAAGATGAAAATAATGTTGGTGAAAATACAGTTAAGCTCTTGCTGATGAGCTGCCATATTTATGTGTTCCTTCAGTGATAGAAAACAATTGATACGAAAATACTACAAAAAGTTCTCCACAGAAAAATTAGTTATTATAGACCTCTTTACGTAGCAAGAACACTTACATGAAGGGATATGCTTGTAAGCTGATGTCTGTTTACTTATGTATTTCTGGCCCAAAGTCAAACACATACCACGGTAGAGAAAGACTCTTTAAGTAGTATTCCATCTCCTGGAAATTTTATTTTCACTGCTGTTGTAGTTTAAACCCATTCAGCCACCAAGTACCACCCAGCTGCTTGCTTACTCCCCTGGCAGTGGGATCTGGGAGAGAATGGGTTGAGCAAAAGATTGAAAATGTATGGATTGAGATTAAACAAAAAACCATGCACACAAGCAAAGCACACCAAGGAATTAATTAACTCCTTCCCTTGGGTGGACAGGTGTTCAGCTGTCTCTGGGACATCAGGTGTAATGGTGACTTGGGAAGAAAAATGCCATCACTCCAAATGTCCACCCCTTCCTCCTCTTTCCCTCCACTTTATGCACTGAACGTGATGTCACATGTTTTGGACAGTTTGGGTCCCTGTCCCAGCTGTGTCTCCTCCCAATCTCTCAAGCACTCCCAACTTCCTCACAAGCAGGGCAAAACAAAAAAGCAGAAAAAGCCTTGACTCTGTGTAAGCCCTGGTCAGCAATAACAAAAACATCTCTACATTATCCATACTTTTTTTAGCACAAATCCAAATTGCTGCCCCATACCAGCCGCTGTGAAGAAAATTAACTCTACACCAGCCAAAACAAGCACAACTTCTTAAAAGTTTAACACGCACCACTTCAGTAAAAACATGATGGGACAGTTTTTAAAGTAGCTGAAACTACACTTGGAGAAGATTTCAGATAAGTTAAAACTTGGTAAAGTTAGTATTTATACCATAATCTTTCAAAGCACTTAAATAGTGATTCTTCTGCAATGTGTTGTTATTATGCAGTATTTGTCCTTCGTGGTGGGAAGCAAAAGGTCCCCTCAAGGGGCATCCTGGGAGGTTGTGTGTGCCTCATGGGAGTCCACACACCACCAACTTCTAGCACCTAAAGTAAATGCTTTATTGGAACACAGAAGTGAGAAGCCAGTTTTACCCAGGAGAAGGTAGTTGGCTCTATTGATGGTTACTGCTTTATAAAAGGCTTGCAAACAAGTTCCTAGTTGTCTGTCTTCTGGGTGGAGTCCTTCTTCACATTCCTGCCATGCTGGGTGGTTTCTTGGATTGCTCGGCTACTCCGGATCCCAAGGAATGTCTCCTCCTTTCTGTGACCTCAGAGACTTGGCATTCATCTCTGCCTCCCTACAAGCATTTCTTCTTCTCCAGAGCTCCTGCTCAGAAGCTCCCTGTTTGCTGGGTTTCTCCTTCCCTTTCCAGCCTGCTGTGTTACTCTAGCGGCATCTCATACCTATGTGAGCTCAGTTGCTCTCTCCAGCTTTCCCTTCTTTTCTGGGCAAGGGATGTATTCTGCTCCCAGAGTACACCATCAGGAAAGTCAGCAAGGAGTTCTATCTGTGCAGCTCCTTCTTTTTCTGATAATATGTGATATAGCCACAGACACTGGAAATCACAGTTCTGAAGTTTTACCTCCCATCCCACATATCCCAGCAGAGCAATAAGAGAGACCATAACCAGAGCCTGATTTCAACACTGACAGTGTTTTTTAAGACTAAGCTGAGCTCTGCACCCAAAGTGAAAACCCACACACAGGCACAGCTGTAAGGGAAAACCTGGTCAACAGTTAAATGTCAGGAGCATGTAAATTGCCTAAAAGACAGGTCAGCTTGTGGGATTGCTCAGTTTTTGGTGTGCATGCAAACATCATGTGCTAGGCCATGCTGATTTGTCTAATAGCACTAAATAACACAACCATTTTCTCCCCTAAGAGCTCATCTGCACACTATATGCATTCTTCATTCAGCAGAATGGTTGCGCACATCATGGATTTGCATTTGTTGTCAGTTTACAAATTGTTTGCATTTAATTTTTGGATAAGCAGTATTAAAAGTTTCAAGATCAGTTGTGTTAATATGAAACTAATTATTTTCGCTTTTTGTTTTCTCTTTTTGTAAACTCTGATGCAGCATTATGATGACTTGTGTTCTGTCTCTGCTTTGGCTCAGTTCCCGTATCTTTCCGTTTGAAGTTATCTGTATTTCCTTTGCTTACCCAGCCCCTGTTTTCCTTTCCAAATAAGGCAAATACAAGGCAAACTACCTAAAATCTGTATATTCTTTTTTTTTTTCTTTGTGTTTACTTATGGGGAGTCTTGTTAAACCCGTGCTTGATTTGAGCAGAACCTCTTGTGTTGAGTCATTATTCGTGCTGTTCCTTTGCCCGATTTGTTGGAAACGTTTGCAGGACAGCTTGCCCTGTGCTGCATGATGTTCACTGTGCTGTTTGTAATATGAAGGACAGCTCATATTACACCCTGTTTCCACTTTCCAGTTACTAAATGATAAATGTAATATGCAAACAACTCTGTTTGCAAATTACTGAGGCTGAATTTAATGGCCTTCTCCCAGAATCCTTTACTGTGAACACCTTTTACCTTCAGTTGTATCTATAAACTGGCATTTTATAGCTTATGAGGCCAGAGATCTTCTGTGCTCTACACATACCATTGGGAAAAATGGATGGCACAAGGAATGGTGAGCTCAATTTCCCATCTGAATCTGGGCGATATACTCCAGCTCTTTTAGAAAAGTAAATGCCCCTGAGTTATTGGTGTATTTTTGCTTAACATAATAAGGCTTCCTCCTTTATTTCAAGTTGTCTTGATTTCTCTTAGTGTTCTGCAGTTATTGCTTTGTTTAAGCAGCAGTAAAATAGGCTAACAAACTGTTGTCCATTGGATCAGCTCAGGCAATTTTCATAGCTATTTGCCAGGAATTATCAGCAATTTTATTTCCTCAACTTCTGTTACATGTAGGAACAGGAATTTTTATCCCAGCATTTAAGGGGTTTACTTGAAACTTCCAACTCCAGCTGCTCAAGTTGGAAGGGATGATCTTAGTGCTATATGACACTGACAGAAGGTACCTGTTGGGTACCTTTGTCTGACAGAGAAGTGAAGGAAGTCTCTTGATCCTTGATCCCAGGCTAACTGGGATTCTCCTTCCTTTGTGTCATTGTACAGACATCTTCTCGATTGCTGGTGCGGCCAACAAGCTCCGAGACGCCCAGTGCTGCAGAACTCGTCAGTGCAATTGAAGAGCTTGTCAAAAGTAAAATGGTGAGACTGACCAGCAGGTGCATGTGTCTAAAGAAGTTGTGTCTTCAAGTCCCAGCTTGCTATTCAAAGAAAACCTGCATGTTTTACATTGACTTACAAAATTTGTTGTCTGTTTCAAAAGTCCCTTTCTGGGTTGATGTATGGGGTCATTTTGTACACGCTCTTTTGTAAAAGCATTCACCGAATAGGTAAATGGCAATGCAGAGGAGGAAAAAGCAATAAATAAGAGGGGAGAGAAGATGGTAGAAAATTTACCAAGTATGTCTTGTTAGTCAAAAGAAAATGTCCTGTTAGTGGAATGAATGCAAAGACCTAGGGTCTTAGACTTTAATAGACCTTTATGAGAAGAATCCCTGAATCTAAATTTATTGCAAATCTTATGAGGTTAGCAGTAAAGCAGGTAACCCTAATAACACAAATATTTATGTTACCTAGTTGCTCTTTAGGCAACACAATAATGAAGAAATAAGTAAAAGAATAAAGGGATCATTTTGCATGTTAGTGCCTCCATCCTTGCTACAAAATAGGTAGGAGGAATTTGTGTCAGCTTTTTTAGGTTTCTATGTTTTAAATTTTCCATGTTTCTGAAGATTGTTATTGACATGTTTTAACGTTTTCATGTTTCTGAAGATTCTCATTATATGCATAATTCTAGGAAGGCCCTTTATAATCAAAATCCATCTTGACCCAGTCTGGGAAAAACTTCTCTGGCTGACCCTGTTTGAGATTGGACTATATGATCTCAAGAGGTCCCTCAGCAATTCTGGATTTCCTCAAAACTTTTAAACACAGCTTTTGCAGCATAGCCCCTCTTGGGCTCAATAGGAAGTGCCTTTATGAAAGCTGCAAAGAATTGCAGCATGGCAGCCCCATATTATCACAGGTTGATATTTTCCAGGTTCATCCTAAATTGAAGCAGCTTTGACTTTCAGAGCTAGAAATTTTATAGTCTGTTCTCTAATTCAGAGAAAATTACATTATTGCGTAAAATAATTACTGTACTCTCTTGGGTATTAACTTTGCTTTTTACTTCTCTTAAACCAGAAGGGTGAATACAAAGTATTCTATGGGAAAATTCAACAGTCTTTGGTAAATGGAAATTTTGATAGTCCATGTGTCTTTCAGGCTGCCTAGCAGTGGATATAACTCAATGATCCATGCATATAGCCCTTGGGGGAGATGTTCTCATTTTGTAGTTTTAGCCAAGGTTCAGCTTCCCCTGGGTTTTGGGCAGGTCATATCATTATTGCTTTTTACTTTTTGCAGGGAAAGAAAAACCATTATAGCTGTACCCCACCCTGGTGAAGTAAATTTGTCTTGCAATAAGGTTTTATCACATGCAAGGAAAATGTGATACATAGCTGTAGCTTGATCCAAGATTATGGGCTTGAATTAAGGAAATCCAATGAATACTTCATAGAAGATGGTCGTATTATTTCCTCCTATTGCTTCCTTATCTTCTATACAAACAGAAGCTAGTGGAGTCCATGCAAGGGAGATAATAGTGTATCTGGAACAGGATACAGCAACTCTTCTAGGGTCTGAACAAGCTCAAAAACAACATTGGCAGTGTAGAAGTCATTACTTTCTTCACTGAGATGCTATTTTGGCTAGTTATTAAGATAACCAAAACATCTGACAGAAAACACTACTTATCTTGAGTTTAAAATGTAGCATCATAAAAATCTCCTTAAAATATGTCCTGTTTATTGTTGAAAGTAACTTTTGTATGCCAGAAGTCAAATCTGACAAATATAATTTAATCCTTGTCCATGAGGACACATTTGTGTGGTTCCCACCGTAGAAGTACTTGCATCCTGAGCAGGAGAGTCCAACTTTAAGCCACTGCTGCTCAAAGCAGTTCAGCTCTTTTATTTTCCTGTGAAGGGAAGACTGTCATCTCAAATGTGCTTCTCAAATGTGCTTCAAAGGCTCAGTTATCATGGAAAGCCATGTTGTTGCCTGGTTTCCTGGAGGTTTGTGACTTGCTTTGCCAAGATACATTACAGTAATTGATCTCCCATAGATTGCTATATGCAGCGCCTTGTAATGTGTCTTGTGAATAAAGGAGAAATAAATCATTGTTGCTGATTATCTTGAATACCTCCTCAGGCTCTGGAGGACCGTCCAAGTTCCTTGTTGGTAGATCAAGGTGACAGCAGCAGTCCATCCTTCAACCCTTCAGATAACTCCCTTCTGTCCTCCTCGTCACCCATAGATGAGATGGAGGAAAGGAAATCCAGCTCCTTAAAAAGACGACAGTAAGGCCAATTTTGTACAATTTTTCTTTTTTTTCTTTTTTTTCTTTCTTTTTTTAAACAATGCTTATTTTGAACAGGCAGCAGAAGCTGTTACTCTGAAAGTGGAAGGACTTAGATGTCAAGCATGTGGTCACATTTCTCTGTGACATTCAATCTGTGATTTTTAATTCTAGTCATACCTATGTTTGACTTCTGCTGCATGTCACTATCATTTATTTGGGAAGATGCTGATCTTTAAATGCCCAAAGGTTTGTTAGGCTTGAAAAAAATGGTCGTTCCCCTTATTCTATTCCAACCCATGCTTAATTTCTCTACGTAGTAGTAAACTGTTACCATGGTAGAATAAAAACATGCCTGGTTTCAATTTTTTTAATCTGGTGTCTAGAAATAACCATGCATATAGCTAAGAGTCTCCAGACCAGAAACATAATAGCATTTTATTTTAAACAATAGTTAAATGTTTAATTTTAATGTCACATTTAAGAAAACATCTGACTTTGGATAAACAGAAGCAAGCCTTGTCCAGTTTCAAAGTCAAAGCAGTATCTTGTTAAGAACCAATGTACACTAATTTTTCCATTTCAGTTCTGTCTATCAAATATATATGACTGCAAATGTTGGAAAAAATGTATGCCATTAATTCTCTTGAAAAATCTGTTAAAATATTTTTTAATATTTGTTCACCTTTTTCTTTCCACTGTAGCTATGTCTTACAGGAATTGGTGGAGACAGAGCGAGATTATGTGCGAGATCTGGGCTATGTAGTTGAGGTATGATGTTTTTAATTCTCTTGATTTTTTCTGTTTTTTTAATGTGTTACTAACCAGCTATGCAGCTTGACCCTCACTATGTTTTTCAAAATTAAACACAGGAAGAGATTAAAACTTGAAAGTTTACATTCTGCGTTTTTTCTCCTGTGAGTTTTTAATGTATTCAAATACTAAATCAGATTTTTTTTTTTTTCCTTTTACTGTGTTCACCTTGTTCTTTTGAGGAGTGTAGTTCTTTGCCTTTTTTTTTTAATCACTACCTCTGGCCTAATGTTATCCTAGCAGATAGTGGGTTTATTTACCACATCTTAATTTTTTTAAAAAGCATTGTACCTCAGCATATAGAGCAGCTACCCAAGATTTGAAAGTCCTCCTTCCTCTCCTACCGTTGGGCTTCTCTTAGACTTCCTAGCTTCCCCTGCTGTGAAATGAGATAATACATCTCTCCACAGTCTTTAGCTACAAACAAAATGCATTTGGAAGAGTAGAAAAGTGAGCATGACAGTGAATTTTAGCCCAGTGAAGTTTAATTCTTAAACACTGTTTTGGAGGCAGGGAGGGAAAGAAATATCAGCATTGTGATAGTGTTTTTACAATATTTAAAGGGTGCATTAGGAGTCTGTGAATAGATGTATTTTTGTAAATACCAACATAATTTCTGGTGAAAATGCTGGACACCAAAACATACTTGGCAAACCAAAATCAGACCTGCATGTTTAGGAATAGAACTATTGGGGGGGAAAAGGAATAGAGTTTCACGAATATTACAAAACTTTAAAACACTCCCAATCTAACTATATGGTAGAATTACTCAGTGAGACAGCTCCGTGGATCCTAAAAATAAGATGGGACTGTGGGAAAATGTAAGAGGAACTTTACTGAAGCGACAATGCTTGCTATCAGAATTGATTTTTAATTTTTGTGTTTGGCTTGCTCATAGTGCAAGCAGTAGTCCATGGAGTGCAGTCCCATGGGCAGTTTCCTCCTCAGGGCACTTTGGTGTGGGTACGAGTGAAATAAGAGACACAGAGCAAAGCAGCACAGAAGCCACTTGAGTAACTGACACTTACTGGGGAACAGCCCCACTTGGCAAGGCATTGCAGCTCTTCAGGCAGTAAGGAGAAGGACTGTGGAAGTTTGCTTCATGCTTTGGGCCCATTCATGCAGGCTAAATTAGACAGTGAATTCATTTTTCTGACACTGTTGTGTAGACAGCTTCACCTCAATTTGTGATACTTTGTGTCTGTGCTTTGTTAATGCTGTGTTATACAAGAGTTCTCTGGTTTGGTTTTGTGTCCCAAGCATGTTGTTGCCATTGGACATCTGGGAAAAGGGGGATTAAAAGACAACTTGGGGGGTTTTTTTAAGTATGTTCACAGTGAATTCACTTGGACTGTTGCAGGGTTATATGGCACTTATGAAGGAAGATGGCGTACCTGATGATATGAAAGGCAAAGACAAGATTGTATTTGGAAACATTCACCAGATTTATGACTGGCACAGAGAGTACGTATTGTACCTAAAAAATATTAGACTGACTTTAGGAATTATTTCCTCAGGTATTGAGATACAACGTAAATGCAGTTGGTTTTGTGCTTTGAGTTGTAGAAAATGTCATTTCAGCTTACAAATGTTCATGTAAAGATTTGCTTTAAAGAAAGATGCATGTGTATATCTATATATCTCAAGTACTTCAACTGACTACTAGGATGGGGAAAGCTTTCAGTCTATATATATGAAATTTAATAAATTTATCAGTGAATGTCAGGGTTATTTTCATCTTGGCATGGATTCAGCATGTCCTTTTAAAAAGCTATATTGAAATACTACACTGTTATCATTGTCAGTTTGGACATACATTAATATCCAATGCTGCTGACAGAGGACACAAAAGTGTCTTGCCTTGCAGTAAGACCACTTTGCCTTGCAATTACTTGTTGCTATAATGTGTGCTGTCAGAAAAAAAGAAGTGTTTATTCTGTTTATGTTCAGCTTCTTTTTAGGAGAGTTGGAGAAGTGCCTTGAAGATCCAGAAAAGCTGGGATCCCTGTTTGTTAAACATGTAAGTGCAAATGTCTTTGTTGGCAAACTCTGTTCCTGCTACTGACCAACATGTTTGACTATGACGTACAACACAGTTAACAAAGTGCTGGACAATATTCTTCACCTGTAAGAGGTGGAGAGATAGTTTTTAAGAGCTTATAAATAGGAGAAGTAAATGTTCTAGCCTTTGTCCCCAATACCTTCCTGTGGAGAGGGAACATGAATGTGAGCCCCATTTCTCTATTCAGTTAAAATTCAGTGCAAGGGAATCATCATTTCACATGACACCTGATTTCTAATCCCAGGTATCCATGCAATAGCATGGAATATAGGAAATAAAAACAGGAAAGAGGGTCGTTCTTCCAGTTTTATCATGTTCAAGTTCTGTATCCTTTCCCCTTCTGAGAATTTGTTGCTGGCAAAGTGGGAAACCTGTATGGAGTAGCTCTCCCTGTTTCTGGTTGCTGTTCTATGTTCTCCTGGTATTATTTCTAATTGAGTTGTCTTTGAAAGGCACCTTTACCACTCCAGATGGAAAGGCAAGCTGTGATGGTATTACAGCATCCTCTAGCAAAACCCTGTCGGCTAGAACACAATGATTCAGTTTGTGTTCCTAATCTGTGTCCTGTGTTCTTTCCAATTGCCATCTTATTTTTTTATTTCTTTCTTACCATTTGTCTTCACTGGTCAGTACTCTGTAAGTCTCTGGGAAGCAAAGCCTCTAATAGCAAACAAATCCTAGCAAAACAATAGGGAAGATTTTGGAGTACGTATGTCTGTACTTTTTAACCAGCAACATCAGTAATCAAGAATAAATCTTAAAGGCAGAAGTTATTTCCTCTCTCTTTTTCTGTTGCTTTGGTGTTGAAAGCACATGCACAAGATAAAGAATCAGAGTTAAAAAAATGCTAGAGCCTCAATTTCCAGGCTTCATCACCTACATTCCCACCCAGACTCCAGTAATACAGCCAATACTAAATAAAAGATGTGAAAGTTTTCTCCTAACTGTTCTGTACATGTAAACAGGAGGAGATAATTCTTCTAAAAATGGAGGCAATTATTCTAATAAATTTCAATAATAATCAGTTTATTAAAATAGAATAAAAAATGCTGTATTTCAAAGGCTCCATTACAGAATCACAGAATAGTTAAGATTGGAAGGGATCACTGTGGGGTCATGCTGTTGAACCTTCCATGGCTCTTGGTAAAAGAAAAATATAACCATTTTCATGCTTAACTATATTGTGGGACCTGCTGAGCTATCATCTCTGAACATGTCATTCAGGAGGACCTACAGCTGTGGGAATTTTTTTCACTTGTGTTGCCTTTCTAAAATCACAATGATGTTCCCAAATAAATGTGTTTTCAGACCTGTAATTTCTGCACATTTAGCTGCTTCTTTTCCTTAAGAGGGTCTTTTTAGGTTCATACATAGGAACTGCTGTACTTCTTAAAATAATGCTCCATTTCAATCTGGCATGTGTTTTTCTTGACAATGATGTATCATTCCGTATCTTTGTTCCTCTAGGAGAGAAGGTTGC
This sequence comes from Aegithalos caudatus, assembly GCA_013389925.1. NCBI lineage: Eukaryota > Metazoa > Chordata > Aves > Passeriformes > Aegithalidae > Aegithalos > Aegithalos caudatus. The sequence continues at coordinate 157,527 of WEIU01023447.1, forward strand.
ACATGTACATAGTTTACTGCCAAAACAAACCAAAGTCTGAGCACATTGTCTCAGAATACATTGATACATTTTTTGAGGTAAGTTCATTAGAGAGGATATGTGAAATCTGTTGACCACACCAGAAAAAAAAATGCAGCAGATATTGTTGTTTTAAATTACAGTTTCTTGCCATTGCTATTCTGATTTCAAATCTGATACAGACTCCTAGAGATGAAAACTAAAGATTAGGTATAAGATATAAATTAATCAGTAGCCTCTTATCCTAAGTAGCCTTAGCCCTGGCAGTAACCAGTGCATTTTATATAGAATGGCAATTCTGGATAAGCAGAAATCACTGTTGAAAATAGGCTGTATACACCTGTGACTGAATTACATTTCACTCTGAAGCCTTGTCAAGAGAGAGATGAAAGATGCATGCAAAAGGGAATACCTTGTGAACAACGGTGATAAGGGGAAGGACTCCAGCTTTTGCTAACTGCAAATTAGATACTTTTCTGACTTTTGCCAATTTCAAGTGTGATAACAATTAATACTGATATCTCCTTGTTTATATATATATATATATATATATTTACTGATATGTGTGCTGTGTTTCTAACTCAACAAAACAACAGTCTTTCTAACTGAACAAACAAAAATGTTTGTTTTACAACTCTCAGGATCTAAAGCAACGCCTGGGCCACAGACTTCAGCTCACGGACTTGCTAATAAAACCTGTGCAGAGAATTATGAAATACCAGCTGTTACTAAAGGTAAAGTGATGTTGAGATGAATGAGTTGTATTAATAGATATGTTATAGATGTGTTAAGAGATAGGTTTTCTTTTTAATTAATGTTGATTTTTTTCCACCCCTTTCCCTAACAGAACCCAGATTTGTAAGCAATGCCATATGATGATTTTCTGAACAAATTCAGATAGTTATAAAAATTGCAGTAGATGTCTTGGGCAGAAATTTATTTTTTCTTTTAACAGTTAAAGACCAAATCTCTAGGCCATGGAAATATTAAAAATTTATACATACAGTATCATAGGAATGGGAGAAAGAACTCCCAACTGTTTTCAGATGTTAACATGATGCAAGTTGTTGGGACTCATCACAGCTTCTCCAGCTACACCTGCAATCATTTTCATATCACATAAATGTTTACTGAAGAGCAACCCTGTGTAGCACAGAGGCCATGGCCTTAGCATATGTTTTTGTATGAGGTAAATCCAAATGGTTATCTTCTGCAGTCTGTCATATTCTGCTAGAGGATATCAAATTCACAATTTCTAAGATTTCTTGTTGATGATTTAATGAGAAAAGAAATATTACTTGATTTTTTTTCTTTTTCAGGACTTCCTCAAGTATTCTAAAAAAGCTAATCTTGACACAACAGAACTAGAGGTACTTGAGACATTTTCTCTTAGTGATATGAATTCTTTCAACTCTGAACTTCTCTTGTTTTGGCAGTCACTTTCCTTTTCTGATCTTCCTGAGAAAGTGATTATAAGTGTTTATGTCTTGCATTTCTGTTCCAAAGCAGCCATATCAAATGAAAAAAAATGTATGCTGCTAACTTGTTTGGAAAATAAAGCTTTGACTTTTTATTTGTCTTGAACAGAAAGCTGTAGAGGTCATGTGTATAGTACCAAAACGGTGTAATGACATGATGAATGTTGGCCGCCTGCAAGGATTTGATGTAAGTTGGCTGGAGTTTTGCTTAGAGATTTTGTCAGGTCCTCTAGAAATTAACCATTTATATTGTGAGAAGAAATGTGTTCAGTGATTCCTCGCTATCTGGTTAGATGGTGCAAAAAGCAGTAAATGAAAAATCAAGTCTTAGCTCTGCCAAGGACTTTTTCCTGGAAAACAGTACCTGCAGTGTCAGGCACACTAGGTAAGCCCTTCTGCAAAATCAAGAAAGGGCCGGTCTTACTACAGTCCCCTTGTTGGCTAAAGGCTTGCAAAATAATGAAATCAGTTATCAGCCAGATGAGCAGACCTGATGTCAATAATGTAGACAAAGGAGGAGTCACTAAGATCAATAAGGTACTTGAGGCAACTGTTTCCCGCCTAGTTTTGTTAAGTCTAGAAGAGATGGAAATTGGCTACTGAAGCAGGATACATCAGCCAGGCCACAGTGACACTACTTCCAAAGGTCTTTATATCCTGTGATGCAGACATGAACTTAAATTCTGCCCCTACGCAGCAGATTCTACTATTCTCTTCTACTCACCCTGGAAGAATATATGATTAACTGTCGGAGTTACTCAGAATAGAGAAATTAAAGCTTAGTGTTCCAAGCCTCAAAGTGCAGAATGAGTTGAAAAGGGTGGAGTAGATTTTTGGGGTTTGGTCTGGTTCTTTGTTGTTGTTGGTTTTTTTGGGGTTTTTTTTTGGGTTTTTTTGGTTTTTTTTTCTTTTTGATGATTGGTGGTTATGGTTTGTTTTTTTTTTTTGAGAAAGAGCACAAGAATGTCTTGTGTATCAGAGAAGTGAATATATAATGGTCAATGACAGTTGGAAGGTGGGAAATACACAAAGCTATTTGTCATGAACACGTGCTCAAAAAGGTTGATTGGGAAAAGAAAGAAAATACTTTACTAAATGTGTTTTTTCTTGACTCTGTGTTTAGGGTAAAATTGTAGCCCAGGGTAAGCTCCTGCTCCAGGACACGTTCTTGGTTACAGACCAGGATGCGGGACTTCTGCCACGCTGCAAGGAGAGACGGGTCTTCCTGTTTGAGCAGATTGTCATTTTCAGTGAGCTGCTAGATAAAAAGAAAGGTTTCTCCATGCCCGGATTCTTGTTTAAAAACAGTATCAAGGTAACTGTTGTGTGTATCTTTTGTGTCTCCTGCACAAACTCTGCTAAGGTAACAGTTTCTCATTCTGTGGACAGTCACCAGTGACATCTAGATGTACAGTCATACAGCACAATGAGGTGTCAATCATTTCCTAAAATTGCTTCCTACCAGTTTCATTCTCACTCTGATGTTAAGGGGAGATCTTTGGATCCCAGTCCTCTGATGCTTCCTGCATGAAGCATATCAAATTAGGTGTTCTGGCACAAAGTGCTGGACAAGTATTCACAACGTTTAGTTTTCAGCTTTGTGCTTTGTGTATACCACATTGCAAAGTCATTGCAAGCAGAGATAATAACTCCTTTTGTATCCTTTCCGATACCCAAATACGTTGATAACATTTGCGAGTAGCGCGACCTTCTTAGATATGTTGACTCTTCCTCAAACAAGTGTTTCCCCAAGCTTTTCCTGGAAAAAAACTGGTAATATTAGGGCTCAGCAGCCCTCATGAAGTGTTTTGGGTAGACCCTGCTTCTCCTAATTCACCTTGGTGCTCTGCCTGCCACCTGAACCTGCTGTTCATACCTCAGCCAGGTCCAAGTCATTGCTGTATCTGCAGCTGAAGCCTTTGGTAGGAGCCAGTGGTAGAGAGAGCTCCATAGCAGGCTCAGCATTTTAACTAATCTGAAAGGAAAGTGAGGGATGGAGAACATTGGGCCACGCTGACCTGCTGGAGATGGTTTGGGCACAGTTTGGGTACAGTGAGCTGTACACTAATTCTTGGTTTACTGGAATTAAGTAACTTCATTTCATGGTGTTACTTTACTAAAGGAACAAATGGTTATTATTTGAAGATCTGACTCTGAACTCCTAAGAAAGAGACTTTAAAGATATGTTTCCCATAAAATACACGTTATTTTTTTTTCATGAAGGTGAGTTGCCTTTCCCTGGAGGAGAATGTGGACAGCGATCCATGTAAATTTGCACTAACATCAAGAACGGGCGATGTCACGGAGACCTTTATTTTGCATTCTGCCAGTCCGGGAGTCCGCCAGTTATGGATCCATGAAATTAACCAAATTTTGGAAAACCAGCGCAACTTTTTAAATGGTAAATTATTTTCTTTTACTGAAAGTTCATAATTGGATGACTTTTCTCTCATCTCTTTTTTCTTGGCTTTGAAATGTTTTGTAAGTTGCCTTTTTCCTGAGCTAATACAGAACAGTTGGGGGATATGTGTCGCATTTCTGCTTCAGAACAGATGCTTGCATTTATTATAAGAGTGGTAGTCTGAATTTACATGGTGTTCTCTTGGTGAAATTTTCCAAATGTTTTGTAGGAGTGAATCAAGATAGGTGCCATCCGTTGAGAGCTTGTGTACCCCTTTTGAGCAACTGCAAGCCTTTAAAGGCTAAACCCAAGTGGAACTTTAAGCATCTATTCAGAATATGTTTTGCTTCTGTTGTTTCGGTGGCCATTGTCACATCTTACTGTGGCAACAACATTGAGATTTTGCAGGAGAAAAGTAGAAGCTGGTGTTGTATGCTGTGACACCAGAAGGTTCTTGCTCTGTTTTTATATCTACTGGTTATTGTCCCAAACTAGATTTTTTTAAACAGTTGTAATGAGTAGCAACAAGTAGAGAATGTGGAGTCACACCTGGTTTTCCCCAGCTTGGCTGCTGACCAACAATGTGATCCTAGAGGAAAACATTTCTTCTTAGTTTCAGATTTTTAATCTTTAATATAGGTAGATACAGCAGGTCATGAGAGTTAGATACAGAAAAGTGACTTGAAGTCTGTGGCGTCTTTCCACTGCTAAGGAAGTTTATTTGAACAGCACTCCCCTTTTTGCCAGTAGACATGCCTGTTTTAAACTGTTCCTGTTCCCTTTCCCGCCCCCTTTCCCCTGACCGCCTCCCCCCTCACCCCCACTGCAGCCTTGACGTCCCCGATCGAGTACCAGAGGAACCACAGCAGTGGTGGAGGCGGCGGCGGGAGCAGCAGCGGTAACAGCGGCGGCCCCAGCGGCTGTAGCGGCATCCCCAGCTCCAGCCGTAGCCGGCCATCCCGGATCCCCCAGCCTGTCAGACACCATTCCCCAGTCCTGGTCTCCTCTGCAGCCTCGGCCCAAGCAGAGGCAGACAAGATGTCAGGTATGTCCATTCACAATCACTCCCTGCCACACTACAGCACCTCCTTAGAAACTGGCCTGAGCCAGCCAGACAGGCACCCTCCCAGTGCAGAGCCGGATGGTCCTCAGAGAGAAGCTGAGCACATTCCCAAGATGAAACTTACTGAAAGTCCCAGGAAGACAGCAGGAAACATTTCTGGCTCAGCTGATGGAGCCCAGAAAGACTCACGTGGAATCTCAGAGGACAGTCGAACAAGAAACAGCATAGGATCACTGACGCTTGGGAAACCAAGGCCAGGAGCCATCTCTCCAATGAACTCTCCTCTGTCCACGACTTTCCCTTCTCCTTTTGGCAAGGAAACCTTTCCACCCAGCAGCCCCCTGCAGAAGGGCTCCTTTTGGAGCTCCATCCCAGCATCCCCTGCCAGCCGCCCTGGCTCCTTCACTTTCCCTGGGGACAGTGACTCCCTCCAGCGGCAGGTCCACCGCTACTCTTCACACAGCAAGGACACAGACCGCATGAGCACATGCTCCTCGACCAGCGAGCAGTCAGTTCACTCCACCCAGAGCAATGGGGTAAGAGCGGAGCACCTCTGTCCTGCGAGCTCTTCTAAAACCTTCCATGCTCCCTTTCTGTGCGTTGCCATCATTCTCCGTACTAACTTCTGGCTCTCCGGTGCTGTACTGCTCTGAAATAATCAACTGTTCTGGTATCTTCTGCACATTAAAAAACCAAGAGTGTCTACCTCTGTGTGTGTATACGTGCAAACATGCCTATGTATACAGACACAAAAGCAACTGCTAACATTTGATGCGATTTCTGCCTCTGCTGAAAACATAAATCACTAGGCTGATTCCTACTAACTTGCTGTCCTTGCTTTTTCCGTCTCTAATTTGAAGGCACGTAATTAACATGCTGAAGCGTGGCAGCCAGAGCACCTTGGGGTATGCATTGTGCCAGCACTTAAATCTGACTTCAGGATTTTGGCAGATTGCCTTGGGGCTTTTTTCCCTTTCATGCACAAATTTGCCACCATTGTCCTGTTGAGTTTTAACTTCGTGGAGACATCTACCTACGTTCCCTGGGCTGCTTGATTTTTTATTTTTTGATTAATTTATTTTTCCCCCTCTCCTTTAGCCTTAGTTGTTGTACATCAATCTCTTTTTAAATCCTGTGTTTGATCAAGGAAGCTTTCTGCAATCCACTCAAAATAGGCCAACAAAACCTAGCGACAATAATCCTACTTCTACTACAACCAAAACAATTACCTGCTCCACTTGTCTTTTCTCCTTTGTAAGAAGAACTGGTTTCGGGTTTCTGGAGATTCAGCCTTTTAGTGTGCACTTGGTGTGTTTGTGCAGAAATCTTGGGCTATCAAGAGAATCTACATTATCTCTAATAATGTCCACCAGGAAAGCAACAGCAATCACAGGGGCATGTGCAAATATAAAGCAAAAATGCTGAAGGGTTTGCCATGGATGTGGCAGGCAGGTTATGGTGCCTTTCTTTTTAAACTCAGGTTTGAGTTTTCTCTCACTAAGAATTGTGTTCATTAATGTTTGCTTTTCCACTCTGTCACAAAAGATGTGCAATACCAGTTTTGCAAATCACCTAACTTCCTGGACTGTTTTTAAATGCATGCATTTCTGTATAGAACTGTTTAACACACAAGGCTTTCTAGACTTCTTAGTTCTTACACTTACTTTTATAATAGCTTCAGAAGAAATGAAATTATGCTTTGCATGTTTTGTATTTTTATCCTGATCTTCCTTCAGCTTTTTATTTGGTTTACCTCTGTCTTGTGTTTATCTTCAGTCTAGCAAAATGTGATGTGATGTAATGCAAAATCTAGGGTAATTTGAGTATTTTGCATTTACTGCATAGTATGTGAATCAAGATGGTAGTGCTTGCATAATACTAATTCAGGTTGTTGCCTTAAAAAAAGAGAAAGGGAAAGATGGGATGGCACTGAGTTTTCAAAACATTTGGATTTTGATACTATCTCAGCAAAGACACCATTGCTTGTTTTTATCTCACTGTAAAGCATAATGTTGGACTGCATGCCTTCTGCTTCACGGCTATATGTTCACAGCTATATAACTCTTCTATCTGGTAATTGAGATTGGCCATAAGTCCTAGACCATAATTTCTGGACCAAGCAGCAGGATTTCACACCACATTGAACAAGTTGGAGGAAATGCGTCATGAAGGTTTTAATTTAACCATTTGTGTATGTATATTCACATGCACATATGGCTATGGTCAATTACTTAAGGAAAAATTATGTCTAAGTTTTGCTAGTTGAGGAATATGGGAGGAATTTTTAATATTTTCTTTGTAGATCCTCCTCTAATCCCATAGTTGAGGTCGGTGATGACCAGAAGTACTTTCAGCAAGAAAACATCACTGTGCAAGAATAATTACTTCCTTGGAAGGCAAAAGGAAAGGCTATCTTTCCGTGGTGAGAATGAATTCTGGGTATAAACACATTCTCAAGAACATTTGTCACTTAGTAGTTACCAGACAATTGTTTATTTAACAGATCTAACTGTCCCTGTTGAATCTAAGAAATATTCAGAGTTTATTATGATCCTTCAAGGCTTAAATGTCAGAAAGAAATGTTATGTTACGCTATGTTATGTTATAGAAAGGTCAGTCTTGCAGTTACACAAATTCTGCTGCATGCTAAGAAACAGTGTGTTCAGTATTAGTGTGTGGGGCAAGGTTTGAGGCTTAGGTTGATATTGCAACTTCCTTTCATCTTCCCATATAAGTCTTAAAAGGAGGAGGCAACAAAAGCTGCTTTTTCTGAATAGAGTTGTTTTTAATCTAGGTAAAAGAATGTAGCAAGTTGTCAGTTTAAATAATGACTGAAAATGAGACTTAATTTCTTTGGTTCAGCTGTTCCCATTTTGCCTGAATCATAGAATGGACTTACTAATACAAAAGGCCACGCAGGCCTTCCTCAAAACTAGAAGAAATGAGTTCTCCCAGTCAGATGCTGGAAATACAGCATCTGAAATTAATTTAAATGTCCTTTAGTAGAGTTACAATCGACAATGGGCTCTTTCTCACTGAGGTAGCATATGCTTCATCATTCTAATATGGCAAAAATAAGATTTGAGTCACTCAGTTGAATATAACAGTCCAGCTAGAATAAAATGTACAGAGTCACTGGCATTCCAAGCATCAGGGTGTTAAACATGCTCTGAATTAGTAATCTGAGGCTGTTCCATTCGAAATGTCTTGGTTTCTCATCCAGAGTCCTCAGGGAAGCACAGGCACAGAGATATGGAGTGAGTTGTTTAAGGCCTTTACCAGATTGCAAGAGAACACAGTGTTCAGGCCTTCCACTGCACCATGCTGTCAACTGACCCCGTTGCATCTCCTCAATATTTGAGAAATATTTGACAGTTTTGAGGAAAAAAAATGCTATTTTTTGGCATCCAGAAACATCCACAATCTTGTGTGCCAAGCTTTCCACTGGCTATGCTAGCACATGAGTGGTACTAATGTGGTTCTGCTCTATAAGCAATAGGAGTACCCAGGACATGGGTCCTCATTTCCTTCTTCATCTCAGCTTCTGCTGAGCCATAGTGAGCCCTCACTGGCACTGAGTGACCTGAAACAGTCTGAAGTAAGAACAGAGACAAAAGGCAGGCACACGCTTCATGCCACATCATTCATAGGCCATTTACCTAGGTTTTAATTTGTTTCAAGAAGGAAATAATTATTGAGGGAGTAGGTTGTGTGACCTGATAATAGTTTTCACACTTCTATTTATTAAACCTCATATAAGGAATAGATGCAATTGGGAAAGTAAGTCTTAGTTTTTAAAAATAATAACTTCCAGTAGGTTCATGTCAGGAGAAGGCTTTTTGTTCTGAAAGTAATATGATTTTGAATGTACACCTTCTCAGCTGTAATTAGCTTTCCACAAATGCTTTCTGAGGAAATGAACAAAATCATGAACAATAGTTGAGAGTGTACGATAAACAGGTAACGACACTCAGATATCTTAGTCACTAATCAATTAGAAGGGACTCTTCCAGTTAGTAGGTCTATTTTGACCGTCAAATTAATAATTTCTTATTTCAGTAATTTACTTCATCCTCTGCATTTAAATTAATAAACATGATCATACAGACGCAGCTAGAGATAAGTCTTGTGGTTCTGAAAGATGCTGTCAAAACCTTCTTCTGTTGTTATGCAGCTTGTCATGTTTTGTGTGCAGAAGGCCAGTCTCTGAGATCTGACAAATAGTGCTAGGAAAGACTACTTGTATTTTTCATTGTTGGAATTTCCAGTGATTATGAGCTAATGACTATGATTCTGAAACTGAACTTACAAGACCGTGAAAAACTGTTTTACATGCTTGTACTATAGTTTTGATGCCTGATGAAGATGCAAGGTTCAGTGTCTGAGCTTGAAGGAAAGACTAGTTGAGATTTATGAATAAACTGACTCCTGGTTAAAGGAAATGATACTGAGTAACTGTATTAGGAATAAATTTGTGCAGTACATGAAGATGTTGAAATATCAGACTAATGCACAAGATAAACAGACACAGGCAGCTTTAAAAGATAAACATTGCTCTTTTCTTTGACTACAGCTTAAACCAAGTGGATTAGGTAGGTAATGTGGCAGGCCAAGAACAGCCTGTCTTCTTCATGAGTTATAAACTTGATTCTCTTTTTTTTCCCCTGCTCTCTCTGCTTCTGATTGACGCCTGCAGAGTGAAAGTAGCAGCAGTAGCAATATCTCCACCATGCTGGTGACACACGATTACACGGCAGTGAAGGAGGATGAGATAAATGTCTACCAAGGAGAGGTCGTGCAGATTCTAGCCAGCAACCAACAGAACATGTTTTTGGTGTTCAGAGCCGCCACCGATCAGTGCCCCGCAGCCGAGGGCTGGATTCCCGGCTATGTCTTGGGGCATACCAGTGCAATCATCATTGACAACCCTGATGGAACCATCAAGTGAGTGCTTGGGTATGCGTAGAAGGGGAGGAGGGAAGAAAACTTCCAATTTACTGAATGCTTTGAACCTTTAAGACCAAAAGTTGATGTGATCATGGAGAAATAAATGAACAGCAAGTAGAATGAGTACTGGAGAGGTCCCTTAGCAAACATCAAAATACAAGCTAGTAAGAAAGATCCCAGAAGCACATATTCTTTCTTAAAAAGCTGCAATAGCCTAATCTTCGGGGAAAAAAGCCTTATCTAAGAGAAGAAATTATTTGTTTTAACTGGTTTATTTCACAGAATGAGTTACCAGTCTAGACACCTTTGTCTAGGAAAACAGGGCATGTTTGTTCAAATAAAACAAGATTTCAGAGTTCCTAGATACCTGCTTTAAGCCATAAACTTATTGAAAATTACTGTATTCTAGGAACAACCCTCTACTATCTGCAATGGAAGAAATTGTATCAAAGTTTGAATTTCGTGTAAAGCTTTTGTAAGGCTGCATTTGGTATGGGTTTCATACTGGTTGTTACTCAGTTTGATTGACAGTTTGCATTTTCATATAGAAAGTTTACCATTCGAGCAATGATTTCAAGGAATACTGAGCTTTAGACTACATTACTGGTTTGTACACAGTTTTAGCCAAGGGTGGCATACCTTATGCAATACTTCATGTATTTCATTTTACTATACTGTAAGACGTAGAAATAACATTTTGACATACTTTTCCAATGCCACATGAAACTAGATAGTATGGGACATAACAGAGGGTTGAAAAGAATTGATCATATATTAATGTTCTGTGTTCAGGAAGTCAACGTCTTGGCACACAGCACTCCGATTAAGGAAGAAATCTGAGAAAAAAGATAAAGACGGCAAAAGGGAAGGCAAGCTAGAAAATGGTTATCGCAAATCCCGAGAAGGACTTGCCAACAAGGTTTCTGTAAAAGTAAGTGTTCAAAGATGTAGTTTCCAACAGAAGTTGGGTTGGGATTTCTTTAAAAGTAGCTTCTGTCAGAACTTCACGGGAAGGAATCAAAGGTGGCAGTGACTTTAGTGGATGGTTTTTGCCAGTTCTGAAAACAGGAAGTTACAACCTTTGAACCTGAAAGCATCATACCAAACAAAAAGATACTGCAAAAAGAAGAGTGGTGCAGAAATTGTGGTATTCAGATGTTTCTTGGGTTTTGTAGGTGCAGCTAACTTTGATCCATCTCTCTGCTTGGTTTTCTACCATTCTTTAAGTTATTATAAGGTTATCAGGACATTAATTCTTTAATTTCTCCTTTGCAGCTTCTCAACCCAAATTACATTTATGATGGTAAGTTGCTTTAATTTTTAAAAGTTTCAGTCAATAAATTTGATTAAAACATTATTTGCTTGATATGAATTATGTCAAGAACTGAGTGCTTTCTACAAATATGTATATAGGCTCTTTTGAGATGAGGTAGAATGAAATATGTTGTATTTCTTTTTTAAGATGCAAGGAACCCTTTTTTGTTCACGAGTCCAAAACAACATAAGATGCAAGGACCATGTGATGTGTTCTGTAGGGAAGTGGGGCCTTGCTGAATTTCAGAAGCAACAAGGCCAGGAGTTGGAGCTGCTTTATTTTCGATCTTGCACCCTAGGGAATATTCAGGATCTCCCCAGTGCAGAGGCAGATCAGGACAAAGATACTGGCCCATTGGGGTCAGAGTCAAACTGGGATTTTAGCTTAATGGACAGAAACAAACTTTTTAAGTTTCACCTATGGAAAAGGGAAAGCCCTGCGGTGCTTCAGCGGATGAAGTATTTTGTGTTCTCTCACAAAATTGGCTGCATATAAAGGTAGCCTGAGCATATCCTTAAATATTTTTCAGTGTATTTTTCAGTGACTTTCCTCACTTCCCATAAACTGGATGTTTGGTTCACCATGGTACACTTCAGGGTCATCTGTGCACAGCAGTAGAGTTGTGTCCAAGTTCATGTAGAGAAAAATTCACTAGCTCTGTAGAGCCCCAGCAACAGGCCTAACCATGGATGTGCTCCAAGGGCAGGGATACATATACACACCTTGGGAATCTAAAGTACTACTTCATCTAATAGAAAACACTGCAAGGAATAGAAATTAAATGTATTTGCTTCAGTTTACCTAATGCCATTAATTCTTTCTTCCAGTTCCCCCAGAGTTTATAATTCCATTGGGTGAGGTAACATGTGAGACAGGAGAGACCATCGTGCTTAGGTGTAAAGTCTGTGGTCGCCCCAAGGCTTCAGTTACTTGGAAAGGTCCTGATCATAACACACTGAGCAATGACGGTCATCACAGCATTTCCTACAGGTAATTTGTGTCATCTTCTACAGGAACTGCTGAAACTGGTATATTTTTAATTTGCACCCCTGGTGCAGGACAGCGTTTGGCTTTGAGGCATGAGGATAGGGTTGCTCTTAGGCAGAAATGTCACCACTGAGGTTTTCCAGAAATGTTGTGTAAATTCTGTGTCTGGCTAGGGTAACAAAATGTTATAATTGTTTGATTTTTAAAAACAAAATAAAATTAATCTCCTCTTTCTGATTAGCTATTGCAGAAGCCATTGTGGTTCTGTCACACTGACCTAGTCCTTGAAACAGACCAGTGTGTAGTGACATGCCAGTTCTGTGACAGATCCTGCCAGTCCCTTTTTTCCATTAGTGGTTTTCAGGTCACACTAGAATGTTTTGCAAAGAAACCTCTGCTTCCTACTGATGTAGGAATCACTCTTCATTGTTGAAGTGTGGATATTAATACTTTTGTCTGGTTTTAGCTTTGCTATGATAAAACATAACAAAATAACTGGTAACTCAAACACCAGGAGAAATTGTTATTTTGGAATGGGAAGCTGAAGGTCAAAAAAGATTTTTTTTCTGAAAAAGCATCTTTTGTATACAGAAAATGTAGTTTAATGAGTAACTTCAGTGTGAAGAAATTTCTTGTTTATGAATTATACTCTTAATTCAGAATAAAGGGATCTTTTGTGAAAACTTGATGGCATGTTACACTGTTCTTTACTTCCTGTTGCTCCTACTTTTTCTTTTCATTGGGTTTTTTGATTATTTTTAATGGAAGGCAAAGGCAGTGTGGCAGTTTTACTACTTCATCCAGGGTTGTTGTGAGATGTGTAAGAGTTAAATTTGCTAGATTTGATTCACTGTTACTCATTACAGAATTATATCCAGTAAATCATGTTGGCTGTGGCTGACAGATTTTTAGAAATAATCCTGAAATGTTTTTAGAGCTGGGGAAGGGTGTCATCTTCCTATGTTCCTAAAATTTACCTTCTTTTTTTTTCCTGAAATGGTATGGTGAAGACCATTGCAAATAGGTTTTTCTGTCAGTCAGTAAAATGTATGATAGAAATATGATAGCAAATTGTGAAAATATGCATTATTCTGAAAAAACAACACAATGTTAGGATTGGTTTCAGCCTAGAGGTGAAAAGTGTAGGAAGGACTTGCCAAGTATTCACATTTGTAAAAGACTTGAAAATTAAATTTTCTGTTGTTCATGTCCATGGCAGATAGTCTTTAAAAGAGTACTAGAAATTTATTGCACAGAGGAAAATTTAAGCAAAAGTTTTAAAGACAAACCATCAAACAAAAAGGGTGGTTGAACAGTGAGAAAGATTAAGGAAGAGCCTGCAGAGTCTTTCTGCTCTGGTATTAGCTGGCTTAATGCTGTTGCTGCCCTGGAGCAGAGAGTAAACTTAAATCCTTTCTAGTTTCCTTCCATCCTCATTTTCCCAGATTCTGAGGTCTCCAGAGTAATGGTGAAGTATGCCTTGTGTGTTGAAGGGCAGGTTCTCTCTTACAAGGGGTGAATGCTCTGAAAGCAAAAATGATTGATTGGCTGACACTTCCTGAGAGTCACGGATGGAAATGAACCTTTCAGAATGAACAAGAATGGATATTTGTCTTGATATGCCTTCCAAAAACTTGAAGTAGATAAAGGGAGCAGGAAGAAATAGGGGAAGCATTTGATTTTTCCAACAGTAGAGCCTGAGACATGGTGAGACACGGTGTCAGTCAGGATGTTTTCTCTAGCAATCTGTAGGATTCTCCAAGATACTGGATGAACACAAAATGTTCAGGTTCTAGTGTACATTTCTGATATGGCAGGGCAGGGTTAGTAATGTTCATCCAGAGAGAGATAATGGCTGGAGAAAGAGAAGTATAAACAATATCAACCTAACTGATTTTCATAGCTTAAGGTCTGTGAAGTTACTGTGAAGGCAACAGCTGCCGTTGTGTTTTGCAGTGACTTGGGAGAGGCGTCGCTGAAGATCGTTGGCGTCACTGCGGAAGACGATGGTATCTACACGTGCATAGCTGCAAACGACATGGGTTCGGTTTCATCCTCCGCCAGTCTACGAGTTTTAGGTACGCCTGTCTCTGCCTTCTTCTAAAGCCTGCTTGCAGTCAAAGTGCCTGGTGCCCACACAACAGTAAAAAGAAAAGCTCAGCTCCTGGGCACCCCTTTGTTAAAGGAGCATTGGTAACGACCCTTTATACCTGTAATATATTGCCTGTTTTAGCAAGAACAGATGCAGTTTTAGGATGTAACTGATTAGAGGTTCATACACACATTCCACAGTACTGTCAGCATGCATTCGCTTTGCCAGTACTAGTTCAAACACACTGATAAAATCATATTTTATTATCAGCATTCTTAGTTTAGTCTCAATGAATGTTACTATGCTAACATAATTTCTAAAGTGTACAGGTAAGAGTAGCATTACTTTGTAATTTATTTTTCTCCTTTGCTCGATTTGTAAAGCCACAATGTTTAGGAGAATGTAGAACTAGTTCTTCTCTTTGCATCATTGATCTGCAGTTAAACTATTTCAGTACCTGAAGCAAGGCCTGAATGTTTGTGAGGAATGAAAAGGGAACGTGCAAAGCTGAAAAAATGCCTGTGTTCTGGGGGCAGACAGCAAAGGAGAAAAAAGTTTTTTACTTTATATGTGATGACATAGTGATATGTTTTGTTGTGTATTTGTACATTGACTTACCCTTCTCCTAAGTGTTCATAATTCTCCATTTTTAGAAATAGGGAAAATATAGACATCAGGATCACAGATTTTCTTACAAGGCAGTTCATAACAATTGATGCCATCTGGATCCTTTAGTCTATTGTGAGACACATATATTTTTTTCATTTATAAGAACGAATTCATAGATTTTAGCACAATGGCTCTGTCTCAAATTGACTCATTCAGAAATCCCAAGACATGAAGTGTCTCAGCTGATATGGGGAGTTCTACAGTTGTCCCAAACCTCTTCAAAATTTAGTCTTTCTTCCCTTTTTTCCAAAGAACTTTGCTGTTTCCTGAGAATTTTAAACCAGACTGTGAAAGATGTGTCCCTTCCAAATCTCATCTGAAATTTTGGGCATTTATATTCAGTGGTGCCACTTTGAGCTCCACCTATTGGTAGCCAGTAAGTGCCTTACTGACAACACATTGAGGTGGTGATTATTTCAGGCACTGCCTGCTCACTGACCCAAGACAGACAGTAGCTAAGCCCTTGGATGAGTGTGTTGCAATATATAAAAGACTTGGAAAGGGAAAATTTGGTCTTTATATTAATGTTTCCTGAAAAATAAGAGTTGTTCTCTAAGGTAGCTGCTACACTGCCTAATTTTTTTTCCAGTGGCAGGTGTATCATGGATTATGAGATATAATGTAAGATGTCTTTTCTTTTTACTGTTTCCCTCAGCTTGCTAAGGTTACTCATTCCTGTACAGACAGTTCCCACTGTAACCTGAATTGTTTCCACTATAGAATTTGCTCTACTGCATTGGCTGGGCTGCCTTGGTGTATAATCCAGTTTCTCCTGCTGCCACCCTGTGTCTCATATGGGGATTAATAAAATGGGATGATTCCCCTCATAGCCAAGGGATCTGAGTATATTAAATCTTGGACATACTGCCCTTCTCTCTTTTGTTTGTTTGTTTAGGTCCTGGAAGTGATGGGATCATGGTAATCTGGAAAGACAACTTTGATTCCCACTATAGTGAAGTGGCTGAGCTTGGCAGGTGCGTTCTGTATGCTGATCTCCCAAGCTGTCTGTGTCAAAATACTGACTTCTCTTTCAAAAATTAATTTCTCCTTGATAAATACTTTAAGTATGAGCCTAAAACGCCAGAATTTTGTTGGATTAAATAGAAGTGAGGGAGCAAAAATTTTACCAGCACTAGATGGCACTGCATAAACAGAATACAATTAGGCTGAAGTGATCATTGATGAAGGGATTTGTTTTTTTAAGCATGGCTTACAGTGACTGACACTGCTTCTGTAGTGAAGTTCTTCTAAACCTTCTTGTTTAGGGAATGAAAACTACAGACAGAAGAAGAATGAAAATGGGCAAAATAATGTAGATTATACAGTTGTCCAACTTAATTATGACATTTGAAAGCTGGTTATTACTCTGACAAGTTGTCTGCAAGTATGATATAACAGATCTCTGTTAAGTTTCTACAGACAATTCGTAGTAGATGCATGCACTGAAAAGTCTCATGCTCGGAACCTTCTCTGTAAGCGTAACTTATTAGAGATCTAAAATTAGATCTCTTGGAGTATATCTTTCAAGTAAAAGTAAGTCCTTGTTGCATCTTTTGGTTAATTCTTTCCTTTCATCGTTGTGTTCCAGGGGCAGATTTTCTGTCGTTAAGAAGTGTGACCAGAAGGGAACCAAGCGAGCAGTAGCCACTAAGTTTGTGAATAAGAAGTTGATGAAGCGAGACCAGGTTACCCATGAACTTGGAGTCATGCAGAATCTCCAGCATCCCCAGCTTATCGGCCTTCTCGATACCTTTGAGACCTCCACCAGCTACATACTAGTGTTAGAAATGTGTGTGGATTCTAAATTTTCTGTAAAATGCTATTTACAGCAGACTTTCTGGGGCGTTTATGTAGTTTATGAATAAGGAGCTTTAAAATTTCATAGCAATTTGAAAGCACCTAAGTAAAATACTGCAGTTGTCTAATGCTGTTACTAAAATGTTGAGTTTAATACTCAGAAGGGAACAAATAGAGATATTAAACTGACATGTGGATGATTACCTTAGTCTGAAGGTTCAACAGTATTTTTGTGTCAAATGGCTGCAAAAGTGAATTAGGAATGTTGTGATGTGGTAGCTTGATGTGAAATCTCCTCTTCATACCCTAGTCCTCTGTCTTGTAAGCTCTGCAAGCTGCAGTTACTGCTGTAGCTGTAGCTTCTTAGGGTTTTTTTCCATTTCTGATGCATGGATTAATCCAAAATGCAACCCTTGTAATTCTAACAGGGCTGACCAGGGTCGCCTTCTAGACTATGTCGTGCGATGGGGAAACCTCACAGAAGGGAAGATCAGACTCTACCTGGGAGAGATTCTGGAAGCTGTGCAGTATCTTCATAACTGCAGAATAGCACATTTGGACCTAAAGGTGAGATGTTCATAGGATTCTGGGCAGTGTGCAACATTAAATCTCCCTCTTCCAGAAAACTTGCAGCTGGGAACATAGAACTGTGAGACGGTTCGAGTGTCATGAAGGATATGGCTTGGGGCTCCATTCCCAAATGCTTTGATCACTCATAGCCAGCAAAGCAGAAACTTCCAAATTCCCTATGCTTTCTCCTTACAACTCGCTTGCCCTGTGTGGCTCTTAGTTCTGGAAATGATTGCTAATAGGAAGTTTTGCTTGATTATTTATTTACTTACTTATTTTCTGATAAACTTGAAGCAAAAATCCATTTCTTTCTCAAGGAACATAATGTTTATTGTGAAAGAGACTGCTTTTCCCCTTTTGCTGCAAAAATGTTTCTCACCTTTGCACTTTGAGGGCTGTGATATCTACATGAATGGTGCCTCTTTGGGCCTTTGTTCTTCCCTTTGTGTGTTATTTGAGCCACAAGGGTTTGATGCATTCTAGTAAAAGAAAACTATGCAAGAAGGTCTTAATGTAAATATTAATCAAAAACTTACTCTTTACACTTTTTTTTCACCTATATATGAATAATAATTTTAGCATTGACAAGTCATCTTTGTAGGCAGGGTCTCTTTAGCCAAATGGGGTCATGGTGAGAAAAAGCAAAAAGCCTGAGTCTTGTCCCTTCATATACTTCTGTTTTCCAAGCAAAACCAGATTTTGATCTTCATACCATTAAATTTTTTCTAGTGTGCTATACAGTAGTATAGCACCTGTACTTCTTCCAGTCTCACATACAGATGAACTAATTAAAAATTAGTTGTAGGCAAGTTTCTCTTACTTTGCAGAGATTACAGCTACAGCAGCAGTAGCTTTAGAAATAAAACTGTAGAAATAATTCCACTTTCAGCTCACCAATAATGGGGCAGTTCTCTTGAAGTCACGTGCATCCAACAGGATCTTCTGCTGCCACAGTCTTCTAATAGGGCTTGTCTTCCATCTGTACAGCTGCATTATATGAAAGAGTTGGCAAATAAAGCTGGATTCTGTTGAAAGCATCATGCTAATATCAACAAAGTCTTCCAGTCTTTAAATGCAAGGGTTTTGTTGTCTCTGTCATAAAACAAATAGAGCAGTTGCTCTATTCACCCTCTATTTTAAATTGCTGTTCCTTAAGCTTAAGTTTTTGAACACAGTTCCTGTGAAGCTTTGCAAAGCGTCATGAACAACTGAAGTATTAACTGGCAGAACTATATTTCCTGCAAAAAATGTAGTGCCAGCAGCTGAAGCACATTCACTGCATGTTGCAATAGGCAAGAACCCACCTGCTGGTTGGTCTGGGGAAGCCTTGTTAAGACTGCCTCAGAGCCAGCCTTCTGCAGTGATCCTTACAGAGTGCAGCTACTTATGTTCTAGAGCTGACCACACTGGCTGGGAAGAAGTTAAGTTGGAGCTTAAAATGTGTGTTAGACTGACTTGAAAAAAGACATTTTAACTTTTTCTTTTTATGTTTTCTAGCCTGAAAATATTTTGGTGGACCAGAGTTCCACTAAGCCAACAATAAAACTGGCTGACTTTGGAGATGCAGTCCAGCTCAATACCACGTATTATATCCACCAGTTACTTGGAAACCCAGAGTTTGCAGCTCCTGAAATTATTCTTGGAAATCCTGTTTCACTCACTTCAGATGTTTGGAGCATTGGAGTGCTCACATATGTCCTTCTTAGTGGCGTCTCTCCTTTCCTGGATGAAAGTGTAGAGGAAACTTGCCTGAATATTTGCCGCTTAGACTTTAGTTTCCCAGATGACTACTTCAAAGGAGTTAGCCAGAAGGCCAAAGATTTTGTATGCTTCCTACTTCAGGATGACCCAGCTAAGCGTCCCTCGGCTGCACTGGCCCTCCAGGAGCAATGGCTGCAGCTGGGGAATAGCAAAAGTGATGACAGCATTGATATATCCAGACTGACTTCGTTCATTGAGCGGCGAAAACACCAGAATGATGTTCGACCCATCCGTAGCATTAAAAACTTCTTACAGAGCAGGCTCTTGCCAAGAGTTTGACCTTGCTTGAAGTTCTCTCTCATTCTCTTTCACCTGCCAATCAATCAGACTGGAGATGGACTCCTCCTGCCAATCAATCAGACTGGAGATAGACTCCTTCTGCCAATCAGCTGTTGACTTGAATTTTGAGGAAAGCAAACCCCAAGCCAACCAGCTGCTAGTGAATGTTCGTGTGCAAATGCATTCCACAGGGACCCACGCAGGGCGGCGCGGGGGACTGGAGATGCAGACTTCACGGGGGTGGAGGACAATAGCACTGTACTCAGCAAAAAGCAGTCACAAGCGATACAGCAACAGTATTTTATTCAGGTTTCTGCAAAAAAAAATAGTTTTTTTAATAAACGAGTTGAATTTTGCAAGTGAACTTAGCTACCGTTTTCAAGATTTATTCAAGGAAGAAATGCCTATGTTTAAAGCACTGGTGTTAAACAAAAATCAGATCATGCCTGGAGAAGACTCACTAAAATGGCTGCCCATTGGTACGGCCTCCATTTATAACATCTGGTTTTCACTTGGTCCTAGAGCTTTCCAGTGGCCTCGCCTGTATGTATCTCACGTAGCAGTGCACTGAGATCAGACTCTGCTTTTAAGTGCATCCAACCTCAAAAGATTTTGCATACAAATAGAATGAATTGTTTTGCTCTGATA
Source organism: Aegithalos caudatus (assembly GCA_013389925.1). Taxonomy (NCBI): domain Eukaryota; kingdom Metazoa; phylum Chordata; class Aves; order Passeriformes; family Aegithalidae; genus Aegithalos; species Aegithalos caudatus. The sequence continues at coordinate 177,552 of WEIU01023447.1, forward strand.
AAATGTAGGCCTTACTTGTATATAGACTGTTACCTGCCTTCGGTCTGTAATTTTTTTCCCCCCTCCTCTTATCCTTTTTCCCCCCCTCCTTCCTAAATGGTGGTATACCACTGTGCGGGTCTTCAGTTTGGGTCAGTAGTCACTGTCCCCCTTAGAAAAGAACTTCGGGTTGGTGCCCAGCTTGCTGACCCAGTTGTCAAGCAGTATACAGCAGGATGAAATACTGTAAATGCACTCATTTGGGATTTTGTTTTCTTTCATATCATGTGCAATGTTGTGGCTTTAACATTTTATGCAACTATTTATGAGGACCTCTGTTGTAACTGTAATAAATATATAGAAAAAGCACATACTTAGTACGGTGAGCTTTATGGTTTTGTTTGTGTGATTGGGGGTTCTGGGTGGGCACGGGCGGGTGTGTTGTACCACACTGTCATTATTAGTTTAAGATGAGGGTTAGTATAGAATTTAGTCAAGACTAGTCAGTTTTAAGGATTGTTAAAAACAAAATAAATTGAAGAGAGAGAGAGAGAGATTCGTATCCCAAATGTCAAGCTGGTTAAGAAGTAGAGTGATACTTTTTAAAATTTATTATTATATTTAAAATGCCAAAGTCTGACTTTCCCCAAATCAGTCTCAACACTAAACTACTTTTTAGAATTTTCAAATCTCTTTTTTTTACTTCTTTCTGTGAAATGAACAAATTAATCTTGTGGTCTTTGGTGAGGAGTACATTTGGAAAGTAGCAGTCAGATGAGAAGAATTGGACATGTAATGTAATTGTCTTAGTAACTGTTTTTAAGGTTGAAGTAATATTAGTGTGAGATATTTAAAAAGACAGAGATGGTTTTCTGTGCATTACTGAGTTCATGTGGGTGTGTTGTCATCTATGTTTGCGTGAAATGCCATGATTAAGGAAACCAAGCCGACATCCCACAAAAGTTAGATATATGGGTGTTAAGCCATAACCTAGCTTGGGTTGGTTTTGAGCTTTGTGGCTTCCACTGTATCCTATTTATTCTTTTTTTTGTTTGTTTGTTTCTTTCTCTTTTTTTTTTTTTTGTTTTGTTTTGTTTTTTGGGGTTTTGTTTTTTTTTTGTTTGTTTGGTTTGGTTTTTTTTTTTTGTGTGGGTTTTTTTGTAAAGTTGTACAGAAACTTTTTAAAAGAAAACAACTGACTTCAAAACTGGATATGTATCCATACCAACCTCATATCATTATGCTTGTGTATTATTTTCCTTTATTGTTTTAGTTAAATATTTTTGCTTTATTTTGCATGTATATTTCTTTGTACAGTGATGTTACATGTTTACACAGTATGACATGATGTAAATATTTTATTTTGCCATCAGTTATTTTGAAAAAAATTAAACATATTTGACAGAATTGTCTGATCTCTTGCTTTAAGGAGTTTGACAGTTTAGGTTTGGCTATATTTTAATTTGGCTCTGTATTTTTGAAAAAAGTATGTTACTTTATTGCCATAAAATTAATTTTAAATTGCAATGATGTATCTTTCCTTCATGCCTTACAAAATAATATTTGCCTTTGCTCTAAGTGTTGAGTGCTTTGTAGTGTCATGAATGCTTTTATATAAAACATGCATAATTCTCTAACTGTGGAAATGTATTATGGTCTTTATTAGTTAGTAAATTTTGACCAGTAGAGTTTTCTACCAGATGTTCCCAGTTAAAGACCAAAGGATCATATTTCAGTTTAGTATTAAGCTGGGGAACAGATTTCCCACAACTTATAGGCATTCCAGGTTCATTATGAAGAGAAGTTACTTTCAAGCATAAAGATTTGGGATTTGCAACTAAACTTGTAAAGCAGAAAAGCTTCTCATTGTGTATATTTATCTTCCTCCCTCTTATGCTATCAGTAACCATTTACAATTCAAAATGAAGTGAAAGGTGAGGGAACAATACAGATTGTTTATGTTTGTTGCTGCATTTTATACAGGATAGGTTTTTTTTTTCCCCTGCTCTTCCGCTATTCCCCATCAGGTGATAAAACAGTCCCTTTACTATTTACTGGAAGAGACAACTGAGAGAGACATTTTACATACAGAAAGACAGAGGATATTCAGGAAGGACCTGTTCACAAGGATGAGCCACTGGAAACTTTTTCCAAAACAGGGAAGTAGATGGCCACATGCTTTGTGGAATGGTTCTTGCCTGAAGATGTACTAAGTTAGGGCCAAGTGTTTTACAGACAAATAATTGCATTGTAGGTGTTTCAAGTAGCAGAGAAGATTCCTTCACTCACAGGTAAACAGGAGTGTGTTCTTTCTGGTCCTCTCCATGAGCCCCTTACTTGGGACATACTTCAACAGAGTGGAGTTTTGCACAAAAACCTGCAGTTTGGTGCAAGAGCTGCACAAAGCTTGAATGATCTTGAGCTTCAGATCTTCTACTTGCAAGCCTATTGAAATGCTTTGAAGAGATAATATAAGGTCTTTTTGTTTTGCCAGACTGCGTAGTTGAGGCTGCAAATGCCAGTTGGACTCGGTTGGGCACAGTTGTTGTTGACTGTCCTGCACACCACAAAGCAGCACTGCAGGCTGATGGAGAGTGGAGACCAAAAACATGGGTCAGAGCTGCTGGTGTGAGGCCCTGATGTGGGAATATTGTAGAGCATAGGGAATGGCAGTCAGAGTCACAGCTGAAAGGGGGGGGGAATAGGGATATTCAAGAGAAGATTCTTACATGTGTCTTCTTGATAGCATACTCCAATCACTTCTTACTGATTGTTCAGGAAGAGAAGAGGCTAGACTTTAAAGTCGATGCATGAGGTAGTACTTTTAAAGCTGAGTTTGGGAGCCTCATTCTTCATTGCATGTGTAATCAACAGTGATTAACTTGAAGGCCATTGTGCAACTGCTAAACATAAAACCTGACTAGATAACATTTCCATGATCAGGGAAGCAGCCTACATTGTCTTCCTGATGGGCAGAGGCCTAACACACACCTGCCTCTCCTCCCGTTGACTGTCATTCTCAGATGGGACAATTAATGTGTTGATGAATAGAATTGACTTTTTCTTACTCCAAAAGTATGGTCAGGCCAGGGCACAACAGAGATCCTTCAGAATTGCACACTTTATGTACCTTTTTCATGTATGAATGTATGGAGGAAGACTCTATGGAGGTGTTACTAATGTCTCTCCTATAGGCATTCTGGTGCAGTCAGAACCAAGACCAAGCTTCCGTATTTGTTTAAACAAGCTCCAGGTATTGTGGTGCTTTTGTCAGAACCACTGCTTTATCCCTCAGGCAAACAACTTCTGAATTTCTTTCTTTCCTAAAATTAAATCTTGGTGAAGGTTATATTAGAGAGTGACAGATAGGTTTTCCATCCCTAGATTTTCTGCTTCCAGTATTTTTTGCACATTCATATCACCTCATGCTGTCAGAAGACAAAAGGCTCTTTCTATGTGCATTATAATGCAGGAGCATGATGATCTCTCTGTTCTATCTCCTTCCTGGCAAGTAGATACCCAGCACCCTGTTTCACATGCCTGGTGGTCACCTCAGCATTTCCCAGGTAACTGCACTTGGTCCTCAGTGCCACGCCATAACACTGAGCATTAGTGCGGGAATGGCATCTCCCATTTCACTGACCTGCCACAGGGACTAGGAGCCTGAAGTGTAGGAGCAGGGGAATATACTTCTCTCATTATGTTGTCCTTAAAGCAGGGATGCTTCTCATCTCCTCTAAGTCACTGCCCTTAGCCCTATCCAGAAGTCTTTGGGGGAATGGGGCTGGAGGGGCAGTTGGGGATATTGAATACAGCAGTCTGCTCTTTCCCTAGGTAATGTCAGGAGAGCCAGCACCAGCCAATCTGTGCCTTCCAAAAAAATAAGCCATTATCACCCAACCCTAGTATGACAGGAGAGCACAAGCTTCCAGTTTTCTTCACTGGTTGTAGGTTAAAATGTTGGAACAGGCTAGAGATACATTTGAAGTTTAATACTTAGATTATTTGAGCTCTCTACTGGAAAGATCCTTTCATTGTCTAATTGTCATGAGAAGTAATCTGCTGCTTTTTTAATGAGCTTTTATCTTAATGTGCATTTTCTTGATTGCTGGAGGGACTTTTTGTCTTTGTTGTTCAAGGAAATGTGAAGATAAGGTACTTGGGACTGCATTAGTTGCTGCTGCTGAAGCTTCAGATTCCAACATTATGCATGTGCTAATATATTGGTTCTCAAGGTTCAAATTTTCTGAAGCAAAGTGTCTTCTATCCAAAGAGGACAAATAGCTATAGAAAGGATGAAATCTTAACACCAGAGCAACACTTCGATCTCTGCAGGCTGAATTCTCAGCTCCCAAAAGACATTCTGCCATTACCACCCCAGTGTATTCTCTGTCTGTCATACTCAATGGTCTTCCTACAAAATTATGACTTCGTATCTCATGGAAGAGAAGTCCATTGAGATGTACTTAACACATAAATGTTGGTTTAGAATAGCAGCAAACCAGTGGTAGCCACAATTTTGTGTAGCAACAGGTCGTGAAGTTGAACTATATATTGTGCCAAGAACCCACTGACCTCTTCCTTTGATATCTCTGAAGCTTTTAATGGACAGTTCATCCCCCCCAACTTCTGTGTCCTACCTTTGTTTTTATGATCTGCCACTTTTCATTTGGCCATCTGTTTACCAAGCTGAAGAGTTCCAGTCTGTTTATTCCTCATGGGGAAGTTGGTTCTCATCTTAATTGCCCTTCTCTGAACCTTTCCTACCTAGGTCCAAGTTGTATGTTTCCTATGATGGGAAGAGGCAAACCTCGTACAATATTTGTGATACAGGTGTATCTTAGCTTACACAGCTGCAAAATGGCATTTTGTTTTCTATTCCTTTTCTAAAAATTCTGTGGCATGTGTTTGACTTCTTTTGAACTGATATTTTGTAGAATAATAAATCCTGAGATCATGTTGCCAAGTTGAGCTTCAATGGTTCATTTTGAGTCCATGACCATACCTGTAAATCTTGAATTCCCCCTTCAGCACATTCCCCATGAATAATTTTTTTCTTCTATTGAGCCACTTTTTTTCCTAGACAAAGCTGAGGTATTACAATTGCCTTAGGGAGCAGTTGTTCTGATGGAACTGAGTATAGAGACCTCTCATATTAAACAAATAGAAGCTGATTACCGCTGGCTTTCTTTTCTGACTCGGATAGCCAGCATAGCTCTCCTGACATTTTCTAAGTACTCCTTTTGCAGAACTCTTCATGCCAGCTCCTGGAGCCATTTTTTTCTTGTCCTGAGAGAGGGAAATGTAACCTGCCTTGGACTTGATTAATCTGAAACTCTGCCCCTTTCACATTAAATGTCAACCACTGATTTTAGTGACACTAGCACCTCAGTTCAACAAGAGTATTCATTTGGGTCTCAAGCAGGAGGCTTGTTTCTCCAGTGAACTCACACAACAGGAGTATCTACAAATGTTACTTGCAGAAATTTCACATTAAGGTTCCTGAAGACTGCTGGCTGTAGTCAGCACCAGGAATTCACTTGGCACACCCTGAACTCAATCTCTGTGAAGGCTTGCAATCCCAAGGGTTGCTTCCAAGGCTGAGGTTTGCAGGCAGCTGCAAGTTTGCCTTGTTGTGCCACTGGGAGTCTGTCTAATCACTTCTGGTCAATTAACATCACGTATCTTGTCTGGTTTTAAGTGTCTTGCCTGTGTGTCGCTGAAGACCGTGTGATCCCTTGAGATGAATGGTTCTTCAAGCTCTCAGACTTTCCCTTCAGTGATGCCAAGATCCACTGAGTTTTTGCAGAATGATGTCATTTAATTTGCCATCTCTCAAGATTGATGGTGAAAGAGTACTTCCTTCTTTGGTGATGGAGTGTTCTCCTGGGCCTTGCAGGGTTCTGGACTGTTTGCTTGCCAGGAAAACTCAAATATGGAAATCTGTGCTAGTCCCAGTTATGCTTCAATGCCATTGGTGTGTTCTGATTTTGTTGCTGTTGTTGGGAGTTTTAGATGCTAGTGGACAGCCCTGGCTTATTCATATCTGGAAAAAGAATGTCATGATATATCATGAAACATTATGGGGATACTTTTAGGACCGGGCATCCTGAAGGTAACTTGATCACTACCAAAAAGTGCCTGAGTGTCAAAATTTCCCATTGCTCATGGAGTTTCATGGAGGCCTGAACTCATTTCTCCCAAGGATCCTTCACAAAGAAAGGCAGGGTGTAAATCTGGTGATGATTTCTGCCTTTACCATGGCTGCTTATTGTGAGTGACAGCTCGGAATTGTACATTGCTTTTCAGACCTGCTTGCAAAGAACATGAAGCTTGTTACTGTACTTCATCCCACAGGTCAGGTGGGTAATGGTTCTCCAGTCTAAAGTGATCTAGTTGTTATCTGTCTTTTTGGATTGAGTACTGATTTTTGTAAGGGACCTGATTTTTCACTTAATATCCAGCCATCCATTTCAAATCCTCTACCTGTTTAATAGTCTATTATTTTTTAAAATGTAAATATGATATTCTCTATTTAATGAAGTCTGGGTATAGTATAAGTGATTTGATATGTGACACAGTACAAGGTTGCAATGTAGGGGTCGGCATCTCTGCTGGTAAGAGGCAGAGAAGGCATCTGCTCATGGTAAGAGGCTCTGTTTTCTTTCATCCCACTCTCTAGGGAATTTTTAAATATGAAAACCCTAGCTGAATTCCTGTTACACTGGTAGTCATGATATGGATGAGGCCATCATCTGTAACAGCTTCACCTTTTTTCAAACATTTTTTCTTCCAGGTAACTTATTGGAGGGGGTTAACAACTTACATTGGGACAATGCTGTGTATTCTGTCTGCCAGGACTCAAGAAATTAATGTAATTTTTTTCCATCTAGCACATTTCTGTGGCCAAGGGCTTGCTTCATAACTCACACAAAATGCTATTACGCTGAAAAGCAAACCTTTCAGGGCAGTCTTCGTACGTGGTGGCTGCCAAAACTAAATGATCTGATCGTGTGACCTTGGGGAAGCAGTCTCACTGGTTATCTCGCAGTTCCATGGCTTGCAGCAAGACTATCAAGGTAAATCCACAACCTTTTCTGAGAGCGTTCTTTGCTGCAGCTCAGGCAACAGCAGTGAAACATGTCCTTGTGGTCGCGATCTGCAAAGTTCCTACTGGGGAGCTGCATTTGCACAAAGGCACTCCTTGTGTTCCTTGGTTTCCATGTCTGATCGGTCTGTTGCTGCTCAGTAGAAGTCTTAAGATACACATTCAGTTACTCTGTGAATGTGTGTGGTGCTGCCTGGATTCATCACACATCATGGGGCAGGTACTGGAGCACCCACAGGAGAAAAGAAAACCGGTCATTCGGCCACATGCTTTGAGACATGTTCTCCATCTGTGGCTGTTTCTCCAGCTATCCTCCTTCTGGAAGATATATGAGATAAGAAAGGATATAATGGCCACAGTGCCAAAATCCTTTGGCTCACATGGATAATGATCTGCTGTAAGAAAGGGTGGCAGCTGCAGTAGAGTGCATGCATGCTGAAAAGACTTTAAAAAGATGTGTATACATGTGGAAAAGTGTATGGATTTCTTCAAGGTATGTTGTCTGCACATATAATTCTTGGCGGTTCTTTTTTCTGAATTTCAGGGGTTGCAAACTAACATCATGCATAAAATTCTGTTTTCCCTTCCTTTGCTTTCTCTGTAAGTAGATATATATCAGTGATGAAGTGAGGCATAGGTAGTTATTTATATGCACAAAGAAATCCTCATTTCTTAGGATCTGCCTCAGAATTGAATTATGTGGTGTTTATGGGAAAGAAAAGCTTTCCCATAATCTGAGTTAGTCATGGTAACAGCAAGACACAAGAACAGTATGAGCTTCTTCTGCATGATCTCTTGGAGAAGTCAAGGGTGCTACCTCCAATTCACAACATTTGGCAATTGAAAAAGTGCTCAAGAAAGCCAAGACAGATGGAGACTGGGGAGAAATAAGTGCAAGACCGCAGGCAAACACAGAGAGGAGGTGAGTACACGTGTGACGCGGTTGCCAGAGAAATTCCCGAGCTAGCCCTCACTGCCTGCTCCGCACCAGGAGTGGCCACCCCAGGTCCGGCTGTGACCTGAGTGGTGGTGCAGAGCAGGGCTGCTTCTGCCCTCAACAGCAGCCAGCGGGACAGCAGCTAGGATTGGGGCAAAGAACAGGGAGGAGCCTTCCGTGTGCTTCCCAAAGGAGTTTATTCCCTGAGAGGGGCAGAGATGAAAAGCCAAAAATCAGCATTCTGCAGAGTCTTTTAAACAGGGGAGGTAGATGGGGAAGGTACATTTCTTCAACCAACCTGGGAGGAGATTAGGGAGGGGCTCACAATATGACAACCAGTAGGAAAGACAGTGGGAGTGGAAAGGTTCACATGGACCAATGGGGCCTCATGGAGTAGGGGAATTCCCAGGAGGAGTTTAGGCAGGGGGTTGGGACAACAAGGACTGGCAGGGAACTTTCTAGAACCAAGGGCAGGGATTAGGGAGGATTGACATTTATGTAAATGAGGTAACAGGTGGGTCTAGGGAGTGAATGACAACTGAGAGAGGGAGGAGAAAACTTTGGGTAAAACCATTCACCTGAGGGGAGAAATATGAACAAACCGTTCAAAAGGGTTTACAAAAATATGCATAAAGAAAAACACACCACCACACATGTCTTTCTAGGATGACACTAGGAGTAGGTGGAGGCACGGACAACACTGGATGTTAACTGTGCATCTTATCCCTGCCACTGCCTCGGCATCTGGCCAAGGGATGAACGGTGCACCTACAGAGACTCTGGCATGGTTACCTGTACATTGTCTGCTTATTGCTATGGAACTTTGCAGCAAATACCTAATTCTTCTCTTCACTGACACCATGCTGTTTGCTACCTCTTCGTACTGGCTGTTGGTTACTTGTTCCTAGGTCACCACTGGCTTTAGAGAGTGCACTGCCATCCAGCAGTTCAGCCACAAGCAGTACATTGCAGACAACTTTCAGCATTTTTGGAGCAGGATGAGAGAAATGCTGAAGAGGATGGTGAGCCCTGGAGATAGGAAAGAGGAGGATTGGCTTGGAAAGCAGTTTAAATATGCAAAATACTAATCAATATTTTTACTCTAAAAATTATTTCCAGGTATTTCTGATAAGCTAATGGATCTAGTGGAGGAGAGATAAGAGTTTACTGAAAATAGATGGCATCCCTTCAAAACATCTCACTGTGCAACTAAAAAGCATTTCTGTAAAAGTATCTGCCGCTTGTCTTGGAAGATACTATCCCAAAGAGACTGCAGAGATTAAGTTCAGAGAGAGGAAAATATCTTTATTTGGCATTTAATGGAGATGGTATAAGTATATTTGAGTAAGAATATTTTGGGATAGGCAGTACATGGCTGATAAGCCTATGATTCCCTTTCATCCTCCGAAGGATTTATTCCTGGGTAAGGATGGCATTTGTTTGTGAAAGCCAACATTTGCTTCTGTTTGCATGCTGTAACTTTTCCAGTTGTGCATGGTTAGGTGAGCAGTGCAAGTACTTGATCAAAGTTGAATCTTCCTCTTGCATTCGTAATGTTTGGTTTGACAACTAATCAAGAAATGCACTTTTCTCTGTTACTCAGTTGCAAGGGCTGAGAGGACATTTTACATTTTACGAGGCCCAAACTCCATCTGTTGGTTTGTAAAAAAAATGATGAGGCAATAGTAATGCTCTTTTCCATTAGTTCAGATGTCAGCTGTTTCTGTACTCAAGTGCTCTGCACAAGCTCTTTATCTGATTTACAAATCTAGTCCCAAATAACACGAGTATATTTTTCTAACAATCTCGCTTGTCTAGTTTATAATTTCTATCCCGCACCAGTCCCTATATTAGCAAGTAACCACTGTGATTTAAAAAAGGAAAAGCATTGAAAATACATGTATGTGCTATGGGATCTAACAGTGTGGAAGCTGCAGCCAGAGTTGTTTTCAGAGCCTTGGTATTACTGTCCTATGTAAAGCAGGGTTTTATTTTCCATGGTTAATTTGCTTGGTGTCAAACACTGACTTTTTCCCAAGTCAGAGAAGAAATACCAACTTCTACCATGTTACTTGAGCCTCCCTCTCTGTTGTATTTTAGAGATGCAGGGGAAAAACTTTCCCAGATAAAAGAGCATTAGATGTAGAATACATCTCTGTGTATATATTGAAGGTCTTCTACAACAAAGTAGTAAAAAGGTGGATTGCCTTAAGCTTTTGTAGTTTTTTATGCTGTAGTGCTGTCATGGGGCATCTGCCATCCTGCCTAATTGCAGCTATTTCTTTTCAGTCAAGGTGGGATTTTTTTGTACATTTCTGTGTTTCTGCAGCCACTGGAAGTGAAAATTACATTATTTCATTGTAGAGAAGGGTTACTCTGAAAGATGTTACCTTTAGCAGGAGCTGCTGTTGTAATCTTTTTGCAGGAGAACACAATTCCCAGAACTTTGTACCACTGCTGAACTTCTCAGGGAGCTCTGCTCAAGCTGCTCTCCAAAGCTGTCTTGTATTTCTCCAGCTTCTTCCCTTCTGTCCATACTTACAGATTTCCTAAATCCACCACTTTGTTAGAGGGAAGGTGAAAGGGCTCTTTGCTAATTATGGAACAGTTAAAAATGTCTTTCTGAGCTGCTCTTGGCAGAGGGGGTGTAGAAATGCTTGTGTCAGGGAAGAAAATGAAGAGGTGCTGTTGGAGTCCAGGGCACAGGGAAAATCCCTTAAACTGCCCTGGGGGGTCCAAGACCCCAGCTGGGACCCCGGAAAAGCACTGATTTTGACCTTAGTCAATGGGAAAAACTCCTCATGCTCATAAATTAATTAAGAGCAACAAAGATCAGAAAGAAGTAGTAGTTTAACTTGTCACAGGGTAAAAATCTGTAGTTTGGGGATTTTAGCAAAATTGAGGTTTTTGGGTGGTGTCTTATGCCCTCTTTCTTCTTCTTCTACTCCATTTTCTGCTGTGACAGTGGCACAGAGACATTGGTGGAAGTAGATTTGATGTAGAAATTGCATGTTTAGAATAGATGATAATTGTTGGTGCAGAATTGTAAATATGGTACATTCTGTGAATTAATTGGGCAAAAAGTCCATAAAAGACTTGGAGCTGGCTGCGTCGTGGTCTTTGCAAGCTCTGTTTTCCAGCAGGTTAGCCTGATCTTAGGCAGCTCGCCAGCCATGAGATAAGAGAAAATAAATGACTTCAAAGATCAAAGCTGCAAACTCCGTTCATCGTTTCAAACTCTAGTACAAGACTTTGAAGAAAAAGTCCTCTAATCAGGGGGTTCCCAGAAAAAGAATTTCAACAAGGTACAAATGGCAAATCGTGTGGGAATTCCTGCTTGTCTTCTGTTGTGTTATCCTCAGTTATGGTGGTGAACATCCAGCAGGCAGGAGGGGTGTATGGCCCAGGGGGACACAGGGAAACACATGCCAGGGGGACACAGCTTTATGCCCAAAGTACCCTGTCCTAGAAACAAAGAGCTCAGGTGTAAAACGGTTTTGTTGGGAAGAATCTATACATTTATATATATCAGAGATCAAGCACTTAAGTTATCTATAAACATTTGTATGTACTAGCATTGTTGCCGTGCAGTGTTTTGATGCACACTGCATGTCCTGGGCTGCCTTTGAGGAGCAAGAGTTACATCCCAAATCTGTCACTGTGACGGGCATACCTCAGTTTCCTGTTTCCTCATCAAGACAGCTGACCCACACCATGGAACTCCTAAAAAGTAAAAAGTTAAAACTGCTTTAGCTGTTTGTGACAGTGGTGCTTGGCAGAGAAAAACTATCACAGCCATCAGGCAATGGAGGGAGGGTGGTAGCTGAGATCTTTGCTTGCACAACACTGTGAAGTCCCATCTTTGGTTCTGATGAGGAAAACACAAGGTAGGGCACCCATCTAGCATGTACTTGCCATTCCCTCAATGACACTTAGGATGCTTTCTTAAAATGTTTTGGTTTGTTCCCTAAATAGGCAAATCCAATGTTACATTTAGGCAGGGGGATGGGGAGGGGAAGGAGGGGGAAAGCTCTCAGAAGCTGTAGGTCCGTGCATGGAGACCCAGCGTGCTCAGTTCGCAAAGCCTACTACCATCTACAGCCTTAACTTTGCCATTTTGGGCTCCTACTAGTTTGGCTATACAAATGTCTTGGCTTCTCTCATATTGCTCATTTGCAGCTGACATACTGCCACTTAGTAGTGGCTCAGCTCTGGCCATGTTGGACTTTATAACATCTCTCAGTATTTGTTTATTCAGCACAAATTATTTTACTACTGGGTGTAGCTCTTTATGAAGCCTGTCTCCTGGAGATATTGCCAGAGGAAGGAAGTATAACTATATGGTGTTTACCTTACCATGATGCTGTTGTAGTCACACTATTTGACTCATGCTAATACGTTCTGAGTTAGAGTAATGCTTGAAGGTCAGTGGAGAGAGGACTGTTCCTACACTCACTTGGATAAAAAAACAAATGGAACAAAACACTAAGAATCATCTGTTTAGGGTTTTTTCACTTGTAATACACAATTGATGGCAGAATTGAGCCATATTATCCAGAACTGACCCAGAGTTATCCTAGACCTAATTAAAAAATAAAAGAAGAAGGAGAAGGAGAAGGAGAAGGAGAAGGAGAAGGAGAAGGAGAAGGAGAAGGAGAAGGAGAAGGAGAAGGAGAAGGAGAAGGAGAAGGAGAAGGAGAAGGAGAAGGAGAAGGGGAAGGGGAAGGGGAAGGAAGGGAGGGAGAGAGGGAAAGAGCACTGAGCAACATTATGCCTCTAGACAAGTAGTCCACCACCTTTTGGAACTACTTACAGAAGATGAAGAAAAAGGCAGAATATCCTCATTTAATTCTATTTTTGTCCTGAATATGAGGTGTTTTGAGGACATGAGAAACCTGTTAGCTGAAGAGACCCCAAGAGCAAGGCTCTGCACTGCCTCAGAACTGGGGATTTATATTTAACAGCAGCGATGGCTGTACATTCTGTTTCTCATTGGTTTCCTGCTGTGCCCCCAACATGTCAGATTCCTTCCCTCACAAAAATGAAAGTTTAGATGGTCTCCCTTTCATTTCTCCTCCAAGGCAATTTGTCACACATTGTGCTCTCAGTGCTAAAATAAGTTTATTAACATACGTAGACACCATTTGAGCTTTCAAACAAAACCTGTAACATAAGGATCCAATTATGGGATTGTATAGTTAATGATCCTTTTAAATGTAAAACTCCCTATAAAAATTTACTGGCAGCTTCAAGAGTCTTCAAACTGTCATCCTGAATTTCCACAGAAAGTAGCATTTTTCTCCTCTAATGTAAATCCAGATTGTTCATAGGAGATGATTAAATCTAGAAGTAATTTTGAGGAAATAAAAGCACAATCCAAGACACAGTTCTCCTAATCATAGGAGAAAGACCTCGGCTTTGTTCTCCTGGAACTACCCAAAATCCCCACCTTCCTTGTGTAAATGGATGCAAGAAGCTGAAATGAAACACCAGCTCCCAACTCCTCTCACCTGTATGGATCATGCTTGGAGTCCAACATGCCAAGCATGGATCAGACCTCCTGAATTACGCTGTGCTGTCTGCTTAGGACACACCCATGGGTGGCATCTGGGATCTCTGCATGCCTGACATGATGAGAGGGCAATTCCTGCAGGGCTCTGGGGTCTACAGAAATCCTATAAACATATAAAAGCAAACTTCACTGAGACCAAATTTCTGTGGTGGAAGGTGGGTCCAGGAAAATTTGCATGTACATTTATATTTGAGAAGAAGCCATATAGGTACAGCCAGGAAATTTCATTCTTACATTCTCAACACAGGGAATTTATTAAAAGAAAATATATCATTTATTTGCCAGAAAAGTAGAAATCCTAATACTCACTGTCTAAATAACAAAATGTCAAAAAGGGTAAGATCCATTAAAAATACAGAAAGAGAAATCATTGAATCCTTTGTCAGGAAGGTACTGACATCCCTTGCAAGTAGAATTCTGTCTTTATTGTCACTGACTGCAGAGGGAGATGAGAGTGCTGCTTGTTATCACAGCGGGGGCTGTATATTCAGCTGAAGAGTCTCCATCACCATGGTATTTTCAGCAGCTCTCCATTTTAATCATCAAGCTTCACTTACAGATGGAGAAAGCTTTTTAGTTTCCTTCCCCCTTTTAACAGGTGGTAAAAGGATTTGCTGAAGATACGTAAGATTCTGGCAACTGTAAAAATAGATGTTCAGTCTCTGAATTCCTGTCCCGTATCCTAATTAAAAGAAATTGATGTCATCCTTCCTTCTGTGTTGTGAAATACATAAAGTATAGCCTATATTAGTTTAGCAGCAGGTTGTTTTTCTGATAAATGAAGAAGTACATATATTAATTTCAGCTGTCAGCAAGGATGGGGATTGTTGGGGGATGGGGGAAAGAAAATGGCAAATAGAACCAGGATGTTTATCTTTTCAATTCTGAATAAGCAACCAGCTGCACAAAGTGTCTTTCAGAAAGGAACATCATCTGTTGCTGTTTCTGTTAATCTAAAAGACATTTAGATCAATAAACTCCATTATGAAAGGGGGCATGTATGTGCTCAAGCCCTTGTCTCTCCATGACTTTTCCATTGTTGTTCCTATGTGTACAGGCTACTGCTTTCCCTTGGTTTTAATGTGTATTTTATTTTCCTGCTTGTTACTAAGTCGCCATCTGAAGAAAGTTTGTTCTTTTCGCTGTTGGCATTTGATGTTTTTGGTTGGAGGGACTCCTTCTTCTGAAAAGAATGAGCTCCTTTCTTCCTCTCAGTGAGCCTGTTTTGCTGTTCCAGTACAAAACAAGCCATCACTGGTGACTGCTGGGGTTCTTAGGGGGTGGCAGAAAGCAGCTGCTTCAGAGGAGAACCCCAGGGAAAGGAGTGCTCATGTCTTTAGTCCATGTGAGTCACTCATAGCACACAAGTCTTAAAATGCTAGCTTTGGATTGCTGCTATGCACTTTTGGCAGTGAAACACGAATATTTAGTCTCTGATGCAAAACCAGGGATTGACACTTGACACACACAAAAAAAAAAAAAAAAGGAAAGTGCCCTACAAATCGACTGCATGTTGTTTCTTCTGGCAGTTATATTTTTCAGCATGAAGGAGAAACAGATGAGCCTTTGCATGTTAATTTTTAAATTAAAATAAGTCATAATATGGACTCTTATTCCAAGTACAAAGTATTTGATTCTAAAAGAGTTGTTAAAAAGCAAGGTCCATCATAGATTTTGTAATAGGGATTCTTCTTCTCCAGGAAGTTGATTTTCTTCACAGTGCATTTCATGCTTCCAAAATCCAGAAAGTAGATTTTATTGATGCTGTTGCCCTTACTGGTCTTCAGAAAGAAAAGGGTACCTGTTGAACCACTAAGTAACCAACTGAGCACCTGCCTAGGACAACACCTCTCCTGCCCCCACCTATCCAGCTGCAGCAGAAAGTTGTCAGCAATAAGAATAATTGTTCTGAAAAGGGTGATTTTTTTCTTCCAGGTATCAGATGAGCTGGTAGGACAACCTGTTACAGCAGAACAAAACTGACTGTGTGCAACTGGAGGTTGGAGATATTTATCTCTGTAACTTTAATCTGCTTCCATAGAGAGAAAGCATGAGGAAAGTAAGAAGCTGGCTCTAGGGCTCAGCAATGGAGATGGAAGTGCCAGGACAAACTCAGGTGGCCCTCTTGTGTTTACAACTTTCAGAGAGCTGGGTGACGTTGTACCATGTCATGTTTGGGTCTCCCAGCTGCTGCTGAAAACCAAGAGCTCTCCTATCACTGGTGAGCAGGGAAACAACCACACCAAGCTGTGGTGAAGTCAAGTGCAGAGCTCATTTGCTGCACCTCACAGAAACACAGGGGAATGTCCCAGGCAGGAGAGGCCGTCTGATAACACCCACCGCAGAAGTGTGGGGGTGGACAAAGGAAATTTCCTTGTCAGCTTGTGAATGTGATAAAGAGTGCAAATAGGCAGGCATGCAAACAAACACTAACTATTTAGTAAAACACAGCTATGCTTAGTTTGTGGATTCTGTCAGCCCAGGTGCCTCCAGCACACCAAACTCATCATCTCCACTTAAGGTTTGTCTTTCTCTTTTCCCCATGACCTTGCATAGACTTCTTAGCTGGTTCTAATTTAAGAAAAGAAAATCATGGTGTATATGGGAAATTCATCCTTTATTTCTTGTAACTTAGTCAAGTTCCAAAGCTCAGCTAGGGCTTTCCTGCAAGGAAGGAGTGCATAAGGTCCTGGTTTTTCCTCTTCTCTCTTATGGAGCCTTTCTTTGCCTGCCACCTATTCCAGTTGGAGCAAAGACAGCACCACTTTCCAAAACTCCCTGAAGTCCCTGCCACACAGAGTAGATGTAGATGTCCCATGCCCTAAAGATGCTCACTGGGGTATGGAAGAAACTCAGATCTCAGGCAAACATTTATGCCCCAGCACAGCAAGAAAGGGATGCAATCCATGCTTTTCCTACCTGGATAAAGCCTAAGGAGATATTAAAGAGTTATGCGGGTGAACCAGCTATGCTTGGTTGGGAATTATGATATATGGGCTAAAGAATGTGGAAACTGCAAGAAGAGATGAAGAGTAGGAAGTGCTAAATATCCAGAACTGTTTATGGCCAGAGCAAACCAAACTACCCAACCAAAATTAAGTAAGAAGTACAGTATAGGAATTTAGAGGCAACTGAAGGGAATTCAATGCAGAAAAGAAGTTAATTTTCATTGTGAAATTTAAACTAAACAGCTTCCTTTTTTTGCTTTACTAAAAAAACACACACACACATAAAAATGAACAAACACCCAGTGCTGATCAAGAAAGGCAAAAGAGGACATGTGCAATGTTTCTTTCTTCAGTCCTACTAATTTTCTTTCCAGATCTTCCCTTGGAGATGCACTGCCAGTCCACAGTTTTTCTGCTCTCAGAACTATCTTATTCTGCTAATGAGAACAGAACACAGACAAAAAAAAAAGTATGCCTATATACTTATAAACACATGCATGTATTTATCTCTGTGTGTGTGTATATATGCACACATTTAAACACTGCTTTTAAGAGTTCACTTGCTGCCTTTGCTGCTCACTGGCATGGAGCATGAATAGCATGAGAGCATTCAATGGTAGCAAGTGAACACTTCAGGAAATAAAAATTCTTTGTTGTTCCTCTCCTCCTTACTCTACAGTAAATGGTGAAATAAGAAGTGATAGCAGGCCTGAAGTCATGGGGCCCAAGGCTTGGACTGGAGCAAGGAGAGCAGATTTCAACTTCAGCTTCTGAGGTGCCAACAAACAAAAAGAACAACGTAATATAGGTAACGGTTATATCCCCAACACCACCTTTCAATTTCTTTTTTTAACAAATGCTCTTGATGCTAGGTGATTATGGAAAAATATCATTTTAGAACTAAATTGACAAAAATACTGTAATAAGAGGGATAGAAAGGGAAGCTGACATTCTAGTGAAAGGGAAAAAGTGAGTCAGTATTTGTACTGTTTTTTTTTAATGCATGTGAAATGTGAAGCAACTGTTGAGAGAGTAGGAATCTCTGGGAGGCAAGGGCAAGTGGCTGCTTCTCCCTCTGAAACAAGAATTTGTGAGTATTTTCAGAGTGGAAGATTAGATTTAGTTAACTTGTAAGCTGTGGTATCCTGAAATATCTTTCAGCAGCATAATTAAGAAGTAATTAATAGTCTTAGACTGTAAGAAACCACTTTTCTCATTTAACTTTAAACAATGAGTGAGGAGGGAAATGGAAAGACAGTCTCGAAGGACCTATTGCTTACTGCAGTTAAAAATCCCTTATCTATGAAGTGATTTAACCATATCTGTGTAAACTTTGCTTTTGCATAGCATGGTCCATAACCAGAGGAAGGGATGTTTGTGTGGACCACCTGTTTCCTCTTCACAGTCCAACTGCTTTTGCAGGAGGCACACTGATTGCATGGAAAGTAATGGTAAGAGCTTAGCAATCAAATGTGACATTGGAGCTGAAAAGAAGAAGCTGTGACCCTCTGTGGACTACCACTGAGATAGAGACCATGTATGGCTGCTCCATCACAGTCTGAAAAACACCCTGCAATCTCCATCCCTCCAACAACTTGGGAGATGTAGAGGGGGGTGCAATGTGACCTTTATAAAGAGCTGAGTTATGCTCAATTTTTTTCTTGTGGCTTGGATATGGAGAAGCATAGACAGCCTGTGTGACTCTGAAAACTTTAACGGAAATGAAACAGGAAGCCAGATCCTTTCACAGCTTGTTGATCTGTGAAGACAAGCTGAGTCTGAAGAGACTCATTTTCTAACCCCAGAAAAAAGCAGTCAGGGGAGAGAAATCCAACTGGGGGTGATACCCTGGAGAGGAGATGCAGAAGCAACATGACAGAAGGGCCGGCAAGAACAGAGACCACTTTACTGAACAAGAAAAGAAAAGCAGAATTAGCTCAGAGAAAAGTGTTGGTAAGTTCATACTGCTGTGCTATAAATTTTGACATATCAACAAGCTGGTGATCAGCTAGAGAAAAATCCTGTGTTGCTGATTACAGCTGCATGGGTACTATTTTTACCTATGTGTCGGAGTACCTGACCTTGAGGGTAGTAAAAATTTACAATAAACATGGAAATCGTTCTTGACTGTTAAAAATGGGCTTGAAAAACTGAAGGAGGAAGCTGTCACCAGTTCTGTACCTAGGCTTCCTACTTTTACTGGGTTGGATGCTGTTGCCTTTGTCTCAGCACTCATTTGGAATTGTTTACATTCTTTGTGCTGTGATTATAATACTGCTTCTCGCCTGCAGATGAACATAGCAGTTGCTTTGGTTGCTGATTTGTGGGTTTAAACACAGTTAAAATGTCTTCACACTTGCTTAGCAATGGCTTTCAGTATAAGCTTTTGCTGTAATTGCTGTGCACTCTCATGTGGGTACAAGCAGAGGGAGGTAGTCACAGTCATGGCTGCAGCTTGGAAATGCCATGACCTGCGGAAGAACCTGGAGGATCATGTTGTGGGAAAGTTCATAATACTCTCCTAAAGGAAGAAAATGTCAAAAATATCCTTAAGCAGTAGAACTTTGCCATCAGCACATAGCCTTGTTTGAGTATCAGAAACGCATGCAAAATGCCATGACCAGGAAGTCTGGAGGAAGGGAATCCAATTTTGGCTGCTTCCAGTCTGAGCTCCCTGGAGCTGTCCCCTTGTCCCTGCAGAGCCGCTGCCCACTCAGAAGCAAAGCAGAGAATGCATTATTTCTGCTGAAACCTATTGAATGCATGGGCTGGGTATGGCCTTCTCTGTCTCCCTACATTGTTTCGTTGGAGAAGTTCCAGAGAAGGACCATGAAGTTGAAATGAGCACTGGAGCACCTCCAGGAAGACAGATGAGAAAGTTGGGGTTGTTCAGCCTGGATAAGAGGAGATTGTGTGCATACCTCACCTCATAGAAACTTTCCAGTATCTGAAGGGAGCCTACAGGGAAGCTGGAGAGGGATTCTGTCAGGAACTACAGTGATAGGACAAGGGGTAATGGGTTCAAATTGAAAGAGGGGAAATTTAGGTTAGACATTAAGAAGAAATTCTTCACTGTTAGGGTGGTGAGACACTGGAACAGCTTGCCCAGGAAGGCTGTGGATGCCCCATCCCTGGCAGGGGGAGTGGGCCTAGATGTTTTTTCAAGGTCTCTTCCAGCCCTTAACATTCTATGATTCTCTGAAGTATTTGGAGAAGTTGACGTTTTCTTAGGCTTTCTGAAGCTTTGTAGCAGCATGTTTCCAATTCTGCAGACTCTGTGAAAGAAACTGTCTTCCAGTTAGCTGCTATTTCCATTTCTGCTGTTGATCCCAGCTCAGATCTGGATTTTGCTTGCTTTCTCCAGGATTATCCTAACCCACATTCAGCTGACAGGAACAGCACACATAGATCAGTCCAACAGTGCAGAAGGGTTGTGTGTTACCTGGCTCAGTCTTGCAGGTGTATGTATCCAACATCAAGGAGGGAGGCAGGAAGAGGCTGTCTTATCTCACAAGGAGGAGAGACAACATTTTCCTGCCAAAGCCTGCAAATGGAAAAAGGTCCTAGATAGCTCTTTGTGACTCAGGGAAGAGGTCCAGAAAGAGCTTAAAGAGAAAGAAAAGACAGTATGGACAGTTTTAGTTTTAAAAAGTCTCTCAAGACATTTCAGGTAAGTGATCTCTGCTGATTGATTGATTAATTGATTGATTGTCCCAGGGCTTATTCCCACACACAGAGGCTCAAGGCCATGCTCCAGATTGCTCAATAAATGCACAGAGGAGAGAGCAGAGAGCCATGAAGTGGGAAGGACTCACTGATACAGGGGTTGATCTGTAGTGTTTGTACTACACATTTCATCTCTCCCCTCTGATGAGTCAGCAGCCAGATAAAAATTCACTTTCAAGCCTGCTAGCACAAAGAAATCACCAATTAAATACTAAGATCTTAACACAGGTTAAGAGAAGGCAGAAAGATGCAAATCTGGATTTAGCTGCAATGCTAAACCATATTCTGCCACCAACACTGGCCTGCCCAAAGCAAGAAAAAAGCTGGAAAAGGAAGCTGAAGTATGTAATAACGGCAGACAAGGTGTGGAAATAAATTAATTAATTCCAGCCACCTTTGAGTCTTTGCAGGTGGATGCTATGTGAGCTAGATCCTGGCAGCATCTCTCTCAGTTGCAGCTCCTGAGACACAGGTACATTAAATAAACACAGTGTGCGAGTCCAGACAGAAAGCACCAGGTAACCGGTGCTGGGGAGAGGCACAGAGGTGGTACTTAATTTTTTTTTGAAATGGATTTTTTGATGGAGCAGCACACAGTGCTACTTATACAACTGACAGCTTTAGGCCTCTTAAGTCAATTATTTACTTTTGCTATTTTTACCTGTGTTTTAACCCTAGATTTTCTTTTACTTGGATAAATGTTTCTCTGGCTGTCTGTGAGTGCACCTAGGTGAATACTTGGCACACCAATATTTAAGAGGTTTTGCCTATTTTGTTCCTTGCCCAGATTAACTGAGATGGAGGGAGAAACAATCTGATATTCATGCCAGGTGATACAAATCTCTTCACTCCTTCATGAAAAGTCTTGATCTTCAAACATTTTAGTATCTTATGATATTTTAGGGAAAAAACCCCAAACAAACCCAAACAAAATCCAATAACAAAGGACTGTGTAAGTTTGTTTTGGCTCTGGACTGGAGAAAACTGCCTGTAACTCTGTAAAAGATTTAAGTCTTTGTTAGGACCATCACAATTCCTTTCTGTTTTTTTTTTTCCTGCAAAGTCCTTAACAAGATGGAAGAAAGCTGTTCTTTTAATGTGTAACCAGAAAAGAAAGTACACCAGTCTATGCAAATTCTCCACATACCTCTGGGAGAAANAGCCGGGCTGGAGCCCGGGGAGGCGCCGGAGGAGAGCGGCGGAGCGGGTGAGGCGCGCCGAGGCTGGTGGGCGGTCTCGGAGGGTCTCCGAAGTCGCGGCGAGGGGTTGGCTTTATTTATTTGTTGTTTCTTTATTTTTCCCATTTTATTTTCCACTTGGCTTTATTTATTTGTTGCTTCTTTATTTTTCCCATTTTCCACTTGGCTCTTCGGGGGCCGTTTTCCAGAAGCGGCGGTTCCCGGAAAGCTGCTCCTTAGGCCATCCACGGCGGGACCGTGCGGGCTGCGGGCACCGCCTGGGGAGAGTGCGGGGAAATGCCGGCAGTGACCCGGGGCCGAGCTGCCCTGGGGAGCTGCTGTGTCCCGACTGCGGAATTAGCGCCCACCTGCGCGGGGTCGTGCTTGTACAACAGCGGCGTGCGCCGCTTTCAGCGCGGGTGTTCGGCCGGGCTTTGGATCTTTGCTTCGCGGGCGCTAATTTTTTTTAATTTTTTTTTTTTTTTTTCCCTTGGGTGCAGTCTGAATTTACGTTGCAGACTGGCTTGTATTCCCGTCCAAAAGGTGGAAGTGTAGGAAGAAGGGGCTCAGACATGCAGGTGTGATTCAGGAGGACCCAGGAAGGTGCCAGCTGCAGGCGGTCCTCGGTGTCAGACTTGGCTGAACATGATCCAGCGTGTGCCCGGGTGGCCAAGGAGGCCAGTGGCATCCTGGCCTGTATCAGCAATAGTGTGGCCAGCAGCACCAGGGCAGTGATTGTCCAACTGCGCTTGGCACTGCTGAGAGCAGACCCCAAATCCTGTGTCCAGTTCTGGGTCCCTCTCTACAGCAAAGACAGTGAGGTACTGGAGTGTGTCCAGAAGACAGCAGAGATGGTGAAGGGTCTGGAGTACAAGTCCCATGAGGAGCAGCAGAGGGAACTGGGGTTATTTAGCCTGGAGAAAAGGAGGGTCAGGAGTGACATTTTTGCTCTTTACAGCTACCTAAAGAGGTTATAGCCAGGTGGGGGCCAGTCTGTTCTCC
Organism: Aegithalos caudatus; assembly: GCA_013389925.1. Taxonomy (NCBI): domain Eukaryota; kingdom Metazoa; phylum Chordata; class Aves; order Passeriformes; family Aegithalidae; genus Aegithalos; species Aegithalos caudatus. The sequence goes on from WEIU01023447.1 coordinate 200,002, forward strand.
CAAGTAACAAGTCATACCAGGAGAGATTTAGATTAGGTATGAGGAAAAATTTCTTCACTAAAATGGTGTTCAGGCATCAGAACAGTCTGCCCAGGGAAGTGGTTGAGTCATCATCCCTGGAGATATTTATTAGACAAGTAGATGTGGCACTCGGGGACATGGTTTAGTGGTGGGCTTGGTAGTGCTGGGTTAACAGACTTGATTGTAGGCCTTTTTTGACCTAAATGGTTCTGTGATCTCTTACATCACTGAGAAATGGTCTTCTAGACTGAGGATGCCATGCCTTACCAGCTTGCCTATCTGCTGTACATTCTGTGATATATTTCTGCTTTGATGGTTACTCATCCAGCTCTCATTTTGCACTGCCTTTTTTACTAAACCAGCTTGTTTTCTCTTCGGAGGAGCTGTACAAATTGAATGCAGCTTATACTTTCATTTTTGCAGTGGAGAAGGAACCAGATTTCTGTGGTATTTAGTGAGTGAGTTTATGCTAGCACGGTGCTACCTGCTCCATTGCTAATACGTGCAAGCACCGTTATTCCCACTTCCGTCATCTGGCCCCTTCCAGTTTCAGCAAGTGGTGAAACAAAGAGGCGAAAGATGTGAAACAGGAAGTAATGACAGGCTAAGAAAGCTTCTTTGTAGTCACTCAAGTGTGCTTCTTTAAGAATTTCATTTCTTTGCTAGTGGACAGATAATTTGATTAGAAACTGAGGGGGTCTACTTATGGTAGGATGATAGGATACAATTTTCTATTGCTATAAAACACTACCAGGTGAAGGGTGTTAGNTTCAGCAACCTGGTCTAGTGGGCAGCGTTCCCTCCCATGGCAGAGGGTTGGAACTAGACGATCTTTGAGGCGCCTTCCAAGCCAAACCATTGTACGATAACATGCTGCCATAAAATCTAACACAGCGCGGTGTGACACCCAAACACAAACTGTATGTCCGTGGCGGAGGAGCGGCAGGGGGTGCTGGGGAAATGGAGAAGTCCGCTGGGAGACAGGCCGAGAAATTGTGACAGGGGTTATCCCTCTTCCCCGGTTCCCTAGCACGGGCGGGATNGGAGAAACAATCTGATATTCATGCCAGGTGATACAAATCTCTTCACTCCTTCATGAAAAGTCTTGATCTTCAAACATTTTAGTATCTTATGATATTTTAGGGAAAAAACCCCAAACAAACCCAAACAAAATCCAATAACAAAGGACTGTGTAAGTTTGTTTTGGCTCTGGACTGGAGAAAACTGCCTGTAACTCTGTAAAAGATTTAAGTCTTTGTTAGGACCATCACAATTCCTTTCTGTTTTTTTTTTTCCTGCAAAGTCCTTAACAAGATGGAAGAAAGCTGTTCTTTTAATGTGTAACCAGAAAAGAAAGTACACCAGTCTATGCAAATTCTCCACATACCTCTGGGAGAAATTACACATAAAAGTTTATTATAAAGGGAAAGTACTTGGCAAAGAAGTATTTCTTTCTGGATGAATGCACACCATCTTGTTAAAGAGTGAATTGGTGAGGAAATCAACATTTAATGACAGGGAAAAAAAACCCCAAACCAACCAACAACTTCAAAGATATTAAGTTGTATTCACATTTAATGGCTGTATTTGAAATAGATGATGATGGTGTTGGTCTCCATTCGGGGAACTGGAGTCCCTAGTAGTGCTTCAGGCATCCCATCCATAGAAGAGTTCAGTGCCAGGCTGGATGGAGCTTTCAGCAACCTGGTCTAGTGGGCAGCGTTCCCTCCCATGGCAGAGGGTTGGAACTAGACGATCTTTGAGGCGCCTTCCAAGCCAAACCATTGTACGATAACATGCTGCCATAAAATCTAACACAGCGCGGTGTGACACCCAAACACAAACTGTATGTCCGTGNGGGTGCAGTATGAATTTACGTTGCAGACTGGCTTGTATTCCCGTCCAAAAGGTGGAAGTGTAGGAAGAAGGGGCTCAGACATGCAGGTGTGATTCAGGAGGACCCAGGAAGGTGCCAGCTGCAGGCGGTCCTCGGTGTCAGACTTGGCTGAACATGATCCAGCGTGTGCCCGGGTGGCCAAGGAGGCCAGTGGCATCCTGGCCTGTATCAGCAATAGTGTGGCCAGCAGCACCAGGGCAGTGATTGTCCAACTGCGCTTGGCACTGCTGAGAGCAGACCCCAAATCCTGTGTCCAGTTCTGGGTCCCTCTCTACAGCAAAGACAGTGAGGTACTGGAGTGTGTCCAGAAGACAGCAGAGATGGTGAAGGGTCTGGAGTACAAGTCCCATGAGGAGCAGCAGAGGGAACTGGGGTTATTTAGCCTGGAGAAAAGGAGGGTCAGGAGTGACATTTTTGCTCTTTACAGCTACCTAAAGAGGTTATAGCCAGGTGGGGGCCAGTCTGTTCTCCCAAGTAACAAGTCATACCAGGAGAGATTTAGATTAGGTATGAGGAAAAATTTCTTCACTAAAATGGTGTTCAGGCATCAGAACAGTCTGCCCAGGGAAGTGGTTGAGTCATCATCCCTGGAGATATTTATTAGACAAGTAGATGTGGCACTCGGGGACATGGTTTAGTGGTGGGCTTGGTAGTGCTGGGTTAACAGACTTGATTGTAGGCCTTTTTTGACCTAAATGGTTCTGTGATCTCTTACATCACTGAGAAATGGTCTTCTAGACTGAGGATGCCATGCCTTACCAGCTTGCCTATCTGCTGTACATTCTGTGATATATTTCTGCTTTGATGGTTACTCATCCAGCTCTCATTTTGCACTGCCTTTTTTACTAAACCAGCTTGTTTTCTCTTCGGAGGAGCTGTACAAATTGAATGCAGCTTATACTTTCATTTTTGCAGTGGAGAAGGAACCAGATTTCTGTGGTATTTAGTGAGTGAGTTTATGCTAGCACGGTGCTACCTGCTCCATTGCTAATACGTGCAAGCACCGTTATTCCCACTTCCGTCATCTGGCCCCTTCCAGTTTCAGCAAGTGGTGAAACAAAGAGGCGAAAGATGTGAAACAGGAAGTAATGACAGGCTAAGAAAGCTTCTTTGTAGTCACTCAAGTGTGCTTCTTTAAGAATTTCATTTCTTTGCTAGTGGACAGATAATTTGATTAGAAACTGAGGGGGTCTACTTATGGTAGGATGATAGGATACAATTTTCTATTGCTATAAAACACTACCAGGTGAAGGGTGTTAGAATTGATTTTGAAGGGAAGAAACAGCATGAAAATGCTGGTCAGCAGTTAAATCTTAATGCTTTTATGGATAAGTGTTTGAAATTTTTTAAAAATTCAATTTTTGTAGTTCTGAGATTTTTTGCCATTTTTGGATATAAGGGTTGTTTGGCTTTTTTTTTTTTTTTCACTTTGTTTAACTGTTTGGAACATGTTGTCTGCCTAGGTGGTGTTCATTTCCCTTTCAGCATCAAGACTTTCTGTCCACCTTGTTTCTTAGGTACAGTTTCCAGTTGAATCTTCACATCTTACCTATCAAGGACCAGACAACAAACATTAAAGGGGTTTTCAAAAATGTATGCAGTTTTTTTTCAGCTTAATGTTTGAAAATGTTTGATCTTGCATGACTACCCAGGCAAATGAGTTTGAGATTTCAGAAAAACCTCTGCTGAACCTCCTGACCCCACACAGCTGAACTGTGGGAGTCATGGTGCCAAACTATCCTAGGGGAGATGATTATGGTCATAATTTACTTGTTTTAAAAACACAGGGAATAACCAGTGCTCAGGAGTCAAAAGGTAATATAGTGCATTCATTACACTTGCATAACTAGATTTGGGGTTGATTAGAATGGCATAAGGTTTACCTTAAGGAGCTTCCTAATCTCCTCTTGTTTTAGGCTGTGAATTTTTTAAATTACCTTTGGACTGCCTAAGTTATATTCTAATCGCATTTTTATGGCAGTCTGACTTCTAACCAAAAGAATTATAGTACTCTTTAAATTGAAGCACTAATCTGAGTTGCTGTCTGACATCTGGCCCTGAATCACTTCAGGATCTATTTTCTGCTTTGATGGAATTTGGGAATGCCCGGTGAACACAGGGCATCCTTCCCACACTCCTGGATGTGGGATGCAGCTGGCCTGGTGCCAGTGTGTAGCAGCAACAGGGAACTTTGCCCATGTTCTCCATTGCTGGGATTCCCAGCATAGCAGATGCCAGTTCCTCAGTGCATGGCTGCAGTACTCTGGGTCAGATAACAATGCTGTACCTTACAGAAAGACAGAGAAACAGCTACTTATAAGTGAAAATGTCAGAGTTTCATGAAAGAAAACATGAGTTCCACCTCTTCAGCTGCAGGCAGCATTATAAAAGCAGTCACTGCCAGCTTTAAGAAGGGAGTTTGTTGCTAGGGATCTTGTACCAATTCTGAGGTGTTACTTTAGTTTGTATATTACAATATTTGGTTTGATGAAAAGTTTGATTTTTTTTCCCATGAATAATATAACTCATGGTTGGACTATCTGTTGCCTGATAACATAAAAGCATATCAAAAACCCCATAAAAATTGTGTCCCAGCATAAATGAGAACAAAGAAGAAATAAAGGAACTACTGTCCACTTCTTGTGAGGGCTCCAGTGAAGGCAAACATTGTAAAATACTTGAAAACTTCTACAGCTTTCTTCATTCCTTTTCTGAGAAATTTTGAAGTCAGGATCTTTCGGTTTCCCTTCAGCCTTACTCTGTGCTTGTAGCTTCTTCCCATTTTTTCAGTGTTCTACAGACTGTATATTTTTGGCATCCTCAAGATCCAGACCCAAATGCTTGGGATTTCTCTGTAGCCTATGGGGACACGCTGGAAGCTCCTGATAGACAGAGGAAGTGTGTCTCTAGCTCCTGTCCCCATGTCACCAGTAAGGACAGCTGCCACTATGTACCTGTGCCGAGAGGTGTGTCAAGCAAGGCAACTTGTACTGCCCACACTTTTCTTTCAAAAAAACATTTTTCTGAGGAGGATGCTGTAGACTGAGCAGAAGACATGTGTTGTCTTACTTGAGCCATATTTGGTGATGGTGGAGGTTAAAGGTGTGGCTGTATATATATGCTCAGTCTCTGGTCCTTTCCCTTGTTCTACTTGTGGTCTTCAGCAGGATCCTGTCTCAGGTGCCTTGTCCATACATAATATGTTGCTGAGGTTTTCCACATATTTGAAGTGTTTAGTGTTTATGTTTCCAGGGCAGGGTAGTCACGCTGGGTAAATGATGCTATGAAAGTGAGAAATGTGTACCTTAGCATCAAACTAGTGCCTTGATATCATGTGATGTCCGTGAGGCTTTGGCCATCATCAAGTCTGCCCTTGTATCTGTGCAGCAAAGCACCATCAAGGCAAGGTGCTTGGCACTGCCCAAAGGTCAGCTGCCACCAGGGAAACCACAGAATGGCCTGGGTTGGAAGGGACCTTAGAGACCATCTGGTTCCACCCCCCTGCCATGCACAGCGACACCTTTCACTAGACCAAGTTGCTCAGAACTCCATCCAACCTGGCCTTGAACACTTTCAGGGATGGAATGAACATCCGCAGTTTCTTTGGGCAGCCTGTCCCAGTGCCTCACCAGCCTCACCACGAAGAATTTCTACCTAATACCTAACTTAAGCCTGCCCTTTTTCATTCTAAAGCCATCATCCCTTGTTATGTCACTAAATCCCTTTGGAAAAACTCCCTCTCCATCTTTCTTGTAAGCCCCTTTAGGTACTGGAAGATGCTATAAGGTCTTCTAGGAGCCTTCCAGGCCGAAGTTCTTTTAGTTCTTTTAGTCTATTCTCATAAGAGAGGTGCTCCCTCCCCCTGATCATCTTCATGGCCTCTTCCATGGACCTTGGACCATTGGGTCCACATCCTTCTTATGCTGAGGGTTCCAGAGCTGGATGCAGTATTGCAGGTGGGGTCTCATGACAGGTAGGGCAGAATCGCCTCCCTCGAATGGTCAGCAAGGTTTTAATTGCAAAGTGTGCAAAATCAGTCTGTTGCAAACTTAAATACTTGGTTCAGGTGTATCTGTACAACAAAGAGAAGCCCTACCTGTTTTGCCCAGTTTTGCTCTGAGCACAGCAGAACGCCAGGGCCTTGTTTGTGAGCAGCTTGGAGATATGTTCATTGTCCTTCAATTCTGGTTTCATTTTGGGTCACTTCCTGCACATGAATTTCAGCTGTGACGTTCTTGCCAAAGGCCAAGGCCTTAAAAATAGGGGGTTTCATATAAATGAAGAACTTTAAAAATTATACTGCTGGGTTCCATGTCAGAGACTATGCAGTAACCCTGTATTTCATTTTCTTACTTTACAAGTGAAAGTACATTGTGACTCTGCCAAGTGCCAGCCCCTCAAAAAGAGCTCAATATGCAAGCTCACACTTATCTGTATTTTACAGGGGTGCATGATTTGTATTTTTTTTAGTCTTTGCCACGTAACTGTTGGGTCTTTATGCGGTTTGTGCAAATGCAGTGGTGTCAGGGAGCTGTGGTCTTTCAGTCCCTGTAACTGATGTCTAGAATGCTTTGCTTCAAACTTCTCTTTCATCCAAATGTCTGTAAAAATACCAACTTTGCATTAGCAATGACAATAATGACAGCAATATTATTATGTGTAATAATACTACTAATAATAATAATGTGGGTTTACAAGTAGAAAGAATTCACACAGAATATTCTGAGTCCTTGAGTCATATTTTTATGAAATGTTTCTCTTAACTATGACTTTGGTATTACACTGAGCGATAACTTAAATTTCAGTTACTAGCTTGATGAAGTCAATTTTACCTTTCAGTATGCTTTTTTTTTTTGTGTAATATTTTAGTCCAGAAGTGCCTGGTAATGCATTCTCACAAAAAGGCAGAGGACTCCTGTGTACTTGAGCTATCTAAAATATGCCAGTTTGAAAGTGCTGCCCTTGAAATGATGACGAGAGAGCAGGGTTTAAACGTTCCAGCTGCTTCCATACAAATACCATGAGCTCTGCAGAATAAAGCTGTAAGTTTTGGCTTTTGTCAGACTGGACACTGAGAGGCAGAGGGGAAGAGATGCAATACCAATTAATGCCATTTTCATTCAGAGTGATGGCTTTGATATTTTGCTTTCTTTGGCCTTGCTTTGTACTTCTCATCTGTCTTGAAAAGAGGGCAAGACACAAGTAAAATTCCCTAGCAAACAGATAACACTGCCGGAATAACCTCTGCACATACCTGCTGAGGAAGCACGGGCTTTGTGGTCTGGTGCACCAGCAGGAGATATGAATCATTTGTGATTATTACTAATAAATTATATGTAATTACTAATCCACATGAAAAACACACAGCTCTGCACTGTCTGCACACAGAATCAGGTATACTCAGGAGAGGGGCATGCTCTGAAGACAGACAAAATCTGTGTGGGGTGCAGCAGTCAGACCCTGTACAGACACAGGAATGATGAGCAACATACATGTAGTTTGGTGAGATGGGGCTGGCTTTCTCCTTGGACAGTAAACAAGCTCAGAAGAGTTGATTTTTTTGTTTGTCACTGGTTACTTAATCCTGTTGTTTCCCTGGATAACAGTTAGGACAAGTTTTTAGCTTTAAATTTCTTGGACTGTCCTTCATTGTGTACTTACACAGCAGATGGGCAGAGCCAGGGGCACTTCCTGCACCAGGGAAGCCCAGGAGTGGGGCAGCTGCCACTGGACCTCTGCCTGGAGAGACCAGCAGGGATGCTACCTGTGGTACCCCAGCCTCCTGAGCACCTGACTGTGCATCCTTGGAGGATGGGGTGGTTGGTGCAAGTCTTGTGCTGTCTAGCAAACAAGATTTAAATATTAGGAGGAGGAAAATTAGTTATTGCTAAGTAAGACTTCTTTTTTCCCCATAACCAGGTTTCAGTTATCTAGACATATCGACATAAAAGCCCAAGGTACTTATACTTGTCAACTACACTTAAGATGTTCAAGAGGAAAGTATTTCCATTACTTTGTCAGTTTGGATTCAGCATGGGAAAAAAAAAAAAAAAAGAAAAAAAAGAAAAGAAAAGCATTTTGAGAATTGTGAAACAACCATGCGTGGCATTAGGGATGACTCAACATGCAACTCTGCAGCAGGCAGAATAAAAATTCTTAGAGTGGGCTTCTTTCAAATAATAGATTTAGTGCATTTACGTAAGTTTGAAGTGTACAAGCATTAAATAGCAATTCTGAATGGGAACAGATTTTTTCCACATTAAGAAAAAAAACAGTAGCAAAGATTTCAGAGGCTGGTTCTTTAAAAGTAGGTTATTTTATTTTTTCATTTTTTTAAAATAGGAATAAGAGTTTTAGAGAGATTCATTTTTTTTTAATGGCATGAAATGCTTTTCATGTATTTCTTGTCCAGTAAAATTCTCAGAAGGCTTCTGTCATGTTTTGTCTTACTTAAATGGGAGTGGAACTAAGCATTATTCATCTGAAGGTCTTGGATGAAGCACCCTGTGCCTTAAAAAGGAAACTGAATTGTACAGGAAATGAAAAACTGAATTTTCCTTTTGTTCTCATAGGCATTTGTAGAACAAAAATGGTAGGTGCAGGCTAAGGCATGCATTAATATCTTGATTATATAGCTGAAATTCGTTCTTTAAAGGTAATTCTAGTAGGGCACATTTTAGATAATTACCCAGTAGGTAAGAACACATTATGGTTGTTGCTGCACAGTAGGAATAAGTATGTGTCACAGGATAGCTATATTAACACCAGCAGTTCCTCCTGATGATCAGGTCATCTCAAGAAGGCTGCCAGCTCTATATTCTCTATATATTTTGGAAAAAAAGGAAGACTGAGGGAGCTAAGCGGGCACTTGGGACAGCCCTATGCAGAAGAGCTGTGTAAATAAAATCTTTCTTGCAACTGATGGGCTTCAGTGTTATGAAAACAATTCTATTTTCTAGATAATTGTCTGATTCTACTTATGTTTGGGGCTGGGATTCTCACTTGTTTTTTGGGGTTTGTTTGAGTAGAAGATAAGTGATCAGCAGACATGGTTGAACATTTGATAAATCACTGACAATTACCATCTTTGTAAATTATTTTCTTTTTCTTATTATACCAAGGAGAGATCCTCATCTCTCCTGTTTCTTAGAACAGGTGAATGTTGCTTAACAAGTTGACATTGCTTTACTCTGTAAAGGAAGGTATTTGTAATGAAATAGTTACTGAATTAAGCAGTGCTTCTCATATATCTTGGTATGTGTTTGATCTGTTTTCAGTTGGTTTTTTTTGGTGAGGTGCTGATAGTAAACTGGGAAATCAAAGAATTTGTGATTTCTTGGCACCACTTAAAAAGGCATATTTCTGTCTTCTAAACTCTAATGGGATGTAATCTTTTGTAGGTACTGAATTTGTGTAATTAATTTTTCTGTGTCTCCTATCTTGGCTCATTCAGTTGAGGTCTGTGTACACACGTGCATCATGCTTGTGCCTGCTCTGTAAGGGTAAGTTTGTTTGTTTTCCCTTAAAAGAGGGAACATACACTGGTGCTGATGGTGTATAATCTGGAATATAGCAATGTGCAACAATGTGAAGAGAACTCTGCGTGCTCACCTTGAACACAGGCAGCCTTGGACCTCGGGGCCAGGCTTTGCATGTCGCAGTTGAGGGGGTCTCCTTTCCTAGCTCTGTGTCCAACAGAGGGAGGAGGAGTGCTACAGGTGTGGCAGCATAAGGGCTGGAACAGGGGAGTCCCACATTCTGCCTCCCTCTTTGAATGAGGCTATACCTGCTTTTTGGGAACTAGGAACATAATCTTATGTGACGGGAGTACAAAACCTGATGACAAGTGCTATGTCCTGCTTTCAGTACCAAAAGAGGAATGTCCCAAAAAGAAATCATTCTGCCAGGTTCTAATTTGTGAAGATGCTCTATTATCTTTCTGATGGCCTTGTTAATGGTATAGAGAAAAACAGTAAAGGGTGATTGCACCATCAGACCTGCTGGAATATTCAGTAATGCATACACTGCTGTCTGCTAGTTCCCAAGTTGATCTCTGACATTTTTCATTTTATCAATTATGCATATTTAAGGTGGCCGCCTCCAAAAAAGATGTGAGGGAGTCAAATGAGAAGCAAATCCTTTAGAGATTCTTCCTGAGTTACTTGAGAATGAAACAGAAGTTACAGATGTCTCTTACTTATAATTTTTTCTGGCCTTTTTTGTTTTTCTGAGTTTTTTTTTTCTGTGTGTCTCTCCTGCTGACTTTGCGGGGGGTAAAAGCTTAAGGCTCGGCACTAGCAGGAAGCTGATGTGGCATGAAAAGAAAACATGGTGTACTACTTGCTCTGTAAGATAAACACTGCTATCAGCTCCTACTCCAGCACTGTTCAGCCTCTGTTCTTCCAAATGCCTGCATGGCAGAAGAGTCAGGCCTCCCTGTCATGCTGATGCTCGCAGTCAGTATTGAAGAAGATGGGAGCCCAGCAGCTGGTCACAGCCCCAGCTGCTCCTGTCACTGCCTCCTGAGGAACAGGATGAATTGTGCCCATATCCCAGGGAATTAATTTGGTTTAAAAATCTGAGGGTTTATTTCAGTCCCCCCACTAATGTGTTATTAATTTAATTGCTCGTTGGTTTCTGAAGACTTTTGGAAGGTGCAGGGAGGGGGGTGGCAAGATCTATTTTAAGCTGCTGCCTTCTTTAATTTATGCTCATAATGTATTTTTACCAGCAGCACTTTGCAATCCAGCTGCTACTTCTAAATGTCATTTACTTGAATAAAAAATGTAATTAATTTTAAGTGTGACATAAGCACTGAAAGTATTATCTGAATCACACAAAGTGCTGTTTGAACAGCAGCTTTCCCAGGACAGGAGGGAAAGTTCATGAAGTCCAGGGTATGTACAAGTGTAGCAAAAATATTCAAAATCACTTGTTTGCAGGTTTTTCCATCACCTATTAGGCCGCTAGGGAAATATCCATTTATAAGTCCCCCATATTAAATAAAAAATGGATGAGCACTACTTGGTTATCTTGTATTCTGTGACACTGATGGGTGTTTCTGATGGAAATCAGTAAGCCTGTGCTTCCCAGCACTCCTTGAAGAGCAGTTGCTCGAGCACCTGTTAACCATATTCATTGAAAGAGTTCTTGCTGAACTCCAGTAGCTTGAGGTTTTTTCAGACTTATTACCATCAAAAGCTTTTTCAGAAGATTGCTTGATTCAGTCTAAAAATTGATGCAGAGCTCTCATCTTTCTGCCTGTGAAATGGGTAAGGGAAGAAATTTTGCATTCACATGTATTTCTTGGTACTCCATAATGCAAAGTATGTCATTTTAACAGATGGACCAGCTCTTGATTTTTTAATAGAGAGCCAGTTTGTGGAAAATCAAATGTGGGAGTGGACCATACAATCATTTTAAGTAATGAAATGAAAGTCTGCTGCAACTTACCTATGATACTGGATATTTAAATTGGTGTTAATTTCAATCATCATTGGTTTGCATACAACAGTGTAAATCCAGAATACTTGGGCTGAGCATCTGTGAGCTATCAGGTTCCATTCTAGTGGAAAGAAGGTTCAGTTATTCACAGTCCACTGAGTTTTTTTTCCAATGCTGATGCCTTTATCCTAAAGAAGAGAGAGAAAATAATTGCAATTGTTTGATTCTGCTGGGATTGTAATTTCTCTAGGTAGAAGTTTGTGTGCATATTTAGAATGTGCCTACCAGTGTCCCCCAGGAGGAAGTGGGAGTGTGTTTATATGTGCGTGTGAGCTGTAAGTGGGAGTGTCTGGTTTTTCTATGAAGTTTTCCATTCCCAAACCTTACAGCTGATGTTTTGTTGTCTGTTACTTGGCACCAGTAATAAATGTTTTCTGGAGCTTCAGAACTAGCACCCCAGCCCCACCTCTGATTACTTAAAATTTACTGACACCTTTTCATTTGCAGCTCTAAACCTGCCTTTAGTTCACAGGAGAGACAAGGTCTGGGTCTCACCACCAGATGACTTGCATACAACATCTTGTAATAAAACTTCTTCAAACAACAGAATATTGGGAAAGGCCAGGTTTCAGCAGCGCTCTGTATATATGCAGTAGTGCTCATAAAAATGAGTGCATCACTGTTTGTCTTGTTGCTAAGGTTGGAATTGATATGTAACTCTTTGACTGGATTGTTATCCACAGTGCATGGGCTTAACTTACTTGGAAAACTTAAGCCCCTCTTAAATTTCCTGTTAAAGCCAGGAGGGGCAGAAGTTCAGCTGACAGAAAACTGTGTGGAATGAGTAATCCCCTCTGTAGACTCCCTGGAGAAGGATCTTTTCAGCCTTCTCTGTGGATGCCTTTATAAAAAGTTGAGTTCTTTTAAGGTTTTGTACTAAATCAGTAAATAAGTTAATAACAGAGCAGCTGTTCATCATGAGCTCTGGACATTTCCTATATTCAGATTTCTTCCAGGACAAATTTCTCACTTAGGGAGCAGATACTGCCTTTGTCAACTACTCAGTCTCCAGGCTCTCTCTCATTTGTAGGTCTTCTTATCAACAACAGACAACCATAACCTTCCCTAAACTTGTCTGTAGTGCCAGGTGAGTGACAGAATTTTGTCCTTGTGTATTTCTGTGAAGAACAGTGAATGTGCACCCCCTCTGTGATGCTCTGCTGAGCTTTCTACCAAATCCCTGGGGAGAATCTTTCTCTGGAGTTTTAAATTGACCCTAACCTTACCCAAATTGAGGCAGGAACATTCCTTTAATTCCCCAGGCAGTCATATGATGCTTAGTCAGCTAATATTGCCTTATATGGCCCATTTGTTGACTACAAGTAAGTCCTACAAACCCCTGGTCTTTAAAACCATGACTTAGAGACAAAATAATGACTAGTACAGGTCTCTAGATCAGCATATCCTGAAGTAAAAGAAATAATAATTTTGGGGTTTTTTTTGTTAGTGAGCAGTGGGTTTGATACCAGTCTTCCTGTGACTCCATTGGTAACTATATATATGTAGCCTTCACTGTGTGCAGGAAAGCCTGGAAATGTGAACTGTGCACCCAAGCCTCTAGAAACTTGAAAAACTAAGTATATAAATTATGTGTAGTAAGTGAAATATATTAATCTTTTGCATGTCATGTTTTGTGTTTCATTTGCATCTTTCTTTTTGCAAGAAAACAAACAGAAACAAGTACTTCAAAATAGTGATAAGATTTCTCCCTCTCTCTTTTGATCCCTATTTTAGGAAGGCATGAGGTGTGGTCCTGGAAAACAGCCAGCAAGGAATCCTTGTGTCTCATGTGGCAGAAAGTGAAAGTGCAGCTAATGTTAAGCATGTCCTTCCTCGCTGCTCTTTTCTGGTATTGTAGGAGGCTATACAGCTTTTTAGCACAGCTGCTGAAAAGGTAGGTGTTTATTAGTCAGAATTTAATCTTTCACACTGTTGCTTATTTCAGTAAATACTGACCTTCCACACCTTCTCATTGACACCTGTTCTATCATTTGTATTTCAGGTGGAGCAACTACCTTCAGAGGCAACTCATAAGTAAGTTTTTTGTTGTCACTCCACATTTATTAATCACCCTCATAATTTCTCTTTAGATGCAGAACAGCAGAACATAACTAATCTGTGAATCAATCTCAATTTAGGGAATCTCAGTGTGCTGCCAGAAGTTGATCTACTTGGTTATAGTGCAAGAGAATGGAAAGGAGAAACAAAGCAGGCCAAACAGATGAGGGAGGTAAGAGTTATATTTTAATCTCTGCATGAGGACAGGGGAGAATCAGCACAGGGAAAGGAATAGCACTCAGTGCAAACAGCTGCTGCAGCTATCAAAGACTGCTGCAGTGGCTAGTCAGATGAAAAGCAAAAGGGACAGCATGAACATGGGTCTAAATAAAGAGTACAGCAGTGCAGGTCAAAATGTAAATTAGGTTTTAGTCTTGTATATATTCTGAATTCCATCTTCTAGCACCAGCAACCCACACAGCACCCTTAAGAGGAAAAAGCCCAAATAATGTGGTCTTAGGTGCTCTCACTTGGCCAGCCTTTGATTTAAGGTAAAAACTCTTATTCCAGGGAGGAAGGAAGCACCACATCTTCCAGGCTCTGAAGAACCATGCCTGGCAGCCTTCCCCTCTCCAGCATCAACTGCAGCTGGTGACAGGCAGGGCAGGAGCTGGCATCTAACCTGTGCCAGCTTGGGTGCTGCCCAGCAGGCTGGGAGCTGGGGTGCTGGATGGTGGCCATCCCCTGCCTTTGGGCACAGTCCTCTGCTCCAGCTCTGCAGCCCAGCCCAGGTACCTCTGTGCAGGTGTCTTCCCTTGCACAGGATGCTGCTTGGAAGACAGGCAATTCAACTGCACCAGTGTATTTGACATGTATTTGCTTTAGATCATGGTATTGGAATCACAGGCCAAGGGCATACCAAGAAGGACTTAAAGGGTAAAAATAAGCTGGTAAGGATAAACAGTAGCATAAAGGGGTTGTAGAAAAAAGAAGATAGTTTTCAAAAAGCTGGAGTTGCGTTCAAGTGATGAACAGAGAAAAAAGATCCAGTTTTGCCATGTTAAATGCAAGAACACACCAGTGCCAAGAGTTCACAGAATAACACACAAAGCAAAAAACTATTTGGAGGAGCATGTAACAAAAGATAGCAAAACTTCTAATAAATTTGCAAGCCTGTACTGGGCAAAAAACCTTTGAGAAAACCTTTGAGCCTTCCGGATGACCAGACCTGGAAAGGAGACTTCTGTATATGGACCAGTCAGTTGATGTCAGGTAGAAATTGCCACGGTAAGGAGCACGTGTTAGGATTAGGTCTTGTGAGATCCAGCATAACGTGCTTGTTGTTCCCAAAAGGAACAATCCCATGTTTGTCTTGTCTCTCCCCTTTTCTTGCCTTTTCCTAGCTAAGCAAGTCCCTTTCCCTCTTCTGTGCTGGCTTTCATCCTCTTTTGGATGTGGTCCACCTAGATGGTGAGCTGATAAAGCAGGTAATCCAGAAAGAGGCTTCTCTGAGGCCTTCAAGCTTGCTGAAGGAGCAGGAAACTCCCTCAGAAGAAAGAGTTTAATAGGCTTACCATCTCAGCTGATACAGTAAGAGTAAGGGGACAGAATGCAGCTGAGAAGTGGTGGTGGGATGGGGTGAGAGTAACCATGATAAACAGAGGATGAGGAATTGAGACCATCCTGCTGCCCCCTTCTGGAAGCGCACTGGAAGTGATGGAGCAGCCTTTGGGACTGTAGTGCTCTCCCTAATTCTCTGCCAGTTTATTGTTCAGAATTGTCTCAACAAGGGCTCAGATGGCAGCCAGTGGTAAAGCAGTGTGTAGCTGGACCAAGGGCTGCCCACTTCAGCACAGAGCTGCCAGATCTGCTCTGCCTCAGGTCAGTGTTGCATGATGGATTCAGGTCAATGTAAGGAGATGTTTTTGTCAAAGGAGTTTTCTCCAGATACTCATTCCTGCCCTTTTGCTGCTGCGTCTCACGTCAGTGCAAATTGTAAAATGGTTGAGGTCAATGCGGTTACAGCACAGAAATCTGTGCTGATCTGCTCTAATTTGGATGACCATGTGAATGTTTACAGTAGTAACAGTGCAGAGACTTGAACGAGTTGCTGGATATGGAAGGAATGCAGAATCACTCTTAAGGGGAAGCACCAGTCTAAGGTGTTTACAAAAACATGGTGTTTAACATTTCTGTGTATATAAATCTTAAAAATATACTCTCTTGTTCTCCTAGCTCCCTCTTATGAGTAGTTTGGAACTGGACTTCAAACAACAGGTTTTTTCCAAGATTTAATTTTTTTTTTTTTTTGCTAATTGTTCTTGGTCTCTTTCTAGGCATATGAAGAATTGTTTAGGAGCTGTCATATCAAATACCTGAGACAAGTCAGGAGGGACAACTATAGTGTAGTAAGAGCGGTGCTTTTTCAGATATTCAGCCAAGGCATTCCTTTTCCTTCGTGGATGAAGGAAAGAGATATATTGAAGGTAAAATTCATTTCCTAAATGAACACATTTTAGCTATCCATGCACAGCAGAAGTGAGCTTTGTTCAGTGTGAAAAGTAGTATGTTGGCTGTCGAAGTGGAGAATCACTATCAGAATTCAAAGAGAAGTTTTTCAAACCTATTGAACAACATTTAATTGAAAAACTGTCCCTGATCTAAATATGACAGTGTGAACATGAATCTAAATAATGAAAAAAAAAAAAAAAGTAAAAGTGGATGGATGAATGTTACTGCCATCCTGTTAGATGTCACTGCCTTAACACAACAGGTTATTTGAATCCTCCCCATCCGCATCCATGCAGAGTTCAGTGGCCAACTTGGGAGCTACTGTGTTGTTGGAGCAGCAGGAATCCTGCCCTGGGCTCCAGGAACTCTGGCAAGAGATAGTGGCAGAGAGGTGGGATCTGTAGCTTTTGCCTGTAGACAAGCGTGTGCAAAATGGAAGGTGTCTGTAATCCTAAATACCTCACTGCATATGGAAGTGTCCAGCTTTTCCAGAGTGTGGGTTATATATTTTGCTGAGGGCATATTTTTGTCTTTTTTTTTTTAGCTGTCCCTGTTTTAAAAGTTTCTTAAGGACTTGGCAGTTTAGTGCATCCTCCTTTATAACATTTGAATTCTGAGGTCCATTTGCTTTGTTGTTTGAACTGTACAAACAGCTGATAGAACCACATCATAAATTGTATGTAGACAAGTTTATATAACCTTATGCTCTGCTTCTTGTTATGGTTATGATTAGCTTGAATTTTGTCTTTTTCCCAGCTCCCTGAAAAGCTTTTGTATTCTCAAGGTTGCAACTGGATTCAGCAATACAGTTTTGGGCCAGAAAGATACACAGGTCCCAATGCCTTTGGGAAATTGCGCAAATGTATGGAAGCATTAAAGACAAATGTGAGTATCTAGGAAATGGCTGGGAGGAATAAAAGCCTTGAGAAATGGGTTCAGACAGAGTTAAGGAACTGCTCCTGATTACACATTTGTGGGGCTGTCAGCCTCCCTCCCAGGTTCAGACTGCTGAGTTGGTGTGAAGGCCATTGCCTCTCCTGCAGGGAAATCCAGCTTTTGGTGATCCACATGGCAAAGTACTCAGGAGTCCCCTGCAAGTTAGGGAGGCCACCGTCCCCACAGCTAGTCCTTGCCATCAAGTGTCTCCTGCAGTATCTCACCATTTTGATTAAAAATAAGCATCCTGTATGAGATGCTTCTCTATTCCCCCCCCCACCCCAGAAAGGAGCAAACAAACAGTGCATTTTCTTCTAAAACTATTGTGTTTTCTTTGCTTCTATCCCCATTAAATATTCTAATTATCCATTTTTGCTATAATTTCTCTCTGTAAGCTTAAGCACTTGATTGCAAAGACCTGTCAGCCTCACCGCCCCCTCTGCTCAGCATTGCCAGATTGCCATCATTCCCAACCCAGGATTATAGTTCTTATTCACATATCTAAAACTTGGGGAGATTTAGTAGCCCCAAAGCCTCCTGAAAGAGAGAGAAAGAGTTGGCCAGTCAAGACCTTGCACCTTTTTTGAGCTCCTCTGGGGTTGCTGTGCATCTGTAGTGATAGTAATTGTTAATTAAAAACAACAACACACAAAAAAAAAAAAAAAAAAA
>WEIU01023448.1:9684-35344 GCA_013389925.1 Aegithalos caudatus
AAAAAAAAAAAATTATAAGATGCTTGACAAAATATGGTGTATAGAAGAAGAATCAGGATAGCTCCTATACAGGGAAATAATGTCTCAATCTATTACAATTTCTTAAAAGAGGTACTGAGCACAAGGAAAAGTAGATCAATTGGTATTCAAAAAACATTTTAAAAAATCCATCAGAGATATCTGATAAAGAAACTGGGAGACTCTTGACATTAAAAATAATATTTCCTGTGTATACATAACAAGAGATAGAAAAGAAAAAGTAGTAAGTAGCTTACTAGTGGAATACCACAGAAGTCTGTATTGCTCAGCATATTTGCAAGGGATCTGGAAAAGACAGGAATTGTTCTATGATTTCCAGGCTGGAAACAAAAGGACTACTTGTTAAATGCTGAATGAAAACATCAGTAATGGGATAAAATGGCAAATTAAATTCAATGCACATAAATGTAAAACAATGGTTAGAAGAAAAAAAGCCCAAATTTTGTGAAAAAGGACAGGAATTAGAGTATTGTATTGCTGACAACTAAAGTCATGAATTTACAATATCTGCATTTTGTAAATGTTGATGCAATATTTAGTAGCCATTGAAAGGACATATTGAATGCTGAGTTAGTCATTAACAAAATGCATGGAGAACAAAAGAAAAACATCTTTATGCCTCTGTATAAATCTTTGTTGTACTAGAAATTGAGTGCCATCTGTAGTTTTAGTTTCCCCATGTTGAGGTAGAACTGTAAAGTGGTACAGAAAAGCAACTAAGACAACCAACACTCAAATAAAGTGTTTTTTGTAAAAGAACCATTCAGCTCTGAAAGACAACTGCAAAGTCTGGAATGGGCTGATAGGGAATGTCTCCTCCAGTATCAGAATGAAGCACAATGATACCAGTATGTTCAAATATAAATCAGGAGGAGGTATTTCATCCAGTACCTAAGCTGTGAAAGCAGTACAAGTGTTCAAATGTTGAACATGTTCAGACTGTAACTAAGAAAGTTCAAGGGCAAAAAAAATCTTTAAGGGCATGCACAGATAGGATCTCTCTTGGAAAATTATTTCCCAGAATCTGTGAGAGTATTTGTAGGAAGATGGTTCTGTGCATTTACTCTGTACTTATAGTCACCTTTATTAACAACAAAGACAGGATAGTGGACTCAGTACGATCATTCCTGCATTACTAAGAGCTCAGAAAAGTCCTTTTTCCATTATTGTACTCCTTGCTCTAGGGAGGACATGTCCATGAACACTGGTAAGATCATCTCAGGATCTTTCTGTGAATTCATGCTGTTCCACAAGTCCTAGAAAAGCATGTGACAGACTAGCAGACAGCTTATATGTTGACCTTTGCCAATTACGATGACCTTCTTCTTCTGCTAACTGACTCTCTAGTCTTATGCTTAGATTGTGAGCCCTTTTAGGTAGTAAAATTTTGGGCAGCACCAAGCAACAAGGGACCCTGGTTTCTGACTAGGCATTCTAAAGGTATAAAATTTTTGGCAATTAGTATGAAGAGAGATATCAGAAATTGATTATCATATATGTAAAATAGTTTCATTTGGGGCTTGCAGCTGTGTTACATTAGCAGTTTCAAAACACATAAAATTCATTGAACTGAGAAAGAGAAGAATCTGAACAGCTTTCTTCATGATAAACATGCATTAGCAAAATAGAACTTTCCTTAAAGAAATTCTATTACAGAAAAGGCACTGAATCTTTCTTCAGTTGGAGAGTTTTATGTATCTTAATACTTTGACAGCTTTGGATGCACCAAGTATTACCAGGATGAGACTTCAATACAAAGAACTACAAATCAAATTTTCATTGAATGTTGTTTCTGAACCAAACCTTCCATGGTTGTTTTTACTTTCCTCCATTAAGTTCAAAATCATCTAAATAAAAGTTGAGAATGCAGCTTCAAGAAAACTCCAAGCCATTCATATAGACTTTTACTGAAATAGAGAGACTGCTGTTACATTTCACTACAAAGTTGTCATTGTGTACAATTCTGAGCTATCATGATTTGGATTCTGTTCATACCCATATTTTGTTGTGTTTATGTGGCACCCTGAAGGGTACCTAATGGAATAAAATATGCCAAAAAGCCTAGGTCACTTTCAATAAAAATTAGGTTATTAGGGTGAAAGATTGCTTTAACAACGACCAGACATTTATTCTGCTTCCAATTACTCATTTCAGAACTTGCTCTATGCAGAAGAATAGCAGGGGGAAATGCTGCACTAGATGTTACTTCTTTCAAATTCTATTAAAACTGTAATAGCCTTCTTCCATTATACATTTTCCTGTATATTTCAATCAACATGTCACTTTAGCTGTTGCTCCTGAAGTGCACTTAATATTTTCATTAAAATCAATAAAGCCAGGAAATGACAAGGGTGCAGGTGGATGCAAGCAATTAAACTTCTTCTATATGTATTGTTAACTAGCAGTCAGAGAAAGAAGCTTCATTCAACACCTGTCCCTTTCCTTTTAAATGACAGCTAACAGAAATCCACTTAGCCAGCTTTTGTCTGCTTATTTTGCTGACAGATGATGTGAAGAAGTAGGCAGTTATAGGGCCAGTAATTCAGAATTAATTTTCCCTTCAAAAGATGATGTGGACAACTGAGTGCAGTAATGGTACCTGCTCAGAACTCAGGGGGTAAACAAGATAATTTGAGATGATGGGACAGAAATAAAAGCTCTTTAAAGGTTTGCTCCTCACATGGCTCTCAAAAGCACACTCACCAGCATTCTTATTTGCCTCAAATCAAAGTCAGAAGAGTTAATCGTTGAAACGTTAACCTGATGTACTTTTTGTGTGTGGTAGAATTGTAAAGGAAGCAAATAAATGAGAGATGGAGGGTTGCAACCCACTCCAATATTAAAAATGTGTGATGGTTAAATATAGGGCCTAAGTCACAAAACTGTTTTTTATCAATTATATTTTTTTTTAATCCTATCACCTCTGTCTCACTAACCAGAGTGGGCCTCATTACTAGGACAAAGAGGCAATGTGAAAACCACCACTGGCTACAGAGGAACCATAGGCACAAATTCATTCTCCCAGTGTGCATGAGTTTATGTAGAAATGGGAAGCTGCAGTTCTACATCCACTGCACCAGATCTGCTGTCAAAGCTACACACGCATATGCACAAAGAACCACAGCAGGATCTAAAACTTTCCAGAAAATTGAATATAAGGATAGATTTGTCTGGATATTTTCTCTTTTTTCTCTAAGTACATATGCAGCATGAACTTTTCAAGATAATTGTCAAGAAAAAAAAAAGGAACCTTCTCAGCAATTTTAGTTATCACAGGGGGTGCTAAATTTGAGATTTTTCTTTTTAAAGACCTTCAAAGAAAAATAGACACTTCTGTATTCCTACAACCATGCAAACTTGGAATTGAATATATCCATTAATCTCTGGCTCTGAGTCTCTAACACCTGGATGAAGTTCTAGAGGGAATTAACAGGACTATGGATGGGAGACATGTCAGACTTGGCTGTATTTGGAATCAGATGTCTTATAAGCTTTTTTTTAATTTCTTTCTGACTACTTGCTACTATGTAACCTAATCTCATTATTATTAGGTGATTGTTTCTGTCCTCTCACATTTTACTCTGCACTTTAAAAGCTGCAGCCTACAAATATATGGAGGTATTTCAGACCTATGTTGTATTTGCTGTAACTGCATTCTATAAAAGCCCAAGAGAGGGAATGGAGTGATCTTATATATACTCCAGATTCATTCATGTTCATCTTAGACATGAGGGATTTCTGGGACTCACACTCTTGTACCAAAATATTAAAGAGCAGCCCAGGCTCAGGGGCCTCACAAAGCACAGCTGCTTTTTCAGGGGACACTACCTGCTCTTCAGGTTTTCAGCAACATGTAGTGTTAGTGAATCACCAGAGCTGGAAAGTTTGAGAAGTGGAGGCTGAGTGAAGTTCATACGCATGTTTCTGTCTCTCATGCCTCTCCTTCTATGCAGTCTGAAGCTTGAGTGTGCCTTGATGGGCAGTCAATGGGCATCAGCCATGGACCCCTGGAATTGCAGAAGGGCTGAACCTCATAAGCCAAGTGAGCAGTTGCAATGGTAAGTCTATACACGCATTCTTCTTTTGTGTTGGACACCATCTCATGGACTGTGCATCGTGACAGCATAGCACTCAGGAAGGTGTCATTCACCCAACTCCATCACCACCACAACTTACAGCAGAGGCTGTACAAACTGCTGCCTCTCATCCTGAGAGTCAGATCACATCGGACATAAAATATGTACTGAAGTGTTTCTCTCTTCTTTTTCCAGTCATGGAACTCTCTTTGGTTATGTAAGGTTTTGAATTAGGTCCCAGTCCCTGTTCACTGTACAGCTTTTAAGAGACTGTCCTGAGACCTGTACAAGCACATAATTTTAAATGTGTACATATGTGTAGTCTCCAGTTACAGTGATCCATATAATACATAATCATTTATTATTCATTAGAGGTTTATTTTAGATTTACATTGACAAGACTGAGACCTGAATCTGGCCCAGGTGTGTGTATAAGGGTCAGGTGATAAGGCATTGCTATAGTAATGAGCTAGTCTTTTCAAATAGCAGGGTAACTAGTTCAGAAAAATCTGTACCTCCTCACAGCAAATTAGATCTGTTCTTGTCATGTTCACTTCTGAGATGTTGATCTTAAAAGCAGTCAAGCTTATTCTGTAAAATCTACGTATTTTATTAAACCTCATCTTCATAGTGATATTAGAATGGTCTAGAAAGGACCTTAAAGACCACAGAGTTCCAAACCCCTCTGCCATAGATGGTGACATCTGTCACAGGATCAGGCTTCTCAGACCCCATCCAACCTAGCCTCCTCACAGGGACAGGGCGTCCACAGATTCTCTGGGCATCCTGTGTCTGTGCCTCACAACTGTCATAACAAAGAATTTCTTCCTAATATGTAATCTAAACCTACTCTTTTTCAGCATGAAACCACTGCACCTTGTCCTGTCACTACATGCTCTTGTAAAGTCTTTCTCCTTTTTTCCTGTAGGTTTTCTTTCAGGGACTGGAAGGCCACAATTATGTCACCCCAAAGCCTTCTTTTGTCCCGATTGAATAATCCAAATTCTCTCAGCCTTTTCTCATAGGAGAGTTGTTCCATCCCTCTGATAATCTTCATGGCCTCCTCTGGACTGTCTCCAACAGGTGCATGTCCTTCCTGTGCTGGGACCCCAGAGCTGGATGGGGTCTCAGCAGGTGGGCCNATGGGGTCTCAGCAGGGGGGCCCACTACAGGTGGGCTCTCAGCAGAGCAGAGCAGAGCAGAGCAGAGCAGAGCAGAGGGGCAGAATCCCTTTCTTTGACCTGCAAGCCACACTTTTTTGGTTGCAGCCAGATCCAGCTCTGGATTCAGCCAGGTCACATTTGACTTTCTGGGACGTGAATTGTAACTGCCCGTGGCTGTCCACCGGCTAGCCCCACCACAGCAGACCACAGTCACAGACTGGCACTGCAGCCACTGCCTGCACAGTGGATTCTTTTCCGTGAGGCAGAGGCGAAGTGTGGTTGTGGCAAAGGAAGAAAGGAGGACTCTGTCGAGGTGGAGCAGGCAGAAGGTTTATTCCCAGGAGAAACTGCCCCAGACAGAGCAGAGGTCCTGGGTGCACACAGCTTATAAACAGGGGAGGATCACAGGGGTGGGGGTTACACAGATCCAATGGAAAAGGGGTTAGGGATGGCCCTACAGAAAACTGACAACTTTGTAACCAACAGGGCACAAGGGGAGGGGGAGTTCTTGGACTTCTGCCAATCACTTGATGCTCTCCCTGGATCTTTCCAGAACACAGGGAGAGGCCTGACCCAGACTGACTGGGAGGATGGGGTAGGGATTGACAGGACTGACAGGGGAAAAGTTTGGGAGAAACCAACTGTGGGAATAGGAAAATGGGGTACATGGAACAAACCATCAGGGTACATGTTACAAACAATAACTTACATAAATCAATAGGCAAAAGTAACTTGAACTATAGCAAAACAAAATAATTCTGCACCACCACAGTGAATGCTCATGGCTGGGTCATGTCTAGCCTCTCATTCACCAGCACCCCCAAGTCCTCCCCAGGGCTGCTCTGATCTGTTCATCCCATAACCTGTGTTGATACCAGGAGTTTCCCTGATCCATGTGCAGCACCTTGGCCATGTTAAATCTCATGAAATTCACATGGATCCACTTCTCAAGTTTGTTCAAGTCCCTCTGGATAACATCCTGTCCTTCAGGTGTGGCAACTGCACCACTCAGCTTGGTGTCATCAACAAATTTGCTGAGGGTGCACTTGATCTCTTTGTCTGTGTCATTAATGAAGATATTAAGTAACAATTCTCCCAATATGAAGTATATGAATTCTCCCTATATGTGCCCTAAGGCACACTGATCCATCAGGACTCTATTGACCACTATCCTCTAGATGCAACCAACCAGCCATTTTCTTATTGCCTTAACAGTCCACCCATTAAATCCATCTCTTTTCAATTCAGAGAGAAGAATGTTTTGGAGGACTACATCAAAAGTTTTATAGAAGTCCTTACCACATAAATGGCATAGACAACTCTTTCCTTGTCCAATGTGGTAGTCTTCCCATCATATAAAGCCAAGAGGTTGGTCAGCCAGAATTTGACAAGCTTGGTGAAGTTGTGATGGCTGTTTCAATCAATTCTCTCTCCTTCCTGCACCTTAGCTCAGCCTCTAGGATGATCTGTTCCATGATCTCCTCAGACACAGAGGGGAGGGTGACAGGTCAGTAGTACCCAAGGCCCTAATTTCTACCGTATATAAAGATGCGTACAAGTTTCACTTTTTCTAGTCCCCCAGGACCTCACATGACCACCATGACTTCTCAAATACCATGGAGGTTGGCTTGGCAGCTACATCAGCAAAATTGCTCAGGATTATGGGATGTATTTCATAAGGTTCCATAGACTTATGTATGTTCAGGTTCCTCAGATGATCATTAACCTGATATTTATTTACAGTGTGATGCACTTTTCCCCCACCAGTTCCTATGCTCCTATTCATCCGTTTGAGTGCTGCAGGTAGAAAACTTGTCATTGAGGACTGAGATAAAAAGTGTGTTGAGTACCTCAGCCTTTTTCTCATCCATAGTTACTCATTCTTCAACACTGTATATTGAAAGTAGAGGAAGGGTACAACTTCTTTCACATTTTTTGTAGTAAACATATCTGTAGAAACCCTCTTTGTGAATGCAAAGACTCCAGCTTTGCTTTGGCTTTCTACTGAACTTCACCTGTATACCCTTCCACTTCACCTGTCCTCACTTCACAGTCTGTGCATTTGCTTCTTTGTGTTTGGTTTGACCAAGAGTTTTCTGCTCATCCATGACAATCTCCAGCCTTTCTTTTATGATATCTTCCTACTGACTGCTAGCTCTCACATTCTATGGAAGACTTCCTTAAAAATCTGCCAGTTCTATCCTACACCCTTGTCTCTGAGGGGAGTGACCCAGGGAAACCTATTGATTATGTCCCTGAAAAGCTGGAATTTTCTTTTCATAAAGTAAAACTTCATACTCCTCTTGACCCATCTCCCTCAGGACTGTGAACTTCCCCCAAAGCAGGATCACTGCAGCCTGGGCTCCCTCCAAACCTAATGTCCTCATTATATGTGTTTGTGTTGGCAAGCATCAGGTCACTATCACATCCCCTCAGGTAGGGCTGTCTATTACCTGGGTCAGGAAGTTATCCTCCATGCATTCAGTTATCCAACATCTCCCGGATCTCCGACCACTGTCTGTGCTATTTTCCCAGCAGAGGTCAGTCTGGTCAAAGTCCCCCAGCAGGACATGGGCCAGTGAGAGCAGTGCCTCCGCAGCTGGAGCCAGCAGGCCTCCCAATAGACTTGCTTGATCAGGGGGCTGTAGTAGACACCACCCAAAAGGTTCCCTTTGTTGCCTCAGTCTCTGATTCTGGCCCACAGGGCTTTGACCTGCCCATGGCTTTTCAGAGGCAACTCTTCAGACTTGATCCACCTACTGATGTAGGGGGGAAAACCACCCTTCCTTCTGCCTTGTGACCATCAATAGTCACATTCCAGTCATGGGACTCATTCACCAAGTTTCAGCCACAGCTACAAGGTTTTAACTTTCTAGCAGCACAGTGGCTTCCAGCTCTTGCTTATTGCCCATGCTGTGAGGGCATCCCAGCCAATCTGTTGGCTGTGTTGTCTTCCTAAAAGCACACCCTTTAACTCCTTTAAGATATTTCCTTGGTGTTTTCCTGTTGACTTGTGTTACCTCATGAGCTCCTGGATCATCTCAGTACGGATGTGGTCCAGTGTGACCAGTACAGTTCAGTCACCAGCTGAGGGCCCTGGCAGCACCCTGTTCCTCTAAGCTTTGCCAGGGACAAGCCTGATAATGTCCCCTTCCCCCATCACATCTAGTTTAAAGCTCTTACTGTCTGGAAATGTTTATCTTGCAGCAATGTAGTTATGCTGGTTTTTGTTTCTGAAGAGAATTCTATGTGTATAGATTGTTAACACGACCCAAAAGTAAATTTGGACATCCTCAGTATCAGAACTTTACCATTTATTTGTTTTTAAAATACTCCTAACATATAAGTATATTAACTGTTCATTTAGCATCACAGCCATAAAGCCTCTCTTCCTGAAAGTGCTTTAATGGAGAGAATTCTTAAGCACAGAGCTGGAGTCTGAGACTGGACCTTAATTATACCTTTAGAGACAGAAAGAATCAAATATAAAAAGTAATAGAATTGAACAACTGATCCAGCGATAATCAAAACAAAAAAGTATTTTTTCACTTGTGTATGAGTATGTAAGAGACTGGTTGGTAGAAGAGAGAGGGCAGTAAAAATTATATCCTTAAAAACCTAGCTGGAAGTCTAAAGTTCTTTTTAGATATGCAAGACAATTTCTCATAATTCATCTCTTATGACTTCTAGACAAATCTGCTGGTTTCAAGTACTTGAGGTTTTTCATTTTGAGTTCAGGGCTGGCTTCTCCAAAAAAGTGTTCTTGCAACAAAATCTAGTACATGGCTTAAAACAAAACCGCATATTGACTCCATTTTCTTGTTTTGAGTGGCACATCTGTTGTTAGTGACCAGCAAATCTATTCACTTCATATATGTGCCCTGCAGCACTGAGCATTTTCAATAAATTTTCCCCAGTCCATATTTACCCTAGTTCTGTAGCATTGAGTTCCCAACACCGAAGCATCCATCTGTTCTGAAAGTACTCTGTGAACAGGCATAGAACAGTACTTTCAGTTGCAGATGAAAAAATATGAGCCATGACATATAACAGACATTTGGTTCTTGTTCTTCTGAAGCTTGTTACAAAAATGGATTTTTAATATAGTTTTCCACTCCTTTGTTATTTTTAATTCTGGCTGCAAGTTAAGTCACAAAATTTACTCAATTTTAATTCTTGTTTTCACTATTCTCTGTTCAAGATTCAGGAGACTGTTATTATTTGTTATTATAAAGATTTCTGCTAATGAAATGTAGTCAAAAAGTGAGGCCCTTTTTGTACTGAAATGTTTGTTCTATATTATAGTTTTTTTCAAATTCAAGGGTAAAAAATAATCTTTCTTCTAGTCTGAATGATGAAATGCTCTATTCTGAATAAGACACTATCTAATGTGGTTAATGAATATGATTAGAGCTAATTCTCAGGAGTATGACAAATCATATTAAGCAAAATTAACTTTATGGCTTACTACTGACTCTGGTTGCTGAATATAACTGTGGAGATCAAATAGATATCTTATTTCAAAGTGATATTATAAATACATATATGTATGTATATATATATGGATTTTTTGCTAGCTGCCTTTCTACACAGGTTCTGGTTTACTCATACAATTTTTACTTTTTGTGCGGAAAATGGTACTGACAAGGGAAATGACCACAGATAGTGACATGGGAGGTTCAAGCTGAGAATCAGAAAAAAACCTGATCTTACAGGGTAGCAGAGCACCAGTAAGAGGCTAAGGAATCTGAGAGGCTTCACATTCAGCTAGACAACACCATCACTGTCCAAGTTTAGTGTTGATGAGAATTTGACAGGATATTTGGGGCTGAAGACCATGTAGAAGTTTTATAACCACCATTTCTGTGATTCTGGAGGGAAAAAAATGTTATAATGAGGAAAGGCAGACAATTATTTTAGCATTGCATTTTGCTGGTATTTTTCTTTTCATCTTTTAAATGCTAATTGGAATGAACTACAATTCAAATTGAAAATAAATATGAAAAAAATAGATAAGAGGAATTGCTGCAATTACCTATAATACCCATGAATGTGCAAGGGATTAAAAACATTTGCTAGCTAGCCTGTAGGACTGAGAGCTGTGAGCAAGATAAAAAAAAGAAAAGTTGGTAAAAAATAGCTGAAGCTACAAGAAAATACATTTATAAAAGGTATAATAAAATATATACAGACTATAATTTCTGGCTGGTAGGTAAAACCATTGCTGGTTTTGGTTAAAATAGTGATCTCCAGTGAGTAATAATACTACTTAATGGTCCTTTCTCAACCCAGAAGGCAATTACTTCTTTCTTACGGTAATCCTCAACAATAATATGTGCATGTATATTTCTATTCATAGATCAGAATTAATTTGAAACAGTACAACTAATCATACAGTTATGGAAAATGTGGATATAAGCAAATGATGGACATAAAGAGCAAAAATGTATAATATTGCCAATGATAGCTTTCCTGAAAGAAGAAAATCCCACTATAACTTCTCTTTTCTTCATGCTTAAAAGACAAGGAAAATGCAAAAAAAAAAAAAACCACCTCAGCTGTCTGCCCAGGTGCCCTTTCCCTTCCCCTTGTAAAAAATTGCAATATAGTAGCAGTATTGCAAAATTACTTCATCATCCATAACATCTTGAAAAGTTGACAGGAGGTCTTTTTGAAAGTCTTCTCTAATGTTTTAAAGTGCTTTTCTCTATCTTTATTTTACAGCACTCACATCCCTTCTCATCAGTCTGTTCTCTCTCTTATGGAACAAAGCTGGACTGATCCTATGGGTGCCATTTCAGACATGAAAATCTGGTGCATCTAGCTCTATAAACCCAGCCCATTGGTCTGTTTTCCTTGTCAGGATCAAAGTTTCCCTCTTCTCTAAACCCTGAGGACTTTTAATATGTCACACGTGTAAGATTAAGAATTTTTTTTCTTTCTCTGGTAATTTTACAATAGAATAGATCACACACTCATGTTCAGGGTTGAGAGAGATGCTTAGCAAAACTGAGATTCATTATCAGTTTGTCAACCAAATTCAATGCATCGAGAAGGGATGGTCAAAAAAAACAAAAACACACAATAGATACGCAATAGATAATTTTCTTCTAAGTAAAATCATATTTTGTTCATAACCAAAAAAATCAAGGCAGTATTGAACATTCATCAGAACACCTTATGAGTAGCCTGGCTGCCCAAGTGAGTGTGAAAGTAGATAGGCCTCCAAAACAGCCCACTCACTATCTTAAAGATTTGGCAAAGTAGCAGAGATAATACCTGTTGCAATCAAATCCCACTTGCACTTCAGCTGTGACACAATTGTATTTATTGGAGATGGCTCTTTTTAAACCTGTCCAAGGACATCAAAGTCAATGGAAAAGTTTCTGTAGATACATTGGTGATAAAATTAAGACAGGGAAAAGTTAACTCTCTCCAGAAGGAAACAGGAAGTCTGGTAACCTGAAATATGGGGAAAGCTAAGGTACCCAAAAGTGTTATGCCTTAGTCTTCAATGGCCAATGTTCTTAGCCACACTGTTCGTATTTCAGAAGACAAAGGCAGCGAGTGGGAGAATGAAGGTCATGTTTGAGACAATTACGAACCCTAACATGCACAAATTCAGAGTGACATTGTTTTCCTGGACCTGTGCAGAACATTTGACAGTCCTGTACAAGATACTTGTTGCTAAGCTGGAAATATATAATTTGATGGGTGGACTCAATGGATAAGGAGCTGGCTGTGTGGTTACACCCAAGCAGTTGCAGTCAATGGCTTGGTGTCTGAGTGGAGAGCAGTGGTGAGTGGTGCCCCCAGGGGCTGGTATTGGGACAGGAGCTATTTAACAGCTTTGTTGGTGACAGGGACAGTGGGATGGAGTGCACCTCAGTAAGCATGCTGACAACATCAAGCAGTGTGGCGTAGTCAACATGATGGAGAAAATGGAAGCCATCAAGAGGGACCATGTTGGGCCCGAGAAGTGGCATGCTATGAACCTCACAAAGTTCAACAAGGCCAAAGTACAAGCTTCTGCACCTGGATTGAGCAATCACAAGAAAAAAATACAAGCTGTTAGGAGAACAGATTGAGAACAGACCTGAGAAGGACTTGGGGTTACTGGTAGATAACAAACTTGACATGACTTATTATTGTGTGCTCACTGCCCAGAAAGCCAGTTGTATTTAGAGTTGCTTCCAAAGCCATGTGTCCAGCAGGTCAAGGGAGGTTTCTGTCCCACTCTACCCTGCTCTCGTAAGACCCCATTTAGAGTATTGTGTTCAGTTCTGGGGCCCTCAACATAAGATATGGATCTAGAGGAATGAGTCCAGAGGAGAGCCAGGAAGATGATCAGAGGGCTGGAGCATCTCTTCCATTGATGACAAAATGGGACAGCTGGTTGATCAACCTGGAGAAGAGAAGACTCCAGGGAGACCTTTTTGCAGCCTTCCAGTACCTAAAAGGGGCCTACAAGAAAGCAGGACAATGCAATGACAGGACAAGATGGAATGACCTTAATTGAAAGAGGGCAGCTTTAGGCTTGATGTTAGGAAGAAATTCTTTACATATAGGGTTGTGAAAGACTGGAACATGGAGCCCCATCCCTGGGATTGTTCAAGGCCAGGCTGGAAGGGGCTCTGAGCAAACTGGTGTCCTGTCCATGGCAAAGGGGTTGGAAGTAGGTGGTCTATAAGATCCTGTCCAACCTNAAGTACAAGCTTCTGCACCTGGATTGAGCAATCACAAGAAAAAAATACAAGCTGTTAGGAGAACAGATTGAGAACAGACCTGAGAAGGACTTGGGGTTACTGGTAGATAACAAACTTGACATGACTTATTATTGTGTGCTCACTGCCCAGAAAGCCAGTTGTATTTAGAGTTGCTTCCAAAGCCATGTGTCCAGCAGGTCAAGGGAGGTTTCTGTCCCACTCTACCCTGCTCTCGTAAGACCCCATTTAGAGTATTGTGTTCAGTTCTGGGGCCCTCAACATAAGATATGGATCTAGAGGAATGAGTCCAGAGGAGAGCCAGGAAGATGATCAGAGGGCTGGAGCATCTCTTCCATTGATGACAAAATGGGACAGCTGGTTGATCAACCTGGAGAAGAGAAGACTCCAGGGAGACCTTTTTGCAGCCTTCCAGTACCTAAAAGGGGCCTACAAGAAAGCAGGACAATGCAATGACAGGACAAGATGGAATGACCTTAATTGAAAGAGGGCAGCTTTAGGCTTGATGTTAGGAAGAAATTCTTTACATATAGGGTTGTGAAAGACTGGAACATGGAGCCCCATCCCTGGGATTGTTCAAGGCCAGGCTGGAAGGGGCTCTGAGCAAACTGGTGTCCTGTCCATGGCAAAGGGGTTGGAAGTAGGTGGTCTATAAGATCCTGTCCAACCTAAACTGTTCTATGATACCGTGTTACTATGATTCCTTGAATTTTCTCACACTTTACCTTCATCCATTTATAATTCCAGTATTTCAGATTAACAGCCAAGCGGTCAAAAGTCACTGTTACAACTCTCTTTATATCCGTGTCATTTTTAGATTGAATGTTTCTGAATATGCTCAGGTGATTTGAGAGATGTTTCTCTCCCACAGCAGAACTCACAATTCCTGCAGAATTTCTCAATTTTCCCAGCACAACACTTTTCTTATCCTATAAGAATTTATAGTGACAAGTAGGACACTCATACTGCACTACCTCTTTTTAGAGCTAATCACACTCTGACCTACCAAGACTGACGACTGACCCTGACTGTTCATGACAAAGAGAGGATGATCTCACCACTTTTAATCTGAAGGTATTTTGATTTTCACTCAGGATACGGTCTTTGCTTGTTAACACCAATGTTTCTATCTAAGTCTCAGTTTAGAGACAAGTTTAAGAGAAAAAGCTCTGGAACATCTGTTTCTTCTACAAAAAAAAAAAAAAAATCTTCAGCAATCCCTTTTCTGCCAATAAGAAAAGGAATACCATAGGTGAAAGTGAAGAAAACCAAAATTGTTTATTGATAAACAATAAACACAGCACAGGAAAAAAAAAATAATAAATGCTAGATATTTAACTGTCAGATCCTTATCTCAGACACAGAAACCCCTATCCACATCAGACAAAAACCCCCAAAAATGTCAGGGAAAGAAAGAAAGAAATTGGGTGGAGAACAAACTGGCACCCGGCTTTTATCTCAGGGAAGGAAAAAGAGTTCACATAGCAGATCAGGCAAAACAGAACCTGTTGAACCTCTGGTGTGAATCTCCTTCTCACAGCAGATAAAGTTAGTGGATTTTGGTGTCTTTGCTAGTGTTCATTCAGTTTTCCCCAAGGTCTGGGGCCAGGCAGAACTTTTCCCATGTTTCCCCACAGGTCTCAACTGACTGTCTCCCAGCAATTGTCTCATCTCAGACTAAAACCAGGACAAAGATGAACAATTTAAGAAAATAACAAAAGTCAATTAAGGATTGCTGCTATAGTCTCTCCAAACCAGGGAAAGGGGGAAAAAGAAACTTCTTGCACAAGCCAACAAAAACCAACATAGCTAAGCAAGAAAGTAGCATCCAGTTCTCCCTGCACTCACACCCTGGGAGTGAGTCTTTGACCAAAGACCACACAAGAGCTCCTAGGCTCCTATCCCTTCCTCAGATACACCTTAAAGATATTGCAGACATTTCTGTGCATAAAGCAGATGATAAGGGCCTAGAGTATCATCATCAAATCACCTGGAGACACCAAACAAAAGAGAAAGTTACCAAAATAAGAACTTCTGGGTTTGGTATTAAACTAGCCAGGTTCTTCTCCCCACTACTATGCTGAGCTACAAATAAATACAGCAAGTTTTCCAGCAAAATGACAAAGTTTTCTTAATTCCATTAGACAATGTGAAATGATGCATTTTAGTAATACAGAATGGTAAACAGAATGGAAAGTGGTCTGGAGCATACTGTGGATTGGGTAAGTAAATCAATAGTTCATGGGGGAAAGCTTCCAGCAGTACAGATTGTTTGAACTACTTACCATTATGTCAAATTCACTTTAGCATGAGCAAACAGACACATGATATGATGAATATTGAGAGAACTATTTCTACTGTTTGCATTTAAAGGCCTAAAGTCATATAGATTTTTATAATCTACTAGGTCTTTATAACAATAAAAGACACTTACTTAACCCTCAAAGAGTTGATAGACCAAGTATTCTTTTTTTGCCTGTTTGGATCAGTCAGAAGTCCATTAAATGTTATAAACATATTTTTTAATTTCTTTATTAATACCAATGTGCTTT
This sequence comes from Aegithalos caudatus, assembly GCA_013389925.1. Taxonomy (NCBI): domain Eukaryota; kingdom Metazoa; phylum Chordata; class Aves; order Passeriformes; family Aegithalidae; genus Aegithalos; species Aegithalos caudatus. Next base: position 25,239 of record WEIU01023448.1, read on the forward strand.
ATTTATAATTTTAATAACACCTCCTCGTAACTGAAGGAATGTGAAAAGACAGTGTAATCAGAAACCGAATAAACATTTCCCACATTGGGGAAAAAAACAAAATCCCACCAAGTATCATATCTGGTTGATAGCATCCCTGAAAAAAATATAACTTCTCAAAAATTATATTATTCATATCCTTAAATATGTACATAGTGAACAGAGATGGAAACAAGAACCAGCTTCAAGAACTCTACTGCAAGTAAGTCTTGAAGTAAGCACATAATTGCTTTTACTTTTTAAAAGCACCTGTCATGTTTTCTAATCAACTGTTTTACCCAAAGTAAGACCATATTCTTCACGTAAGATTCTCAGTTGGCCTGCATTTGCTCAGAACTGAGAGTACATTGAATAGTGTGATTCATATAGTCTTGCATTTTAAAAGTGGTTATTATAATTACTTAGCTCTGGCTTACTTTACTGTGGTCATCCAAGATATTGCTTATTACCTAATCTGGGTAGGAAGACAGAAATATGAGACAGAATAGCATAAGAAGAAAATTAGGCTATTGAAACTTATTTGAAGACACAGACCTGCATTTTAAATGGTAGGTTTACATAGTAGGATTTCTTCAAACTTTCCTTAACCTTTTTTTCCAAATTTCCTAGCAAGAGCCCAGATTTGTCCATACCCTTAAAGAAGAGAAGCCCATTACTCCCTTGAGGTGTCTTGGTTCCATCCTGTTAATATTTCAGCCAAAAAATCACAGCTGTCTGACAGGCAGAAAAATCACTTTCACCAGGTACTTAGATTTTAGACAGCTAAAGTGGTGCCCATTCCGCTCCTCCATTCTTGGTAGTATAACTACTTTTTCAATCAGGATTAATATCATTTTTGTTGAACTTTTCTTACAGACTTGAAATTCATAGCACTGCCAGATGCAAAATTTACCTTACTGGCCTCTGTTTATGGTGTTCAAAGTTTCATCAAGGGAGTCAGCTTCTGCAGAATATTATATGTGGTGATATGTATTTTCATTAAGACTTATTATTAGATAGTTACTGAATGCATTAGTATGGAACTCAAGGCTGTCACAGAGCCAGTTTTAATAAATGGGGGAAGGAGGAAAGAAATTTTATATTAAGCCAAGGGGTTTGCAGGTGAACCATAAAGTGTAATGAATTTGCATTACTTCTCAAAGTTCTGTCAGAGGTTGTTTATGGGACAGAGCTGAGGACATGAATGCAAACCACAGAATCAGAAGAGTATCGTGCCTAACATATTATAAACACACTTTAGCAACTGAATTGTTGACATGATCAATACCTTAGCAAAATACCGAAGAAACGCTAGTTCAGATGGCAATATATTCACTTACACTTTCTCTGATTATGAAGCAGATGTCTAATGCACTCAGACAAGCACATAATTGATATCTTCAGGCCACCTACAAAACCAGAATGGGGTTGCCTGGGAATGCTTTTGAACAGACTTTGCTAGACTTTTTAAAACCAATTTGAGCACTTTTAAAAACCTTATTTTTAGGAAAGCCAAGTTTCAAATGCTCAAGGATTAAAATAGAACAGGCTTCCAAGGATTCTGGATATTTAATTTTTTTTCACCTCAGCACATGACTCCTGAGAAATTCCCTAATTTCAGGAACTAATATGCAGATGTTGAAGAAAACTGGAAAAAGAACTGGGGAAAAGAATGTACTTTATTCTCCTGAAGCAAATAGCGCTTACCTTGTGTAACATCATTGTCAGGACACTACATAATGAAATTCTGGGCTGTTCAGAGATTTGTATCATGGTATCTAAAGTTGAGCTGAAGAAGCATGGAGGACACAACACTATCATCATTAGACAGCCTAGTACAGCTTTTTTCCATCAATATTTATTTCAGACCAATCTCCATACCCCTTTAATTCATTCTATTAATAGTGAGTCTGCTACATCTCACTCCTTGCCTCTGCCTACCATCAAACCTTATATCCATGAGTGTCCTAGAAGGCTTATATCAGAGTATGTTCTCCTTTCTAGCAATGTTGGTTTTCTTCCTTCCAGGAATAAAAGCTGGTTTCTCAGCTAGGAACTCAGAAAACTGTCACTCCCTGCAATGGCAGAAGTCAGATTTCTGAAATTACTATGACGCACCCTGTAAGAGAGACATTACTTTCATTCTACATTAACTGAAGGAAACAAATTTTGCCAATAGTCTTACTGAATATTTTAAAATTGGTTCATTTACATTAAATGCAGCAATATATATCAAAAAATTTCAGTGGCATTGCTGTGTGCTACTTTCCTTTCCAGTGTTAGATACAAAATTCTATCCTGTCTTCTTGGTGCGAATCTGTCCAGGCGCAGTGCCCAGAGCCCCACTGAAAAAGCCTAGATAAGTGAGTATATACCAGTAAAAGGAGGATAACTGGTGCTTGCAAACTCAGTGTAAGTAGTAGTAATTTAAAGTCTGTGTCTTCAAAAATTCTTTGGGTACCAGAGCAGCACCAAAACTCATTAAAATTCACATCATTCCCAGCTTCATTATCTCACCCAGATGTTTCCATGACTGCCCCTTTAAAGAATTCCTGTCTAAATTTTATTTACATTTGTTCAGCAATATTGATGCTTAATGAATAAATGCAGTATGCTGTCAGTACTGAAGACTAATTACATCTATGTATGAGACTGAGAACCTGATTGAAAAATCTGCAGTAGCTAGACTGGGTTTAAATAAACACTTTAGTGTAGTGCTTTAATTGCACTTTAGTTTGTAATGTAATTTTTGGCTGTTTAAACTATGATTTAGTCTGAGCTAATTACAAATGATTTTCTACTCAGTAATTAATAATAAAAGAATTGTAATTAGACAGCTNAAACAAGAGCTGCATTTGGGGGCTGGAACTTACTGCACCTTTCTGTGTTTTGTTTTCAGTCAGAAAGTGTTATTATGGTTGGGAGTACTTCAAAATACTCATTGATTTTGAGAACTGAAGATATTTACAGTGGGAACTTCCTGTGTTTCTGCCATTTGTAAAGGCAAGTCATTCTACTTGTGGCTGATAGAGATGTTGCAGGTTCCTTTCTCTTGCTCAAAAAAATAAAATAAAACAAACCGGTTTCCTGCATGCCACATGACTGCATCTCATCAAAGGACCCTAACAGCAAGAAAACCACCAACATCAGAAGCTTTTTCTCCACCACTCACCTGAAATTTACATGCACTGCAATGAAGCAAATATAAGTCAGAGGTGATGCTCCCATATTTCAGCAACTCCATGATAAATATTTTCCATGCTCCAGAGGTGTTTGGTGGCAAAACACCCTCTTTGATACCAGCATTACTTCAGAACTGCAGACCCAGAAAATATGATATGTCATGTACCACTCAAAACAGCAATGCTCTACATCTGCTGATTTGTAAGCTTCCTCATCTTTATCTATATTCACCAGGCCATATAAGATAAGCAGTGACTCTTCTTCAGATAACTATTTACACCCTATAATCATCAGTGATTGATTCTGCAGCATAAACAGCCTGGAAAAGACAAAGGACACTCTGCTAACTTCCTCCTTCATTGGGGTTCTAGACTTTTCAATTCCTGGCATTTACTCTGTTTATTTTCTAGTTGGTGTCATAAGAGTTTTGCATTTTGAAAATACAGCAACAGTTCCCCAATTTTCATGAAAAGAAAAAGCAAAAGACCTTAATAATTTGTCTTTGGGATACATTTGGTATCCTCTTATTCGAAGTAGGCTCTAATGTGTAAATTTGCCCAGAGTTGGAGAAAGATATATAAACAATTGCAATCACTCAGTGGCAGCTCTTCAGAAAGTTTCTCTTCTCACAGCTGAATTGAGTTTCCTTTTCAAGTTCATTTGAACATTAATGTTTATGCCACCTAATAGAAAGATAATAACTGAACGCTAAGTAATATATTGCAAAACACTCTTCACATGCTTTAGGATTAGTCAGTCATAAGATGAGATGCTGCCACCATGTAGGTAATGTATAGTTGAAGACTTTAATAGAATATTTTATATGTATGTTTAAAAACACACAGAGTTGTACCACTGGGAGACCTTAATGCCATACAGCTACCACCTCGTTACTTACAGTAACCTTATGTCCTGGTACATGTGAACTGCTGGTAAAGTTGGTGAATCTCTAACTGAAAAAGCCATATAAGGGATAAAAATCACCAGGAACATGCACACTAAAATGTAACTATAAATCAGTAATATAAATAGAAACCTTAATACAACTGACAGTCTATAATTATGTAAGTAGTTTGAACAACATACTGTAACTGAGATTTTTCTTAAAATACTTCTTTTGAAACACATTGCCTTCTAACAGAGCATAAACATCAGTTTCACAATGTCTCCCATGAACCGTTTACAGAGGAAGAGATGAATGATTTGTCTAAGTCTAAAATCTAAACCCCCAGACTATCCTAAGACAAGGTCATAAAATTGAAAAATAGAATATATTGACAGCCCTTTGGACAGACACAAAAGGAAGAAAATAGTTCCTGCCTGAACACATTCACTTCTCATGGTCTACAGAGAGAAAGATAAATAAATCTGAAAATGGACGTGTTTAATTAAAAATAACCTGTGTATCCTTTTCCTGTCCCTTTTGGAGCACTCCTCTGTTAAAACTGTTCTTGATCCTAATGTGGTAAGAATCTGTGAAATACTTTGTGTGTTCATATTTCAGATGTTTCTGCTCCCTATATGTTTCCCAAAGCATGTTTAAGCTAAGATTTCTAAAATTAAGTAACAACTCTTTTTATATTTTCCTCTCTTCCCGTGTTTTCAGTGCAAATTTATGAAATAAAAAGAAAACCTTTGGGTTTATGTTGGCTTCCTAAATTTTTTTAGCAGCAGAAGTATCCCAAAAAATCAATAGTGCAGTATGCTATGTACTTGGTAAGAGGATTAAAAACAAGCCCTATTTTTAAAAGAAACACCATTTTTCATGGGAAATCTAGTCTCAACTACTGCATCTAAGATAGCTGGCATCATCATAATGACGTATTACTGAAAGGAGGTGTGTCTCATCCTTTAGGCAAATGTAACACATACCCTAGAGATTTTCAGGGTGCACTAAATTACAAACCCACTCACCTGAGCAAAAATATTTTACCCCTAACTTTGATGTGCTTTGTTTAATTTCCACACTAAAGCTTCAATTCTCATATGTTGCTTATATGATGAAATAGAACAGCATCAGACAGTTGTAAGGAGATTAAAAATTGTGAAGGTTAAATTCCTTCAAAAACTAATTTAAACTATTTCTGTGGCAGGAAAGGATACAGGAACTCCCTTTGACAAACAAGAGCAACTATGACCCACAATAGAGGTGTGGCCTACAGGCTGAGGAAGCTGATCCTCCCCTCTATGCAATACTGTTATGGTCAGCGTTGCCATGTTGTTCCCACTTCTGTACTGTGTACAAGCATGCCACGGGAACAGAGTCAGAGAGACAGGAGCCCCAGCACAGATGCTCACAGCAGCACAAGAAAACACAGAGTTTGGTCACTGACAACGTCCCCTCTGCTGGCAGTGGGGGGCCCGTGGCACAGCAGTAGGTGTGGTGGCACAGCACAGCTCTGGGGCTCTCAGACACCTCCTGCAGCAGGGTCCTGTGCTTCTCTGGAGCCGCACCCGCTGAGCATGGAGGCTGGCTGGCTGTGCCACTGCAGCCAGGAGGACATCAAGAGAGTGCTGCATTGAGCTTGGCACTTTTGTCTTCTCTTCCATACAATAAGCATCCAGATGCTTTCCAGGAGCTGGTTTCACCCCAAAACCAAAGAGCTACCCATTGTTACCCAAGGATTCCTCTGCAGAGATGGAAATGGAGGAGAAGAATTTCTTGGGGTGCAGAATTAGTTTGTTTAATGTCAGTTTCACACCCTAGAGCAATTTGTTGGTTTGCTGCAATCAGGATAGGAACATTAGTCAGCTTGTTGCAAGGGAAAATCTTCTCCTGGCACTCTGCCTCCAGCTTCCATGTGCCAGCACATGGCTGTCAGGCTGCACATGGCCTAAAAGACTTGTGTGTAGCCTGGGGATGCAGGCTGTGCTGACAGGACCAGCCCTGATGGGTCCTTCCACCGGTGCCTCTGAACTCAGTCATCCCTGGTCCTTTTCCAGTCTCAGCTGACACAGGCTTTCTTTCTCACTCATATGCAAAAGCAGCCCAACTCTGCTTGTCCAAGCTCCCACAGTTGTTCTGGGAAGACACACTGCTGTTCTGGTACCCACTTGCCCATGTGCACATCTTGGCTGGATCTCTGTCAGGCAAGGGAAGCTCCAGACCCCAAGCCTCCCAGGATTTCTGCAGGCAACCCTGAAGCAGGCTGCCATTCAAGCCCAGCATACTTTTTTAGGAAGATGTGGGCCTGATTTTCTGAGGCTGTGAGGTTTTCAGCCAGTCAGACTGCTGACTTTCTCGGCTTGGGAAAAATCCGTTTCCCAAGGATGGTTCCTGTAAATAGCCATTTTGTTTCCATAATATTTCTGGGCTCTTATGTCCACTTCTCTTCCAAGTGTTGTTTTTGTTATTTAACCAATGAAGAGAAGTGTTGCTTTTACTAACCAATTATGTGGTTCTTCAATGCAGCATGTTATAAAAGAGCTGCACAAAACAGCAAATAAAACCTTCTGATCTTTGTAACTGTTGGAGTCAAGTTTGTCATTTTCATGACGAACAACAACAAAGGAAGCATTAGAGGAATGGGAACTGTACCTGAGAGCCTGTGTTGACAGAGAACCCTGGACAATCTCTTTCTTTTGCAACAGCAGCCACTGGCACATCCCCGGTAAATCATCACCAGGAGTCGCACAAAAGTACTGACACATGGCATAACCCCGAGCAAAAACGCTTCCTTCAGTTTAAAGGCTCCATCCAAGCCACAGACTCTCAGTGTAGTCTCTCTGCTAAGCCTGACGAGGGAATTAGGCAGGCAGGCACAGATAGCACAGAGGCAAAGCTGGAAGCAAGGAGGGACATGGCATACTTCTTCTTGAACTGCACCCACAAGGCTGCCGAAGGCAAAGACAGTTGTTCTGCTCTGGCCCTAACCTCCCCCCTGCTAGAGGCCCAGTCCAGAGCAAGGCTGTCCCCACACTTTGGCCATTTTTGTCTGGACATAAATGTGGTTTCTTTTTCTGTTCATGCAGAGACATTCAGAATTTAAATCTTGTCTATGAGAAAAAGCTGGGTTAGTTCTGCACATTTTAAAACTTTGGGGAAAGCCTCCAAATAATAACAATAAATTATGTACTTTTAAAACATTTTGCTAGAATGTTAACACAGCAACTTCCTTTAGATAGTCAACATTTCCAAGAACTGCAAAAAGTCTGCAATAGACATGAGAAAGTAATTTCCCTGTACTGTCAAGGGAATTTAATTTTCCCATGATAAGGTATTGTGTGGAACATTTAGAAATATCTTTTGAAGGAAAAACATTTCATATATCTTTTTCTCAAGACATTTGTTTATGAAATGAGAATCAAAAGATTCAGCTATTGTTTACAAGTATAAAAGAAAGTAAATAACAAATCACCTAAAAATGAAAATAATTTGCCATATAATCTATATTAATTTTTGGTTTTGTTATATAGTCTTATTGTTATATATAGGTTAAAAGAATATATCTATATTTTCCTTATGCCATTGTTTAATAAGCTTGCCTGTATTCCTAAATTTACAATTAAAACTTAATTTAAGTGGTATTAAGTTCAAAGCATACCGATACATCAGCTCTGGAAACAGTATTTCTTTATGCTTCCCATGGAAAAAAACAACAACAACATTTAGTCATCATTAAGAACTTGATTCCTTCTTTCATTTCTGTGTGTCTAATTTGGTAATAAATCAACTGAGTGAAGAGCCATTAAAACTAGAGTAAATTCAATCAAAAGCATGTCTTAAATATAACATGGTATTTTAATCTAATGGCTATTAAAAGTAATTCTGCTTCCTTGCTGGTAGATTTTAGTGGTCCAAGACTGCTGGTACTATATGTACACTATTCAATGCTTCCCAAAGGTTTTGAAAATATGCCATGCTTTCTCTGGTCACAAATGGTATGGAACAAATTAAAGGAGAATTAATCTCTTTGAAGATAGATGTTAAGGAACTAAATTACCTGAATCCTTTAAACAGAAATTGCACCATAAATCATCAAGAATAAGGTGGTTGACTCAGACCACTTGTCACTGCCACAGAAGAGATGTTATACATATTATGGGATAGATACAAATATCTTAAGCAATTAGTATCAAAAGCTGTTGTTCAAAAAGACTAAAAATGCCACAATTAGTTTATGATTCCTCATTTAGGATCCAGTTCATCATGGATATTCAATACTTAAATACTTCAAGTATGTACACATCCCACTGAAATTATAGGTGCATTCAAAAGCACAGGATCTGATTTTTATTCTGTGTTGAAAAAAGATCTTTGAGCCAACTCCTCAGAAGCAGTTCCCCATGCTGACTTTTGTCGTCTGCTTCTGTGTTTGCCAGCGTTTAGGGAAACACCAAAACACCTAAATTTCATAATAACACGCTCAAATTGCCAAGTAATTTGGAAGACTAGCAATCTTGGAACAGAGGATCAAAGAAGAATCTTGTGGCTCTTTTAGATTGGGAGAAAAACATACCAGTTTTCAATCAACCTGGTAATGACTCAAAACCATGAAGTTTATTAAGAAATCTTTGTCTTAGGAGGCTACCTGTGAACCATCTGAATTACCAGTACAACGTTTCACATGACAATGTTGCAACTGTCTAGCACTCATTATTTACAGAGAAAAAGAAGATTTCCTGGAAAGTTATAATATACCATTTTAAAAAAATTAAGTCTAAGAACTGTCTGCTTTATAGGGAAAAAAAAAAAAATCTGGAGATGTCTGTAAATACAACGCAATGCTTCCAAAGGTGGTACACAAAAAAAGATTAAAATCAAATTGGCCTTCAAGAGAAGAAAGCATTTTGCAAAACAAATGCTTTTTGTGAGAAATCACAGCAGGCAGACTAAGGATTTTCTTTTTTCTAAATTACTTTCAGAGGCAAACTGACATGGTTTGGCTGGGGAAATACACATATTCGGACATGGCTGAAGAAACAGGAACCCAATATTTATATTCTGACATATTCTCCTTTCTTTTTGAATGCAGGGCACATGCTCCATGAAAGTGTATTGGGTTTGCATGGCAAGGTTTAAAACGACAGGGTGCTTTAGAAGTGGCTGCTGTAAGTAGCTATCAGAAGCTTTGCCCATGTCCAACAGAGCCAATGCCAACTGGCTCCAAGATGGACCCACAAATAGCCAAGGCCAAGCTCATCTATGACAATGGCAGTACCTCTGGAATCATGTATTTAAAAACTGACCACAGCCCCCATTCTCCCTCACATATGTTGTTGGTGGAGAAGATGTGGAGAATCCAGCAGTTGAAGTTGGGCCCAGGAAGGAGAGAGAGGTGGGAGGGAAGAATTTTAAAATTTGGTTTTCTCTTTACCTTGCTCTGAGTTTATTAACAGTAAACTAATTTCCCCAGGTCTGTTTGCCCATGACAGAAATTGCTGAGTGATCTCTACCTGCCTTTATCTCAGCCCACAAGACTTTCATTATATTTTCTCTACCATGTCCAGTAGAGGAAAGTATAGTTAGACACACTTTGGTGGGCAACTGACATCCAGCTAGGGTCAGTCCACCACTGTAAGTATTGCTATTGATTTTTATTTGTTGCCTGCATAGATTAATGTGAATTTATACTATTCAGGCTCATGTGCAAAAATACAAGTCCACTAAGAGTTGACTACATTTTGTAGATTTTTAAAATGCATTTGATTTAAAACCATTGAGTGGTAATGGCTGTAATTTCTCTGGCACCTTAGACCTCTTTCCACCTCAATACATATCTTCCTTGTATTATTTTTTTTCCATCCTTAAGGTAACAAATAGCTTTACAGAAAACATGGAATTTTCTGGTGTCTCTGGATCTGCCACAGAAATAATCAGGTAAATTTCATTCATTTATGTGAGACAAGAGGCCAGTTTAAATGACTGGAATGTCCCCACCTAAAGTTAGAAACTGTCTCATACT
>WEIU01023450.1:1246-23270 GCA_013389925.1 Aegithalos caudatus
TTGTTTCCAGTGATTCCATAGTAAAAGCAAAAGCTACAAAATAATCGGAGAACGTTCTAAAAACTTAAAATTAGGAAGCCCTTTTACAGTGGTGCTAACTGAATATGCAGCAGCTAACATATGGAAGATGCTGGTTTGCACTAACTATTAGTGACAGATGCTTGACCCTAACTTGTCAGGGTGAAAGCCTACTGACCAAAGGAGAGACTAAAAGAGAAGGTGGTGGAGGTTAAATATTGAAGTAGATGCATTTTTATGTTCAAAAGATTTTTGCTCGCTCCTCTCTAGTGGTGATTTCCATCTGAAGCACTGACTACAATTTGTTTTGTTTATTTCATGAGATCTGACAAGATCATGACCTGGTGGTTGCATAAAGCAGGCTAAGGATTTTTATTTGTCATTGAAGGCCCAGAGTGAGGAGATAAGAGATCCAAGCTTAAAGTCAAATGGAGTTTATCTCACAAGACATCAAAGTGCTGTGCTCAGGCCCTAAGAAAAGACTTAAAATGCATTAAAAATGTCAATGAAAGTTTAGAAAAATAGAGAGAAAAGGAAGAGTGTATACTTATTTTTTTTCTGCCTGCTTTTGAAATGTGTGCTGAAAACAGAAACTGACAAATATAACCTTGTTCTGTAACTAGAGAAAGAGCCATCTCAGGGTTTCAGCCTGAGTATATTGAGTCATTGCCCCTGATCAGTGACCCTTTCCCAGCATCTACTACTACGTGGTAAAGTAAAATTCATTGAAAAACTCTAGCAAAAAATAGTGAAAGAAATCCCCAAACACCTAACCTTCTGCTCTGTACATTAGAAAATTAATTTCTAATACTACACCTATCTTCACCCATACAAGTTGTTTTGTGGGTTTGAATGATGGGAGGGAACCAAAGAGACACCAAAAGCATTTGCTGTTATTTTGATCTGTTTAAGGTATTTTATTTTTTCCAGTGAGCTTAAGCTTTATAACTTTGGAAGTGATTTCTGAGTATTCTTGAGAGTAAGAACTAGTTTCTGTCTTGTGGGTTGCCTTAGGAAGAGAAGAAATTTGAAGTAAAATTAGTTTATAATTACTTGGGGATGAGGATAATTGCAATAAATTGTCCTTGATGCAGCCTGTTCAAACACATTATATGGGCAAAAATATGAGCAGGGACTCACCTTTAAAGTCATTATTTCCTGTCAGGTTTTCAGCTAAGTGAGGATAAAGCTCTGAGTTTTACGTTTTTAACAATTCCAGTGAGCAGCAAACAACAATTCAGCTGCATTTTCACTGAGTAAAAGCTGACAGAACATCCAAGTTTATACAACTTCAAGGCTTCTAAGCAGAAATTGCAGAAACTTTCAGTCAAGGGTTCAGCTGCAAAAATAAAAATAGATGCTCCTTTAGCAGAGAATTGCCAGGTTCACGCCATGCATTAAGAAAACTCTTTCCAGGAAAGTATTTTAAAATTTTCAGGGACATGTCAAGTGTTGCACAAAAAATATTATCAATGGAAAATATCTAAATACATGTAACATCATTGAAAAATACATTCAAGGTATTTATCCCTCCCAAACATGATAGCTGCTTCCCAGAAAAGTAATCTGTAAGTACTGTAGCTTATCTAGAGTCTCCAGAAAAAATATTTGATTTTTTAAAATTGAGAAAAATTTAAAGAGAAATGAATCTAAACATTCAAATGCATGAAAAGTAGAAAAAAAATAATTTCTAACATGGAAAAAGGTTTTAATAGCTCAAAAGACTTGAAGTCAAAACTAGAAAGAAAGCAACTTGACCTGAAAGTTTTTCTTTTGAGAAATATCAGAAATTAGAGTATATTTTTAGAAAATTGAACAGAATAAATGAATTTATATATTAAAGGAAGAAGAAAGAATGGAAGTAGACTATAAGTTTTATATTACTGCAGTTATGAAGAACAGAAATGTGATTCAGGAAAGTTATGAATACAGAAGAGAAATGTGTGGTCAGAGGGAAAAAGAAGGCTCTAAGTGTATATGGAAAAATAACTTGGTGCAGTATATATGAATTGCTGCAAGGCCTAATGAAAAGTAAGGATGCATACTTCCCTTTTTCACACAGCTACTGATTTTGTCAAAGAATTCAAATAGTTTTGTGTGTTGTGGCTTCCCTTCCTTATTGTGATGTTTAGTAATTTTCTTTGGAATATATAAATAAACACACATCTGTAATTTCTGAATTTGTGCAGGAGACCTGTCTAAAAATTGACAACATATTCTCTGTCTTTTCATTTCTTCATATCTCAAGCTGATGTGAGCCAGGGGCCACATACTGGTTTCCATCACCACAATTTAATACGTGAGGTCCTTTTGAATTCACAGACTTGCAGAATTGTAGACTGGTTTGGGTTGGAAAGGACCTTAAAGCTGTCTGGTTCCAACCTCCCTGCCATGGACAGGGACATCTTTGATTAAACCAAAATATTTGGGCAGACACTCTCTTGCAAAGGTGATTTGTTATGCTCTTATCAGTCTGCTCTGAAACTTTTCCTGCTGAAACTTTAGTTTGGAAGAGTGTCTCTGACCATTCTCCCTTCAAAACAAGCTCTAGAGTTTAGAAAGTACCTGAACTCCACTGTAATGAACACCAGTGCAAAGAAATAATTTAGATTTTTTTGCTGCAGCTCTAGCTTCCTTGAGCATTCCTTTTCCACCCTGATCATCTCTCAGCCCTTCTGAGCTTGGCAGGCTTCAGATGTGACTGAAAAGGTTGTGTTTCTGCTTTTTTAAATCCTTAGCAAGTTGTCAGTTGAGGCTGGAGGGTTTTTTGGTATGAGTGTTCTTGAAGGTTTGAGGAGAGGGTGGCAGCCTTGTTAATTTTGTTTAAATAGAAGATTATTCTCTTTTCTGTTTTCCTTAACTGTCCAGACATTCATTCATGAATGTGTTGCTGTACTTTAATAAGTCCCTTTGTCCTGAAGTTTAATCACATATTCTTTGTAAATGGAACTTTTCTGTAGATGTTTTCCTCTTTTGTTTTCTACCTGGATTTCAGAGCTTTTCATACAGTTTGACTGCATTCTTGAGGAGTGCGATGTCCCAAGCTAGGGGTACTCTTTGATTTTCTTTTGGTCTTTAATTAAGAACCCTTATTTCACCTTCCAAGGCAGTATGTTCTCTTTTGGTGTAAGTTGATCCTCCCTTCCTGCACAAGTTACCTTTCTTCTGTGTATTGTGTTTTTTTACCTTTTGTAATTAATTAAACTCAGGGTCCTGTACATGCCAAAATCCTTTAACGGACATTCAGATCTCTTTAGCACAATGATGATGATTTTTATGGATTTTAAGACACTGAGGCTTATCCAGACAGTGTAAGGCTGGAATTCTGTATTAAAACCCAGTAAATTGTATATAAATCAAATTAGCCCAAATAAAATGAGTAAGTTAATACAGAATGTATTTGATGAAAATTGTAAGAAAATAATTCAAATAAATCCTGTCAGAAACAATTTTATTGGAAACAGGATTTGGAAATAAAGTTACATATGTGGAATAAGGAGCTGCAACAAGGCAAATGGTGACTCTGAGATGAGGTCACAGCAGAAGAGAAAATCAGTAGGAGCTCCCAAGACTAATGCTGGTAAAACAGGAGTGCTAATGGAGCTCTCTAGTGTATAATTCAGGAAAGTGTGAGTAGGAGGATTAAGGCTATTTTCATCTCATACAATATACTGACAAACAGGAACAGTGCAAGTAGTTCTTGGTAATGCATTATTAAAAGGTGCTGAACAGCTCTTTATACATGAAAAAAATCATGCCACATGAAATATTTGTGCTGTGAAAATCAGGCCTTATGGTAGACATTTCAGGCCTAATTTGTTTCATCTACCTGAATGAGATTGATGAGATAATTTTATTAACATTCATGATTGTGTTCTAAAAACAGGAAAATGCTAGATACAAAAAATATTGTGAGAGAAACTAATTTTGATTTCCTGATATAAAATAACAAAAGTACTGTCAGTTTGTTATGAAGTTTTAGTTACAAATCAATGATATTTAAAACCCAGAAACAATGTGGTAGCTAATTTACCAAAGTGCTATTTCCATTCAATTTGTATATATATTAATGTTGTTACTAATTTGAATCCTGACAAGAAGGGATTAGATAATACAGTCTGTTGACAGTGATTTACTCAGTTCATGATTTGCTTTGTCTCAGTATGAACAGTGACTGGCATTTCTGCTAAAAGTTCCAAGTTCTCATTGATTTGAAGGCTGCTAGCATTGATCACCTCATAGGATAATTTGTAAAGCATTTTGTTTTTTCTAACATAGGAGGAAGTTCTAGAAATTGCAAAGTGTGGTTCTCATTGAGGATTTACAGCACACCTGCAGCAGCAGAAAGGACGATAGAAGTGGACTGTAAAGCTCTGGTAAGATTCCTCAAAATGTAGAAGAAAAAGTTAATTTTTATTGTTGTTCTGGCTGCTATCACAGAGGATTAATCAATTTTATTAAGTGACCACACAATCATTTTTTGAGTAATAAAATTCAATACTTATTAAAATCTCATCTAAGCTCAGCGATATGAACTAAAATAAATGCTTGAATAAAAGTATCTTCTTTATCCTGGTGGAAAAAATTACACTTTTATTCTGCTGACATCTGCTTTTAATTTTGGATCTCAAATAAGCCTGATTTCTAAAAAAACCCTACAGTTTATCTGTTATCCACACAGAATATGGCTCTTTTGGTATTCTGCTTTTTCATGCATGCCAAATTATTATTGTAATTTAAATTTCTTAAATGATTGGGATGTTTTTAATCATGTTTGTATTACTAGATGAATTCATATTGTCACTCAAAAAAAATTAAATTATATTAGTCATACTAGAACAATTGCATCATATTAAATAAGTATGCTTTAAATCACTTACTATGTAAAGAGTAAATAATTTTTAGTGTGTTTGCTTAATAAATAGTGGTTTTGTATCCCACTGGTTTGTAATTTTACTTGTCTTTGAATTATCATTTGTAAGATGTTTATTTTCAGAGCTAATATTTTTCCTAACTTCTGTAAATGGATTTTTGCTTTGTCATCTAGACATCCTGCTTTCTGCATGCATTTTAATAACAGGGGGTGGTAACAGGTTTTAAGAGTAGAAATGGCTGGTGTGGTATTTTTATGCAGGAACATTTTTGCCAATAAAGATATGTGATGGAAGTGCTAGGGGAATACCTCTTCCACTCACAGATGCTGGGAAGGGAGAAGAATCTCCTCAGTTGTTTTTACATGTGTTCAAATGGGGGTAAAAAAATAAGAACCAAGAAACACTTCTGAAAATATTTAAATATTGTTCATGTATGACTTCAGGTTTGCTCTTCTTTCCTTGATGTTCAGTGTCCTGACTGTGAACTTCTGTAGGGAAGAGAAAGATAATGATGTTTTCAGTCTTGGTGTTGGATGAGTGTGTTGGGAGGTGTCTGGTGCTAGTAAGAAACATTAAAGCTGGTCTAAAAGAGTTTGTGATTTGAGACCTTGAAAAGAGTAGTGTAGTTTTTTGTCCCACAGGATCATGCATTGCCTTGTATCATTTTCTTATCTGAAAATTCTCTGAAGTCATAAAAGGAAAAGCTAGATTTGAGGTACACTATTGACTCCTATTGTATGAGAAATTCTCAAGGTGCATTTGAATCTCTTCCTATAAATGTCAATCAAATTCAATGTGAAAACTTGAAAAAAATACATTAAAGTACAAAATAGTTCAATGATGTTCAGGGCACTAAAATTATTTACCTTAAAATTTGGATAATTCCTTTGAAAGAAAATAAAGGAGGTAAAGAAGGAGCTATGCCTCTTCTTCAGATCTCAAGGGAAAATATAATAATTTTTTTAAATTGACAGATTTGGAAGATGACATGAATATTTCTGACTAGCAAATAATAACATGTGGTTACTATTATGGAATTGTGATTGCTGAATTTACTGGTTACACGCAGATGCTTAATTTTGGAGTGTGAGAGCTTTCTGACTGTAACGTAAGGGAAAGTGATTATCCTAGCTAATTTCTCAATAGAACTGTCAGTGTGACACCAGGAAAGAGAACCAATACAGTCCTTGACTGCTGAAGAATGGTCAGACATGAACAGAAAGCAAATAATGGTGGTACTGTTATTTAGAATGTGCACACATCTGGTTCTTAAAGGTTAAAAATGGTTTTGAAATACTGGAAGAAAATCAAAGATATCTCCTAGAAGCCTGGGAGACTGCAAAAGCAAGATATGTCATCTGAATGTTAAAAAGCTCTATCAACTTAGTTTGCCAAAGAAAAAATGGAGAAGAAATGTGATCATTTGCTGAAGAATATTTAGTGATGATGTCTCAGTTTTGCTGACCAACATGCATCAAGAGCTAACGGACAAGAATTTACATCTGAGAATTATTAAATCTTGCATGGAATGTCTCAGTAATGAGAACAATAAAACATTGGAAGATCTTACTAGTGAAAACTGTAGACAGAGTCTTCTGAAGGTGAGAACTTGCAATTGCTTCAAAAGCTGAAAAATACTTAAAAAGCATAGACACCTGGTACATCTGCTACATCAGTGAGTCAGATTTAATTAATATGTTGATCTCTTTTTGACCTTAAAGACTTCTTCCTTCCTGGCCCTTGGAAGAAAGAGGATTAGCAACATTTAATTTAAAATACTAATAACACTGCTTTTCTATGGTAGTTACAGCTGAATCCCATCATTGAATACAATACAGATTTATCCTCAGCATGTCAAAAGTACTGTTCTGTCTTACACAAGTGGTCAGACTTCTGAAACATCCAAAATTGGCTACAGCAGAGGTAAAGTTGGCAGGATGGAGATGTTAAATGAGCCAGGTGTAGCATCTTGCTGTTGTTGGTGGTGGCCACGGTGACCACCAGCCTGCAGGCAGTGAGGGAGGGCCCAGGGAGCTGAGGGCTGGGGGGCACCCCAGGAACAGTGGACAGCGTGGGATCATCTTGGCACATCTCCTGTTGTAGTTGATGAGTATATTTCCTAGCAGATTCTAATTTTGCATTCGAGGTTTGGAAATGATTTAGGTTGACTCAGCCTTTTGTACTTCATACAAGGGTGTCTGAAATGCAATGCCTGTGCCAGGGTGACAACTCCCACCATAGGGAAAGGGAAGTTGGAGGTGTCAGGATTCGGGCTGAGTTTCTGACTGTGCAAGTTCTGACCCTGAGGCACTGGCCATCAGTTATTGCTGCTCCTCTGTTGAAGAGTGAAGAGAATTCTGAAGAAACAAGTTCTATGTGGCAGCACCATACAGTTTTCTGTAGCTCACATCTTGGTGTCAGCATAGAACTGCTCTCTTCTGTTCTCAGTGCATAAAATCAGCTGAAAGGAAACACCACAGTTAGGTCTGTACTTCCCCCACCTCAAACTCATGCATTTTGTCACCATCCTCATTTCTTTCCTCAGAATTTTCTGTGCTAAGTATTAGTGCATGTGCTTTCATCTATCTTTGGCATAGTGCTTAATTCTGATTAGTGATCTTGAATTGGAACAATACAAGATTTTCCAGTTACATTTACCTTTAGTATGCTTTGTTACGTCCATGTTTGAACATCCTTAAGGTAAAAAATTTTTAATATCAAAGCGTATCTGCAGATATGTATCTGAAAGACTTAGAGATAATTTGGTTTAACTCAAGTTTTTATAAAATATTTTAAATATGCATTTCTACATTGTTGAGACCTATCTCACTACATATCATTTTTGGATGTGTTTTTTCTCTCAACCTAAAATTCAAAGTGGAGATTGATTGATTAGTTAAATGAATCAAGCCCAGTTTTATGCTGTCCAAGTTTTGTTAAAGTGCTTTTGACCTGTTATAGCTGAAATCATTTAAGCTTGTACTTTGCTATTAACCAGATTATGATTAAGCTGTTTATGGAAATAAAAGTATTGAATAAGTAAATATTGAAAGTCATAAGCCATATTTTAAAAGTCATTAATTTAAAGTTCTAGTCTAATTTAATTTGTTTTAATCATTGTCTATCAGTAAAAGAAATACCCTTGTTTAAATAGAAGAAGTTATCTAAGTGGAAATTTAGACTCAAATCCTATTGTAGTCCTTACTCTTTAGTAGAGAGTGTGGGTTTCTGGTTGGGCACTGAACAGGCTCCCCAGGGCAGTGGTCACAGCACCAGCCTGACAGAGCTCAAGAAGGGTTTCCTCATGGGGTGACTTGGGGTGTTCTGCAGGGACAGGAGTTGAACTCAGTGTTCCTCATGGGCCCCTTCCGAATCAGCATATCCTATGATTCTATGAAGTGGATTTCAGTGAAGTCCTAAGAACTGACCCATAAATAAAAAGGAAGTAAAGGAAATAGCTGTTAAATTTAAAATATAATAGTCTCTTCCTAATTTTTACATAGAAACACAGCAGTTCTTCCAATTTGAGGCACACCTGTATCTAAATTGAATTAGGTTTAATTATTTTGGTCCATGTGGTCAATAGAACGTCTACCACAAGTCCTTTGGTATGATACAATGCTTTAAAGGTCAATGCAGCATTTGAATTAAGAAAAATAATGCTATCTCATTTTCTATGTGGGTGTTCATTTTTTTTTCTGTGAGGAAACCCTATAGTAAAAAAGTAAAATTTGCCACAAACCTGGCTCTTAATAGTGCTAGTACTGTTTAATACTGTTGTGTTTGGAGGTTTGGGGACAGAGAAGCAGATTAACCTCTCACTTTTTCTCCCTGGTCATTAGTAGTCATGGTAGCTTCTGTGTTGGATAAATGCTTGGTGCCATTATTTTGAAAATAGCAGAATAAAATATTGATTTTAACTATCTTTGTGATAATTCCACATGCTTCTATTTCCAAGTAAGGAATGGTTGACAGTCTGTTTTTTCAATGTTCAGTTAAACTTCTTGAAGCTTGATTTATTTCTCATTTTCCTCTCTATGTTTTGGGGTTTGTGTTTTCATTTTGTTTTTGTTGTCATGTTTTGTTGGTTTATTTGGTGGTGGTGGTGGTTTTTTGTTTTTTGTTGTTTTTTTTTTTTGGGTTAAGGGGGGAAGGCTGAGTGTTTTCATGTTTGGCTGCGGTTTTTTTTCCAGCTTGGACAGATTGGTACATGATTTCTGATTTTCATTTAAAATGAATGATTTTTTAAAGCCTATACCCTGCTGATATTTATATTCTTTCTAATCCAAGCCCTGAATTCTCTGCAATCCAATACTCAACCATTGCAGAAATAAGAATAACTCTACTGAAATGAAGGGAGAATATCCAGCTGCAGGTTTATTTTCTAAGTTCTGTGTATATTAAGAGAAAATAAATAATTTGTGAAGCCTGGAAAGGTTGTAAGGATGCATTCCAGCTGTGAAGGATTCCTAATTCTTTTTAAACAGGGGAACTCTTACAGGTGTGTCAAGGATAAACCTGTATTTCAGAGGAGGTATTTTATCAAGAGTTGGTAATACTGAAATAACCCAGTCAATCCTAGTGCTGCCTATAATGAACACCTCAAATTTTACCTTACAACTTCATCAGTTACTTCCCAGATTCAAATTTTTTGCCAGCTGTCATGATGAAAGAAACCAATCCAAATTTTAAGAATATTTGTCTTTTTTTCACTATCCTCTGTCTTTCAGTCATTAAATATTCCCATCAATTTCTCCACAGTCATTAAATAGTCCATCAATTCTGCTACATGTAGAAATATTTCCATAGCACTCTCCTGGAATTAATTTCCAGTAAAGAAATTTCAGATTTGTGAGGCACCATTTCTAGTCTATCATTTTAGAAAATTGTTATGTTTTGAACAGCATGATGTAAGGGAGAGGGATGCTGGACACTTGTCAGCTTTGGCTTTCCTTCCACCAGTGCAAATTTAATGTTGCATTTCACCCTGACAAAGATCATCAGCTCTATTAAAAGAGATCAGCTGAAAAGTAGTTTAGGGAAAAAGGGAGAAAGTATGCTCTGTGATCACAGTCTGCTCAGGAATTTATTCATTTTTCTCTTATGAAAGTATTAACATATTTTTATTTAATTTTGTCTTGTCTAGACCAGCCTGTGGCAATCTAATAAATCACAAAAGCAGAGGAAGAAACTTGTAAGAGTGGGGGTGGTATAGGATGCAGAAGTGTATTTTCAAATGTATATTTTATTTTTAAAAAATTCTGAAGTATCTTTGAATCATTCTGTGGGGTTTACTCTGTTAGTGATATACGATGGCACAGGCTAGATCAGACTGTTCACTAGTAGCTGACAGCTTTTCAAATTCATTATGAATTCTAAGAATTGCCTGCACAAACCTCAACAAGTTCAAAAGGCCAGGAGCAAGGTCCTGCACCTGGCTCAGGGCATTCCCAAGCACAAACACTGGCTGGGCAGATCATGGATTGAGAGCAGCTCTGAGGAGAAGGACTTGGGGCTGTTGATGCATGAGACCCAGCCATGGGCATTTGCAGCCCCCAAATGTGACCTGGGCTGCATCAGGAGCAGCATGGGAAGAGGTCCAGGGAAGGGATTCTGCCCCTCTGCTCTGGAGAGGCCCCACCTGCAGTGCTGAGTCCAGCTCTGGGGTCTCCAAAATAGGAAGAATATGAATGTGTTGGAGAGGTCCACAGGAGGCCATGAAGGTGATCCAAGGGCTGGAGCACCTCCCCTTAAGGGCAGAGAGAGCTGGGGCTTGAGCAGCCTTCCAGTACCTAAAGGGGGACACAGGAGAGCTGGAGAAGGATTTAAGACATGGGCCTGTAGTGGTTAGTCTAGGAGTAATGACTGTAAACTGAGAGAAAGTAGGTTTAGATCAGATATAAGGAAAGGATTCTTTACTGTGAGGGTGGTGAGGCACTGGCACAGGTTGCCCAGGGAAGCTGTGGATGCCCCATCCCTGGAAGTGTCCAAGGCCAGGCTGGATGGGGTTTTGGGCAACCTGGTCTGGTGGAAGGTGTCCCTGCCCATGGCAGGGGGGTTGGAATGAGATGATCTTGTATGTTCTGTCCAACCCAAACAATTCTGTGATACTCCTCAAACTCTTCTCATACAGGAATGTAAGTTTGTAAGTTGTAGATCAGAATTTTCACCTTTGCCCACTCTCTGATGTGTTTCTTCTTATAGGATTTATTGTCTCAAGGAATAGTTACCCACAAAAGCCTTGGCATATCTTTAGAACTTGGGAATCATGATTTGGGGACTGCAGAAGTCCATCAATGGGAGATGCATTTTATTTTAAATCTGCAGTTGTTTTAAAGAGAGGCACAACAGTAAGAAACCTCAGAAAATATGTGTTAATTTTCTTCATGCCATGCCTCTTTCCAGCACCTTTCCTTCTCTTTAATTACTTGAAGGGAACTCACAAAAAATATGCAAAAAATATGCTCTCAGCACACAGAAATAGTGTTTTCTTAGGCTGTCTCTCCTGATTACCCCCACTCACTGCTCCTTCATCTGAATCACACAGCAGTCCTGGAGTGGATGAAATCAATCTGTTTTGGGTGTAATTTAACTGGAGAATATCTTCCACGTGCTCGTCTAATGTTCTTCCACTACTGATGGATTTTTAACTTCAAGGGAGCAAGGCAGAACCACTCAAGCAAAACATTGGTGGGCATTACTCAGTGTGGAGGCTGAGTCCTTACACCACTTTGCTTTGTGTCTCCTCCTGTGTCTCACTGCCAGCTGATATGGTCACATCACAGCACCCAAATCTTTGTAACCCATCCTGTCAAAAAACACTGCATAGTGTTCATTCCAGCAGGAGTTTGTATTTTGTGGTAATTGCATTATGTCAATTCACAATTGCAGAGATCTTGTTACAAGTCACTCTAGTCTTAGAGCAGAACCAACATAGAATCTAAATTATGTGTCAGTGTATCTGTTATTGTTTTTTATTATTTATTTAAAAGTAAAACACATAGAATTAAGAATGTTTTCTAATTATGTAACTTGGCAGTTGAAGACAATGACACACTGTTTTCATAGCTGTGGTATATTATTTTTTCATAAATCCTAAGCAAAACTGTAGTCTGAATATTGTTATATATGGCTGATACTTGGAGCACATTCTCAGAAATTGAGTAACCTGAAGTTACGAATCATGCCCTAGGTTTTTTTAATTTCTATCATATTCTTTCATGACAATTGGTAATATAAAAAGTAAAAGAACCATGGCAACATGGTTGGTGGGAGGAAAAACAAATTTGAGAAGGTAGTAATTATTAATCACTCTAACTAAAAGTAGATTGGCAAATAATTCAGACCAGAGCATATTTATATAGCTCATTAAAAAAAAAAAAAAAAAGATAAAATAAAGGAAAATAATTAGAAGTATAAAAATGTGGGGGGTTTTTATTGATAAATATTTAGCAGCTGCAAACCCCCTCCTATCGTCCCTACAGATGAATAATCAGTTCTTTGATGCAAGAGCAGGGAGCTAATGTAGATCACAAAATGACATCTGGGCTGTCACTAACTGCCATGGAACAAAAATGTGAGGTTATATCTAAAGCAAGTAATTATAGGGGATGTTTCATCTGGACAAGTGGTCATATCTATAAAAGATAACTGTTATGTGAAGAAGGAAAATGTCCCTGGATAATGAAACTACCAATTCCCTTTGTCCATAACTGCTGTTGCTCCCCTGGAGCTTAGCAATCGAAACAAGAGTTTTTTCTCAACCATTAAACACAGCAAGTCCATGGAAAAAGTTCTTCTCAAGAAAAATTTGCTCACGGATGGCCTGGAGTACAGATTGAACTAGGTGGTAAAGTAACATTCTTGAAAGGAAAATACAATGTTTGAACTGTGTTCCCTGTCATTCTAGCAATGCTGGGAACTTATGCTAGATTGTTGGCTCAAGACAAAACATGATTGTATGTACACTCTTAGAGTTGGGGGGGGTGTTTTTATGTTTCTGTTTGGGTTTGCTTTTTGATTTATTTTTTTTTAAATAAATAACAGTGAGAGGAATATGAAAGAGAACAGTGAGAATTTCTCCAAAAGACATAGTTAAGTGCAAATTTTCCAACTATGTTTGGAGGCTCTTACAAGTGACCTTCTGTGATTTTTTCTGCAGAAGCCTAACCTTTAAACCTGTCCTGCCATTTTTCAGAGCTGCCAGGAAAACTGGTGCTATTGCACTGTTTTCCCCCTCAGTGAGAGGGTGAGAAATCTCTGTTTCCCTTGTGTAGGATGAAGGAATAGAAAGAAGAGATCTTTATTATTCATTCAATTCCTATGAAGATTGTCCATCTGTATAAAAGAAAGCTCTATCTTTAAGACCATATTGGCAGGGGTACTACTGCTCCCAAAAAATGTACAAATATCCCTGCTTCTCCACAATAGTATTGCTGTGTTCCCATAATCAGAATACAATTTAAAAATTCTGGAGTGAAATTCAAATAAAATTTTATACTATCAAATATATGAAATATTTTTTATTCAAATCAAATAATATTTTGTCAAATAAAATTGTATGCAGCTCTAGAACATGGGTTAAAGCAACTAGTTGTTCTTTTTTTAGCTGGCTTTCTATAGACAGTATGCACAGCTTCTGAAACAGCCAGTGATAAACTAGATCATTACAATGAGCAACAAGTTAATCCACACATACAAATATTTGTAACAGCTGAATCAGGAATTCAAGTAAGTACATAAAGCTAGTTGAGTAATGATTTGATCTGAAAATAGGTGCTGTGTTGTAGTTTGAAAAATGCCATTAACTCAGGAATTATTTGGTTTAAGTTATATAATTTTACTGGACGTTTTTACTTTAGACCACAGCCCTACCTAATTTAGCTGGTTTGGCCTATTGAAAAAGTAATTGAGAGTTTTCCTCTTCTGTTCAAATCAGAATAAGGAATGACTTTGTAAATTTGACAATCTCTGACAATTGCTTGAGTCATCACCCTCAGCAGGAAGGAGGACCCAGTGTCTGTTACTGTCTGAAGAATTTTCTCCAGCCTTCTAAAAATAAATTTGCTGCTTGATTTGAGTTCCTGGTGTAAAGGTAAATGAAAATCATTCCGACTGGAATCTTAGAAGACTAAAGAAAAGCTAAAGTCTCAATGATCATAGAGACTACCTTAGTTGAAAATTCAGACCTATTTGTATAAGAATAACTCACCTGAAGACCATAGAATTGATTCCCCGCAGCAAATATTTCTACTGAACAACTTCCAGCTAAAGCTGTTTGAGAGAAATGGGGAGTAAAAATTAACACTACTCATTTCACATGGAAAGAAGACGTGAATATTTACTTAGTAATCATTTATATATTTCTCTGGGATTTAGAAAGGATAATGTAAAAATAATTTTAACAGTTCAAGGAACCATCTGTGAAAGCAGGAAGTTTCAAGTCAAATTAAAATTTATTTAATGTTTATTATTCATTAATTAAATAACACTTTCAGTCATTATGATGAGCTGTTTGTACATTGGTAGATATTTTTAGTTCTAAATGCAGAGAAAACAACCATATGTTTAATTTTATCAATTGATAGATAATTATTAATATCTTCAACCATTGAAAACATTGTGAGAATTTACAATTAAAACTTTTGTGACTGTATTTTACTTTGGTGTTTACCTTTATTTCTTAATTTGTAGCAGTATTACAGAGGCATAACTTAGGCTGATAAATTCAGGTCCATTATCTCAAAATGTTTAGAAAAGTTAACTGCAGTAGTTACTTTGCCTTGCAAATATTCTAATGGATTTATTCAGGTTGAATGCAGAGGTCAAGAAAGAAGGTGATTCTTAAATTTTGATGTAAAGTTTTTTAAAGGCTGTTAGTTATTGCTTTAAGCACTTACTCATTAGCAGTTGTCTATTTCATGGAGAAAATTCTAAGTGTATATCACTGGTTCACTGCGTCAAGAGACTTTTTAATCCATATACTTGAAAAAAAGTATTTTCTGTCTTGAGAGGAAATATCTAAAATGTGAGCTCCAAGCAGAATCTGTACAGCAGGAGATAAGCCAGAGGGGAAGGTCTGTTTCGAACAGTGAATTATTAGTTTCTGCTTTAATAAAACCAAAGCCTGCAAGGGATTGAGTTTGGTTTCCACATAAGCGTGGAGACAATACTTTTTGGCTTTTCTCCACCAAATCTGTCTTTTTTTCTCTCTCTCTCAAGTCCTTTAGAGCCACATGAGTACCCCAAAGTTGGTAATGTATCTCTGAAACATGTTGCTGACCCACACTTCCACAAGATTGGTTCTTGTGAGTTGAAATTGTGCTGCTGTTGCTGTTTGTGAAGGCTCCCAGACCACTCACACACTGCTGCTGAGCCCTTCGTGGTGCTTTTAGAAGGTCACTGGCTCAGGGTTGCTTTACATGCAGATCTAAGTGGAGATAAGGTATTCCCATTTCTGGTTCCAACCTTCAAATCTTCTTGGTTTTGGCAGTCTAGAAAAATGAAGGCAGCAGATCTGTTCTGAGTGAGCCCTGCACAGCAGAATGTGACTGTAGGATGAATACAACAATTGAAAAACACTTCATTGATACTCACCCAAGTTTCAAAGTTGAAACATCAGGAGATAGCTTTTACTATATAAAAGTTAAAGGATGAAATAATGGCTCATGTCCAAATATGTGGATATGCCAAAAAAAGTATATTTGAGTTAATTGTAGTAGCAATTCTTTCCCTCACAAGGTGATCTGCCAGGTGGTCAAAACTGAGCAGACAGAAATGTGGAGAAATCAGCATTTAAAGGGCTTTACACTTGCACTCCATGGTTCAAAGAGTCATGATTATCTAATAAACACTTTCTCCAACATCTTCCTCATACAGACAGAGAGGCTTCTTTCTGATTGACAGCAGAAGTAGTCAGACTGAACAGACCCAGGGAAATGCAAGTGTGGGCCTTGGTTCAGACTGCTATAATTTTTGCTTTTTAGGAGTTTCTAGAAAGTTACACCATCAGTTAAAAATAATATATAGATGTTAATATTATTAATAAACATTGTTCAAGATGTAGTGAGCTTGCCATACTTTTGTAGAGTAACTGCTAAGGGAATGTGTGGGACAGGCTTCAGATACTTCTAGCATGTCACACATAGAGGTCAATATAAATGCAGCATTTATTGTTTCATGCAATACAGTCATCTGTGAGCAAACCTCAGGGGCTTAAAAGTTGACTTTTCTTGGAGCAACAGCTAGCAGTAAGGCTGTTTTCAGTTTATCTGATCTTATGAGTCATAGTAAGGAAAAGAATGAGAGAACTCTTACAGAGATTGTTCCTTTTGATTTATATATAATTCTGTTTCAAAAAAACCTGCCAACATTTAAGAAGTTCTCTTCATATTATAACACTGTGAGACTGCAGAGATATACCAAAAATAAAAGTTGTATTAAAAACAAAAAGTGTCTAGAATCTAGAAGAGAAAGGTTTTATCAGAGGAATTTTACTCCTAGAAAATTCAGGAGAAAGTTCTTCTCAGCAGAAACCCTAACAATTTCAGCTTTGTATTAGAATTATCTCTACCTCTACATGTTTTGTCCCAGTGATAATTATGGTATCAGTCTTTTAACTTGTGAAGAAATGCTTCCTTAAAAATCAATTTTTAGACCTACAGAATGAGAGAGTCACAATAAGTACAAGATCTAAGACAGTCAAATTAATTAGCATTTTACCTCCACTGACTGAGTAACTTGATGGTAGGTGGTGTAGCTGAGATGTAAATTACCTCATTAGTATGGTCATAAAAATTCAATAAAATGAGATATTATTGGAGTTGGTTACTACTTTTAAAGTAAGGAAGTACTTTTAGTTAGGTCATACCAACATGAGCTGTGAGTACAGTCACATAATAGTGTATTTGCTTCCACATTTAGCAGGAGTCCTTAAAGTTGGTGAAAATAGTAGAATAATTACTCCTGCTGCTATTCTAACTTTGGGTTCTGATAGATGGTTGTAAATTTATTTTTATCAAGTATTTCTGAAAGTCTTTGAAGCACTGGAACATGGACAGTGCTGGTCATTGCCTTTTCCTGGTCGGTTCTGAGCAAGCTGATATTCAGCATTTCAGTGACACAGACTTTGTCGTGTTTGTAGTTGCATGTCAGGTGGAGATTTATAACCTCATCACATCAAATTTTCAATCCAGGACAGTTGGCTCTAAACATGAATCCAGTATTAAACTAATAGGCTAATTAGATTAGAGTAAATTCCTGGAAGCAATTCTGTGGTTTCAGGTACTGACTTCTTTATAAATATGCAGAAATCATCAGCACTCACCAAGCCTTCCAAAGTATGTTATAGTCTATTGGATTTGTGAATTTATGGTATCATTGTGACTTTATGTAGCACTTGAAAACAAATCAGTGAGACCAGCAGAAAATAATTACAGCTGTGTGTTGTAGCATTATATGGGCAGATACAATTAGTTCAGGAACTAAACCTTGAAGTGCTGTACACATTCAGAGTCCAGGGATAATAGTGTAGTTCTGTGATAAATAAGGGAATGACACAGATTTACTTAACCATTTAACCTGAGTTACATTCAAAAAAGAGTAAGTAAGATTTAGTCTAGATCAGAGAGAAATGATTGAAAAAGACAGGTTTTGCAAACTGTCCACCTGATATATCGGAAGCTATTTCAAATTGAAAGTACCTTAATTTTGCATCTCCTTAACTTCCCTAAAAGGAAGGGTCAAAAATGCTGATTGTCACTATTTTGAGGCTGCTTTTGGGCAGGTATCTCAGTATGATGACATGCTTGCAGAAGAGTTTGAATATTACAACTGCGTGAGACAACTGACTTTGAAAATGCAGTAGTCACTGATATCTCTCTTGACTTCATTACCTAAGAACAGTACATTTCTCACTTGGAAATGTTGCACTTTCTAGTGCTTTTTATTGAGTGATTCTGACCTTAAGTATTTTGTTCTGGTATTGTGGATATGACAGTCTCTGAAGGAGAAAGGACAATCGGGGAAAAAAAAAAAAAAAAAAAAAAAAAGAGAAATGTCTGTTTTTGAGAGATGCAGCCTGGATTTACATTACCCAAAATAGTCCTATCACCCAAGGGGTGTAAATACATCTATTGATTTGATTCAAACTGTTTTCCATCATTGGCACCTCATATATTGTGTGCATGGATCTGCACAGCCAAGTGACCCATAAAAATGATGAATAGGAGCTGTGTTGAAATCTGTCACATGCTGAGTCATGCTTTCCAAAAATGTTGATGACAAAGTAGGTATAAATGATTTTCCTGTAAAATCCTCTGAAGAGTAGTTTGGTCCTTTGTTACATTAATTCAGTGTCAGATATCAGAAGCAGCCCATCTTTGTGCAGTCCAGGAAGCCAAAGGTGTCCTTGGCTGCATCAACAGCAGCGTGGGCAGCATGTGAGGGAGGGGATTCTGTTCCTCTGCTCTGCTCTGGTGAGACCCCACCTGCAGTGCCACATCCAACTCTGGGGTCCCCAGCACAGGAAGGACATGGACCTCTGTGAACAAACCCAGAGGAGGCCACCAGGATGATTAGAGGGAGCATCTTTCCTATGAGGAAAGGCTGAGAGAATAGGGACTGTTCAGCCTGGAGAAGGCTGCAGGGTGACCTAATTGTGTCCTTCCAGTGACTGAAGGGAGCCTCCAGGAAAAACAGAGAGAAACTTTCTACAAGAGCATGCAGTGACAGGACAAGGGAGAAGGGCCTCAAACTGACAGAGAGTAGATTGAAATTGAAAATTAGAGGGAAGTTTCTTACTGAGGGAGGTGGGTGGTGAGGCCCTGGTACAGGCATTCCCTGGAGAAGCTGTGGATGACCCATCCCTGGCAGGGTTCAAGGCCAGGATGGATGGAGTTCTGAGTAGTCTGGTCTGTGGAAGGTGTCCCTGCCCATGGAATGAGATGATCTTCAAGATCTCTTCCAACCCAAACAATTCTATGATTCTATGATCTCCTTCCCCATTGATTCTGGTAATGGAAATGATTGACTTCTACATTTTTTAGTAGGGCTGTCAAATCCAACTGAGCTTTGATAAGCCAAGTTACTTTATGAGGTGATTTAGGTAACTGAGCTGATCACTGAAAGTGCCAATCTTCAGTACAGACATTGGAAAAAGTAGCTGTAATTGGTAATTTCTTCTTCTAACACTGCTGGATCTGAGAAGGAAATCTGCCTGTGATCTCAGGAGTATGGAGACTTACTGAGCTTCAGTCTCCATGGATGCAGAGGTGCCCTTGATTTCAAATTCAAAAAAGTATTCATTAAGATGTGAGCATAGTTATTACTTTCTCAGTTGTGGGAATTTGGGATGTTAATTTTACTTTGAGTCAATCTGTATCCCCTTGTCAGGTATGCTCCTTATAATTATCTTAAAATAGCACTTCACTTAGCATTCAACTCATCTTTGATACAACTTTTTCTGTCTATCTTTACTATCTATCTTACTTTTTTATCTGTCGTTTATCTTTGAATGGAAATCCAAGTATGTGCATTTTATTTTGTTCATTAGTTTTCCTATATGTGTATAAATTGTAATGTCAGTTTGGTGTGGGTTGTGGTATTTTTTGGTGGAGCTAAGGACATTATAGATAAATTCAGTCATAAAATGTAATGCTTTTTCTCCTCTTTTCCTTCCATTTCAGAAAAATGGTTTTTTGTAATCATCTCTTGCAAAACATTGTTTTCCCAGTTTGTTTGCTTGGTACAATATGCAGGCCCCATTAAGAGGTTAACAGTGTAGTAATTTTTAGTCAGAGAGCTTAGAATTATTGTAATAACTTATGAACTAATCATTGCTGTATTCTGTTTCAGGGCATTATTACTTAGGCACTAATGCACATTTCAGCTAAAAAGAAATTCAATTCGGTGTGATTTTTCTATGTAAATTTATATGTAAATTTAAATCTGAAACTCACTGCCCTATTAGCTTCTGATATTAAATGTCCTGTGCAAATGTTTTCCTTCTAGTTAATTTCCTGTACTGCAATAGTAATAAGAATGGATTCCTTGCTAAGCAAGTTTTACAAATATATAATTTGCTTAAGGTGTTTAGTGCTAAATTTCAAGCAGTTCAATTTGCTCTTCTGATAGACTTCACTGCTGATGAACAGTTGGTGCCTTTTTGAAAGCAGATATTTTGTAAGGCAAAATATGCCAAGTAAAATGGGCAAATACAGTATCAAGAGAAAAGCAATGCTATGGTTCTCTAGCCTCTTAACCCTACATGGAAAGGACAGGTTTATCTCAGCAATTAATTTACATCTCAGAGAGAAAAAAAAAACGAACAAAAACAACCAAACAACAACAACAAAACAAACCAAAAAGGGAGCTTGTACAGTGAGGGAGATGGTTCACTTCACAAAGATCTCCACTGAGTTGAGAGTAAATAGGAAACCTGAAGGATTGAGCCCCTTAGGACAGAGGAGCTCAGGAGTTCCACGTGTGAATGATCAGTGCCAGAAGGGCCCAGCTGAGAGTGGATGTGCCTGCCTGGGTTGGGAGTGAGCTGAGATGTGACTTGGGGGCACTTTGCATCAAACAGTTTAAGAGCCAGAACTGATTTCTAGAAGTAGTTTGACCAAACTGAGCCCTGTTCAAGCATGGCCCTGAAACTCTGTCATTGACTGCTGCTGCTCAGTTCACTTGAGCCTCTTTTGTTCCAGGAAACAGAAATGAGTTAATAATGAGAATACAGCAGGAGACTCTAACTCCTGCTGCTGAAATATGGACACTGATGGGGTGGTTGAAAGCTCTGATCAGTTTGAGCCTATGGAAGAGAGAAGGCCAAGATCTATTTTTTCAACAATACTGCCACCATTCCAAGTTCAGTCCTTGAGTGAGCAGCATTCCTGGCTTGTCAGGTGCATCACAAAAAAGACACTTGTCCATCTAGAAGAGTCATGATTTGGACAAGGACCTACAAAGGGAAGAATTTCTGCTGCATTATCTCACCAGGCTTATAAAAATTACTTTCTGCAGCTTACTCAAGTGAAAATTTGCTTCTATAGCCACAGCCTGGCAAACTCAGGAGCAAGTACAAAGGCTTTCACCTCAAGGTCTATGGATTCAAAAAGCTTCAAACAATGTGGAATGAATGCCATCTTCTTAACCAATCTGGATTTTAACTGAAAACAATTCTTCTAAAGGATTAGAATTGTAGTCAGTCTCCTAGACACTTTGGCCAGGTACTGCTTTTATTGACACCTGCTGATGGTGAGAATAGGATTATTACTGAAGATGGAACACAGAGAATTGCTATGCATATTAATTGTAAAATGTGTCCATCTTCCTGCAAATTACCTTAAAAGAGGATTGTGTATAGTCCAGTGTTGAACTTACAAGAGGATTTGTTGATGGTCCAGTGCAGTGTATACATTAATAGAAGTACAATTGCATATTATGGACTTAAATAAATTAGATCCAGTTGCTCAAAGAAGGAAATAGAGAAAGGAATGATGAGAAAGTCTTTGGCATAAATTATTTCAGCAAACAAGTGTAGTATCACAAATGGTCAATTGATGATGGTGAACATCTTTTGAAACAGAGTCTGGTTTACAGAGTATTAAACCTATGCATAGACTTAGGTTATTAATGTAGGATTGAGTGTTAGCAGTCAGGTGTTTTTTTCAATTTCCATAGAGAATAAATGTTACCTTGTTATCTCATATTTACATTTAATTTTATTTAATTTTAACTCTGTTGAGATTATTTTAAAAATAACCTGAACTGGACAAGAAGTGGGTAATTAAAAATTCTAAAAGAATAATAGCATGACATATTGCACAAAAGTGTCTCTATTTTGGTGACTGGGAGCCTTGATATAAGAAATGTTTGAGGAAAGAGAATAATTTTCTTCTTTTCACAACTTTTACATTTCTCCTCTGTCAAAATGTTTATAGAATACTCAGCACTGAAATATGGAGCTAAATTAATGACTATAAATGTGTTTGGAAATTGCCTGTGATGTTCTATTTCACATTCTGTCTGATAAAATGGTACTTTAAAGAAAAATAATACTGTTAACAATTGCATGGGCATTTTATTATTTATCCAAGTTCCATGCCTCTGTAACAATCCAATAAGGCGTAGAA
>WEIU01023450.1:39573-54354 GCA_013389925.1 Aegithalos caudatus
TTAATCTCCTTGGGTTCCATTAAAAGTGTAAAAGGGATGTGATTAAATGTTCCTCATTCCATTATTTGGCAATAGATTTCTTGTGTATTGTCCACATCTACCCTGAAAACTCTGTAGACCAGTAGAGTGTGCTGTGGGAGATAGGAAGAACACAAACCTGTACCAAGTGTTCACAGAAGGCTTCTTAGGTCATGCAGCCCATGTGGATGTGCAGCTGCTTGCTGGCTCTGTACTGCACTGCAGCATTTTGGTAACAGGAGACTCCTGGGATGTGTTTTGGTAGCTGTGCCTAAGCCACATAGCTAATGCTTAGCTTTGCTTTTGTTCCTCAATTACCTTCAAATATTTAATATTATTTGGTCAGATTCTGGGTAACTAAAGGAGTTACTGGTTACAAGTTTTCTTTGGGATTTTTTGTTTTTCTTTTCTGATGACCTTCCAAGCAAGTATGTTTCATCAATATTTTCAAACATGCTTTAAAGGATAATATTTGATCCAGAATTTTATCAGAGATCAACAAGTAACTGTCCATACTGGGATTTCACAAGTGCTGTAAGAACTCAGGTTCTAAATCCCACATTCTCATTGATGAGTAAAATTTACTCAGAGAGAAAATTTCACTTGGAGTGCATCAGAAGTCTTTAAAAGGTTCTCTGAATTTCCCCCTACTCAAACATAACATTTTGGTAGCATCAGAAAAAAGGTGCCAAAGCATGTCCCAGTATCTACAAATGACAAAAATTGAAGATAAACTTTCTAGTTTTATCTCCATAAAGAAATAAATGTAAGAGAAATAGCAACAAAACCATAAGAAAACAGCAAAATCAATCCTGTTCAAAGGTAAGTTTTAAGCCATGTTTACACATTTGCGCTGTGATTTGAGGTACATAGAATAAGTGAAGAAATGTGATTTTTAAAAACTGTAGGTTCATGTTTATTTCTTGCATTAAACTGTTGCTTTTTAATCCTACCTTCTGAATATGAATTAGAAATAAAGAAATACAACTTTTTCCACATATGCAGTTCATATATGGGAGATCTCGGAAACAGGTTTACCTAAAGGGTCAAGAGCATCTTGGTCTCATGACTAAATTCTCTGTACTATTGCTGATCAGGGTTTGTTTTGTTGTTGTTGTTGCTGGTGGTGGTGGTGGTGGGTGTTTTTTTTTTGGTTTTTTTTTTTTTTTTTTTTTTTTTTTTTTTTTTTTTTTTTTTTTTTTTTTTTTTTTTTTTTTTTTTTTTTTTCTTTTTTTTTTTTTTTTTGTTTTTTTTTTTTGTCAGACTTGAGTGCAATTTTCCCTGTTTAACTTCTGAAATATTTTCATTCATGACTGCCACAAAACAGAGTACCATTTGTAAATGACCAGATCACTTGTGAATTTCAGTTGATATTCTCTTCTGGGAAAGACTGAAAGAAGAAACAGCATGCAAAATATTCAGCGCTTACAGACCAAGTGAATCATGGCCAGGATCTTGGGGACATTGCCAGAGTTCAGCTGCAGAGTACCTGGCAGAGAGGGGGGATCCTGGAATCAAGAGAAATAGGGAATTGTCCAGCTTCCTACTTATCAGGCATCTAGGTGTCCTTAAGTGACAAGGATCACTGCAGACTGGCTCAGCACATGGACACAGGGCAGCTGCTGCAGCAAGTGGCCTTCAGTGCACATACACAGGGCTCCAAAGTGCTCTTCACAGTAGAAAAGGAAGTGTAAATACTGACTGCACACCACAGGAGCAGTCATTCTGATTGTGCAGTCATTACTTCTGTAATCCAAATGGAAGCTGTGAGGATGGAAGCTGCAACTCTGGTCTGAGGCAGTCAGGAATTGTTGAGGTTTCTCCCTGGCACTGCAGTGTGAATGGCAAGAGCCTCACCAGTTGGGTGAATGCTGTGGTAGGTGACCTTCCTGTTTTTGAGAGGGAAATGGGCAGCCTGTAGGGGAGTAACAGGCTGTGGACTTACAGTAGGTGGACATATTCAAATCCACAAGTCCAGATGAAGTGCACAATGTAATAAAAACAGTTGGCCAATATGATTGTGAGACTGTATTCTGTGAAAATTCACATTGATCAGGAGATTTTTCTGTTGAAAAGGCTTTGTTGTTTCCTCCCTTGAAGAGTGATAGAAGGAAGACTGAAGGAGGAGTAGGATGATCAGCCTCACCTGAACTCTTGGTAGGGTCACTGGACACTTTTGCAGTATGTGTAACCCATGTTTTGCACATTCTTTTGCAGTCCATGTCCAAGCCCATGAAGGTCGAGAAGGTAATCAGGAGAAGTCAAATGGATTTCCTAAGTGCAAATCATGATTGACAAATGTGATTGCCTTCTGTATGGAAATGAGTGATTATGCAAATAAAGGAGGAGCAGTGAATATAATATACTATGATTTAGTAAGACTTTGTCACTGTATCCTGTAACATTCTTGTTTGGAAGCTAAGGAAATCTAGGCTTGATGACCAGACTGCCGAGTGGATTGGAAACTTGACTGAACTGTTGGTCTCAAATTATAGTGATCAGTATCTTGACATTCAGCTGCTGGCTGGTAATGATTGCTGCACCCCAGGGGTCAGCTTTGGGGCCCCTTTAATTCAAGACCTTTATTAATGACATGGATGATGACAGAGACTGCAATGTAAATTAGGGAGAGGAACTGACATGATGGATGGTAGAGCTTCAGTCCAGAGGTACCTTGATAAATTGTTGGTGCAACTCAGTTTTGAATTGCTTTGTTCATCAACTCATCATTCCAGGAATAGCTGAAGACAAAGTGAACTTTTACCTTATTAGGAATGCAATTTTCATGCTAAAATGTTAACCCTTTGTATTTTCCCCTCACTCCATCTACCCTGTGTGCTCATTTTAGGCTAGACTGTGTGAATTGGAAGTGCTGTGAGTTACTAGCTATGCAATCCACCCTATTTGACCAGGAAATAGCTGATATAAACTTTTGAAGTGTAGGTGTGTATTACATCTGTGGTATAAAGATTCCTTTTACATTTCATGAATGCAGAATGCTTTATTCTAGTGGAAAGTTCAAGCTGAGATTCTGATTTGTACAAGAACAAGAGAAATTAGGAGATGCAAACTGCTCATCTTATTGCAGACAGCACAGTTTGGTATTCCATTACTATGAGGTATTATTTGTAAGAATGCTAATTGTGTGCTGTTCACAAAACAATGGAGAAGAATAATGAAACTTATCTGTGATGCAACTTAATCAGAAATTATTTATAGAGCTTAAATATTGTCACTAAAGCCTAGTAGATTGTGAAATTCTGAGAAACAGGAGAAACTGCATTGTTTAATTGTTTTAGACAAAACAGTCATCCTTCTAGCTGTTGACAATGAACTTGTCCCAGGGAGTTGTTCAGGTGACAGAGACAGAAGCATCTGGCTTAGGCAGTGAAGGACTAATGTTTGTTTTTATGCATCAGAAGTTTTCAGTCTTCATTTTTCTTTCCCCATCAGTAGACCTGACATCACGATGATCTAATGTTTCCATGATCTGTGGAATTACAAAAGGTCTTCTCTGAAAAAGATTCTATACTGCAATCTTTATTAAAAAATAGTCATATCTATCCTTTAAAGTCTATCTTGAAATTTTAAATCAAATTAATTTTAATGTTAATTTTCTAATAGAGTTGCTCTTGGTGACCTGTACGTAAAGCTTGCTTTGTTTTAATTACAATAAGATGATTTATACATTCAAGCTGTATTTAGATGTTCATTCTATGATTTGATTTGTGTAGGATCACTTCACTGGAATACTTATTTCCATCTTTCCAGAGGAAGAGAAATCTAGTCTTATAAGCAAAATCCTGGATGTGCAAGTTCAGTTTACCATTCCTGGCCTTACATATCTTGAGAAATAATGTATTAGGTTCATTGCTGGTGTTACTGGAGGCCAGAAAGAGGCTGGAATGGGGAAATAAACAGAAGGCAGCAACTCAGAAGTCAGAGACATGCCTGACTGATCTTGATCTTTAGAAATTGTCTTTTAGACCATGTGCCCCTTATTAAGAGAATTCAGCGTGTCAACAATGAAAATAGGGCATCTCGATTAAAGTGTAACAGCAATAAACATCAACATTTATAGATTTGCTTCATGCTTTAAAGAAAAGTACACAAGTTATCTGTCATATTTTCAAGTAACATTCCATAGGCAGTTTTTGCCCTATATAGATGTGAAATTACATTTAGAACTGCAGAGTTCAGGAATTAAAATAGACATTAATTGGAAATTGTCCTATCTGGACTGTTTCTGAAGCTTTCATTTGCATTTCTGAAGCTTTGTCAAACCCAAGAGCATTATTCCTCAGAAACATTTCTTTTTGTGAATTTTGACTGCTGTTGTAGCACAAACTGTCTTCTATTTGGGATAATTATAACTACTACTACCGCCACCCTGGACTTCTTTAAACTAGGTTATTTCTTATTGAATTTAATACCAGGAAGTTTTTTTTCCCAGGATTTAGACACTTAGATGCTTGAATGTGCAGCTCTTATTCACATCAGCGTTCACAGCTACATTAAGAATTGTCATGTGAGTAATGTTTATTTGACAGCAGGTGATTTTCCCCCAAATGACCAATGACCAGAACTACAGAGCATGCAAACTCTTGTCACAGATACTTTAGCAACCTGCACTGGTTCAGCTGTTACAGGTTGAATGATACTGCTTTTCTGTAAATACCACTTTATAGTATTTCTACTAAGAGGTTTTTTGGAAGCAAAAAAAATGATATAAATAATTAAAACTACTAAAATCCCTAGTGTAAACCAGAGCCCACAGAGTTAACCTGTATAAGAATTACGCTTATAATTAGTGGCTTGTTAATACCATAATGCTTTATTTCAGTCAATGTGGACAATTTAATTTCATATTTTCAGTGGTCCAAATATATAGTTCAAGAAAAAATTGCAACAGCTTTTGTAGAGGATATTAATTTCAGAGTTTGAAGGGCTGTGCTCAAAGAAAAGATTAAAGCTACAGAAGTAATTAGGAACTGGATAAGGCAGGTGGATTGGTTCCTCTGGAATCCAGGTTACCTGCAGTAGCAAAACTGATATCTGTGGCAGTGTCAAAGATTGCTTATTAAAACTTACCCTATGTCCAAGATAAGGCTGCATTCATAGTAGGTTGGCTGTGTTTTTTTTCCATTCAAATATTTCCAGACTAGAATTGCAACTTTTTAAGTGTACTTTGCAAAATATTTTCAAACTGCTCTCTGGGACTTTATGCAACTGAACTAAGTACTCAAAGTCAAGTCTTCTACTTGGTTATTTTTTATTCAGGCAAAGTATATTGGACTAAGTATGATTGCATATATATGTTAGTGTTAAGAGTGAAATAGTCAAGATGTGAAGAAATACTATTTTCAGTCATCTAGTCAATTTAGAATATAAGTGATAACATCACTTTGTGCTGATTCTGACATAATTCAAGTCATCATTTTAGGAACCAATTAAAAAAATAATGTACAATGTATAAATGCAGCTCTGAACTGATAAATGCAATTTTGAAGCATCATGAAGCATAAACGAGTGCCTTTAATTTCATACTGTGAAATTATGTATTTCAGATTAAAAAAAAAAAAAAAAGATCTCTGGAGATTAGTTAGCAAGTTGTGTGAAAATTACTTTTTAGCTGAATGTGTGGAAGGATATAAACTAAAAATAAATAACATATTTTAAAGTTTTCAAAACTCCTCTAGTAGGGGAAATTTAAAATATTCAGTTTATTAACATTCTGGGAAAAAAGATAGAAAATAAATCTTACAAAATAAATAACATTATAATGGAAACTTTCACTATAGCCTTGTTTTTGCCACTGCAGTGTCTCAGGTCAGGAAAGATGATACAGTTGTTTTATTGATATATTAAAATGAGTGTTTTGGCTTTTCTTATGCACCCATCTTTTAATATTTGGAAAAGGCTCTTCAGTTCTTTTTGTATTTCCTTGTAGTTTGCAAATCTAACTTTGAACCTCTAAGCTGGTTCCAGAAACCTGAAACCTTGTTCTTGAGATTAAATAATTTTGAGGCTGTTTTTCTTCTCACAAGAACCAAGAATGATGGTGCCAAGAGAGCTGTTTTCTGCCTTCCTGAACATCTTTGATCATTATTCTTTTTCTTAAACCTAGCCTAACTTTGTTCTGTAACCCCAAATGACAGTCTTCCCATGCTGTTGGATGAGTCCTGTGTATCTTACTTTCCTTTCAACAGTTCATCATTCAGTGTTACCACACTCTAATATGACATATTTTACACATATAGTCTATCTATTGATCTCAGGTTCTTGAAGTTAGCTGCTGGACGTATTTACTACAAGGAATTTCCTTTGGCTGCTTGAAGAGTTCCAAAACCTATTTATAAAATTGGACTTCAAACCAGTTTTTCCTGTCTCCTTTTTCATTTATCCACTGTATTGACAGTGATCAGTGACAATCTAAATAATGTCTAAATCCTTTGTCTTTATGAACTGATCTGCTGGTTGAAGCAATAATTTGCCAATAAGAAAGCAATTCTTGTCTGCAGCTGTGTCTGTACTGCTGGTCCTCAACCTGTGTCTCTTACATTTCATGTCACCTTTGCCTTTCATTGCTATTTGACTTTTTCATTTAGAAAACAAATTATTTTTTAATCTCTAAATATTATTTAACTGAAAACTTTGTAAACTTTGCATTTTCCTGATGGTATTTCATTTTGATTCTATTTTAAAAGATATCCATATTGTATCTATACTTCACAATGAGGAAAGTACTGAGAGAATCTTTAAGCAGAGTGAGAAACAAGGGGCCATGTGTTCCTGTTCACAGATGTATTTTATAATACATCTGTCTGTGAAACTGTTTTATTGGAGAAATTGTTCCATCCATTTCAAATTCTAAATGAGTTTCCACAAATAATTTTTAATTTTTTTTTTTAGATCAGGAGCTGTTGAATCAGAGTCTGAGCACATCTGTCCTGTCCCAGGCCACCTGTCAGGAATCTGTTTTTCAGCTTCTGGTTAAACAGCCACAAGGTATGTAGCTTAATATATACTTAACTTAAACTTAAATTTTATATATTTAAAAAATATATATACCTAAACTATTATTGTTACTTATTTTATCAACTTAACCTTCAACAAGTCACAGTTTCCTGAAAAATGAAGTAGCAGAGTGAAAAAATATGTAATTTCTAAGAAAATTATTTTTAAAATAAAATTTTTATAGTTTGAAGGATCACTTAACGAGAAAAAGAAGAGGAAATTCCAAAATTCCAAGAATTAGACAATTGTAATTGCTTTTAATTTTTCACAAATAAACCAAATAAGAAAATTATTTAATTCTAGATAAATTTATGTTTCTCTTCAGCCTCGTCAATCACTTCAACTAATTTTTGTTTTGTTCAGGGAGACTGTGTATTGTTTTTTGGTTTTGATTATTTGTTGTTTGTCTGGGGTTTTTAGAGATTTTTAATTCTGGTCTTTAGTTTCTGGAAACATTTTCATAGGGAAATACAGAAAGCAGTACTTTCCACTTAAAAAACTATCTGGAAATAATTAAAATATTTGGTTTAGTATTCTGAATTAAATTTTAGATGTCATTGATGGTAATATCTGATCAGAGATGAGATATGAAAGGAGTGAATTGCCTCTAGTGCTGTAATTTCAACAAAATTTATTTTTGCCTTGCATATGATAATAATTGATTTATTTGAATTATCTGGTGTTATTATAAGACTTGGATTATCACAGAAATTGCATATTTTAATAATTTAAAATTATTCATTGCTGAATTTAGAAGATCAGTAGATTTCTCTACCTATTTTAAGTATTATTCCTACTAATTATTTCTATTGATTATTTCTCAGATATACTTTCTAATTTCAGAACACACAGTTAAATTATTCATATCTTCAATTATTTACCAAAGAAATTAATTTTCTTTGCTCATATTCCCCACA
Source organism: Aegithalos caudatus (assembly GCA_013389925.1). Classification (NCBI taxonomy): domain Eukaryota; kingdom Metazoa; phylum Chordata; class Aves; order Passeriformes; family Aegithalidae; genus Aegithalos; species Aegithalos caudatus. Next base: position 47,526 of record WEIU01023450.1, read on the forward strand.
AATATGTGTGAGCATCTGTTTCATGTTAATATAGATATCAGAATAAGCCATACAATTCTCCTTGAAGAAGTAGTGTCTATCTCACATTAAAGACTTTGTTTAGGAATATGAAATGAGGATCACTTGTTTACAATTTCATTCAAAAAAAATTGCCGTATGCTACGATTTTCCTGTAGATGTACTTGACAGATTTTTTTTTTTTTTTTAAAGGCTATTTTGTAAAGGATATTTCAGACCTTTCTGTTCCCAGCAAACTTTTTTTGTTTTCCCTTCTGGAATCTTATTACGCTTCAAAACATTTCTAGGTGATACAGAAAGAAGGATTTAGAAGAAAAAGAGGCTTAAGAATTGATCTGGATGTCATGTAATTTATATATATATATACATTCCTTGTGGTTTCATCCCAGCCAGCAGAAAAACCCCAGGCAGCCACTCACTCACTGCTCCACCAGCAGGACCAGGGAAAGAATTGGAAGGGTAAAAGGTGGAAAACTCATGGGCTGAGGTAAAGACAGTTTAATAGGGAAAGTAAAAGCCAGACAAGCAAAGCAAAACAAGGAATTCATTCAGTGCTTCCCATGGCTGGGCAGGTGCTCAGCCATCCCAGGAGAGCAGGGCCCCATCCCACTTATCGGTGACTTGGGGAGAAAAACAACATCACTCCAAACATCCTCCCCTTCCCCCCCAAATTTATACACTGAGGCATGATGTCAGATGGTCTGGAATATCACTTTGGTCAGTTTGGGTCACCTGTCCCGTGTCTCCTCCCAGCCTCCCATGCACATCAGTCTCCTCACCAGTGTGGCTGTAGGAAAAGCAGGAAAGGACTTGGTTCTGTGTAAGCCCTGCTCAGCAGTAACAAAAACATCCCTATATTATCATCACTGTGTTCAGCACAAATCCAAAACACTGCCCCATACCAGCCACTGGGAAGAAAGTTAATTTTACCCTGGCTGAAACCAGCACATTTTACACAGACATATATAAAAGCTGTAAATTTTGCCATTACCTTATATATGTTTTTCCCACAGAAGCAGTGAGGAACTGTCCAACACAATCTAATTCATGTACACAGTAAAACTGAAAGTGCAATCACTTCACTAATATAAGAAATATTTGAGGAATGAAGCAATCTTTAAAAGTTGTACTTTTTTCATCATCTTTTATGTCTGAAATTTCTTAATGATGTGATCAGTAGATAAAGATCAGATTAGATGCAGGTGTTACTGCTTATCATTATTCCCTATAAAAAAGAAACTGCTTTGAAAATGTGTTAGAACTAAATATTATTCTTGATAGACTTGCTGGAATATGATTGCTAGATCGTTTTATGAGCAATATTCATGCTTATGAAAAAAAGTGTGCTTATTGCTAGTTAATTACTTGTTTTTCCCTCTCTCTAAATGCTGGGGATAGAAATTCAGAAACAGTGAGGTAGTCTGAAGATCTAGGAGTCATTTTTTCATCATCCTTTCACAAGAAATACAAAATCCTAGCCATGCTGTGAAATTGGTTCTCAGAACATCCTTTTTCCCTGGCACCACAGTACCACAAAGTACATTACTTCACCCAGTCCTCATAGTGAAGGTTTGATCTCATTTTGCATTCGACCTCCAGTCACCACATTTTATGGCTTAGCTGCTGCTCAGGGTGATCAATAAGCCTCTCTGTTGTAACCACTTGGTGCAGCATCAAACAGGAGCAGTAAACAGGGAATTTGGCTGAACCTGCTTTTTAGATATCTCTCTCCATATTTCAGGACAATTTTGTATCTTAAAACTTCAATATTTTAAGCTGCCATGTCACCTGTCTCATGTTTATCTCTTTCCAGATGGAGAACTCCATGATTAACTCTTTAATTTTTTCTTCTAACTTTGTTTTTCCGTAAAATATATGCATTTGTTAACTTTGCTGACCACTTAGGAAGGAAAGATGAAATATATTTGATAAATGTATTTAATGTGAGACATTTTCCAAAAAGCTGCCTGCAGTGTAAAACCAGCTGATGGCAATCAAATTTGAGATACTAAAATTCTGTATATGCTCTTTGGAGGCATGTTATTTTTACAGTTTCATATTTTATTCAACATTCTTTGAGAAAGCATTTTAGCATACTTTTTATGTCATATACAGTTCACTGTGATTACAGATAACTTGGCTTTTAAACTAATTTCACCTAGGAAATGGCATAAATTTTGTTCAGGTCCTCAGGCCAATTCCCTAAAATACTAGATTTCAAGATTTGCTTCTTGAATTCAATACTTATTTGCATCTTTTTTTTTTTTTTTTTTTTTTCAGTAATTCTCTGTGCACAATCTGTTTTTTCTTATTATTGCTTTGAAAGACTGAAAAAACAAGAAAACTAACATACCTGGTTGCCCTGGTTGTCTTACTTCCTCTTTGTTTCTTTTATAATGCTTTCATTATCTCAAAGTGATTTGAAGAGCCAGAGAAAAAATTATAACGAGCTGTGAGAAATATTTTTTCCATTCTAGCAGAATACTTTGAAAACATGTTGGAAAATACTAAGTTTTCTTTCATCTTCTATGTTTTAACTGTATTTTATGACCAGGGTTGGTCCCTTACAACAAACAGAAATAGTTTTACACTTCATAAGTTCCATCAGATGATTGAAGGCAACCATCAGTGCCTCCAGCTGATAATGTTCCTCCAGCTGTGGGTATATTCAGTTCTTAGGAGTGCAGATCATCTTTTCTTTCTACTCTACTGTCTGTCATTTTTGGGAAGGGGAACAGTTTGCTAGATCTGGTTGCCTTTAACACCTCAATTTTTTTATATCCTACTAATACTTCTGTCCCTGTTCCTGAGGTGCTGTTAGAGCCTTTGTGAGAGGGTCCAGGATTTAACTCCAGGGTAAATTCAGTGCACAAAGTCAGGCTTAACTTCAGTTCTGTTTTGTTACTATGAATATGGAATAAAGGCTGGCTGATTGGAGACTGCATCTAGATGGGGAATTACTGGCTGTTGGATATCTAATAGAAAAATTTATGGTCTGTGTGTCCTTAGTACCAGTCTGTCAGAGAAAGGTTTACTGACAGGCAGTATCCTGTTGTAGATTGGTGATTGTCCCCAGTGGTTGAGGTCCCATGGAGTTGGTGGTCACTTAACCAGGAGCTTTATGAGAATATTTTAATACCATCTTCACTGGATTTGTCTTCTGAATGAGAAACCTACCTGTCCTCCTCCTTAGAGTATGATTCCTTCCTCCTGGGATCACTTTTGTTATGGGCATCTTTTACTGTGTAGAGAGAGACTTTGCAAGCAGGATTTGTGTAATTTCAGAATACACAGATTTGTTTTATGGTCTGATACATGCAGTAGATAACCAGGACTAACACACTGCTAGGGTAGGTATTTACCATGGTCAATATTCCCAGTGAGACATGGGGTGTATCTTTGCTGCCCAGGTTGTCATCAGTCATTTGAGGACAGGTCAGCCTTTGTCTTGGAATGGGTTCATCCATGATATTACTGGGTTGCCACCTTCTGATTCTTTATTTTCTTTCCATAGATTTTTTTATAGCTTTTCACTTCAGAACTTTTTTACTGAATCCTTGAGTTATTTTTTTAGGCATTTTCTCACACCTTATTACTTTTCTCAGTAGAATCAATCCAAAGTAGTGGTGCTCTGCTGTACCTAGTTAGACTCTGCATCACTGACAGCTGAACTGCTACTCAAAAGATTACATGTGCTTTTGAAGAAATTGCTGCTTATTCTCCCCACAAAATAGCTTTCTTGAACCCAGTCTATGCAAGACATAGTGATTTCCCTTCTGGCCCTATTTGGGTATCTGTCTGTGTGACTGTTCCTTGTCTAAACCTCCAGCTGGCATTTTCCCTTGTTCACTTTTCCCTGATGTACTGTCATGGTACCTAGAAGCTTGTACTGATGTGGATTTGCTTTGTGACATTTCCAGCAGAAAGGAAGGCGTGGGATCCCTGCCTTTTCCATGCACATGGCATTTTCCTGATTGCTGAATCACCCTGGCTTGCCTCTCCCCTGTGAAACCATTCTGAAAGAGCAATGTCCTCATGTTATATGTGACAGAGGTACAGGGTGTCATTACTCAGTCCTGGGACAGCAAAAATGATGTGGTCTAAGCCATATTTATCTCTAGAGAGATGTGCTGACAAAATCAATGAATTGAAGCTGGTGGCATTCCTGAGTGCTCGTTGTCTCTGCTGTCAGCCAGGAAAACCTTAGAGAGCTCTCTAAAGCCACAGCACACCTGAGGCTATCCATATTCAGGGAAGACCAGTAGGTAAAGTTTTGTGTTGTGTTTTAAGACACTCATACCTTTTAATATAAAGAAGGACAAAGCTTAAAGATTTTTCTTTGTATTTCTCTGCAATCTCTTCAGGCCATACATATTTTATGTATGTTCAATTGGCCTGTTATATATCCTCTTTTTACCTCTGAATTTTACTTTACAGATTATATATTGTAGACAAAACTTTATATGTGTTTGCCAGGAATCCATTCTAATGATATAAGTTAAGGAAGCAAAAGGCAGAACTGTAACAATAAGCAAATATTCTGTTACTGTTCTTTTAAAAACAATCCTGTGAGTTGAAGAAGTGGAACAGTGCATTCCCTTGACTGGGTAAGGAAATGATTTATCTATTTCATCATGCTCTCCTGATGTTACAAAAGAAGAGAAAAGAAAAAAAGACATTCATGATGAAAAAAGAAAAACGAAGAGAAGACATCAGAAAGTCATTTTGGATAGTCTCATGCAGATCCACATAACACTTCCCATGTGGGTTTATCATGAAAAACAGATTTTTCAGGCTATAATTGCCTAGATTTTAGCTAGGCCATGCAGTAGGTTTCCTTCAGAATATCATGATTTGTTACTGAACATCCAGAGTGCAGTACTTCAGAGCATTTAAACTATGCAAATCAGCCGCAGGGGAGGCTGTTATTTCACATTATCTTGGCCTATTTCTCTATTTAAAAATATCTGCTCTGTTTTATAACTCGATAAGAAGTTATCTCTTTCAACTTCAATGGAACTAGAAAATGAAAAGATTATTAATTTTGACTTAGAATAGTATATTGCTGCTAATCTATTTGATAACAGCTGTGGATGGACAAGATGGAGTCAGGATGTGCCCTTGAATAAGACAGATCTGATTAATTTCTCCCCACTTCCTGATTCTTGTTTCTAGGCTTCACCTGTTTAGGTAATAAACCCAGTAAAAACTCCAGAGATGCAGATTTGTTTCAACCTGTAAATTACTCAGTAAATCTATGTCTAGCTCTAAATTGGCTATAAAAAATTATCTGCACTAATCTTTTGTTTCCAGCAGCACATGCACAGTGGGGAAATTACCAGCAGTATCAAGCAGTTGTTTCTTGAGTGAATTAAGAGGCTTGATTTTCTAGATGTCTGCTTTATTTCCATTTTCTTTATCCTCCTCTGCTCTTGGAACAATGACATCTCTGTCTCCAATTAAGTCATCTGTGCAAGACACTTCCACATCCATGCTGGACCCCAAACATACAGTGAAGGGTAGGTGTCCTTCCTGCCCTAAACTAGCTAATTTGCTGACTGAAAACTAAAATGGTTGATTTTGGTGTAGCTTTTCTTCATTTTTGTTTCTAAGTTGACTTTTCTTATTTATCCAGTTGTTGAGTTCTGAGAAACATAGAAAGTATGTTGGAGATACTTTCTAACCTTGATGAGAGAGGGTAAAAGACTAACAGTGAAAGAAACAACCAAAAAACCCACTCCATCCTACTGGCATTGGTATTAATAGAAAAAATGTATGGAAATTTGGAACAATTACAGAGGGGTTTCTTTTTTTTCCTATAGAGGTTGAAAACAATTATGGAATTCTTGAAAATATTCCCTTAACATTTTAAAATGAGGAGGTGAGTTATGTGTGGGAAATAAATTGAACCTTTTCTGTAAGAAAATTTGGAGATAGAAGATCATGATGAAATTTTAAGTTTTTCAAAAGTAGGTTTGAGAGTTTGAAAGAAAGAAGAGCTAGTTGATTTAAGCTTTCTCTTTTTTTGTTTGTTTTAGTTACTGTATACGTTCCAGGAGAGAAGACAATTTAAACTTACCTTATTAAGCAACACTCCAGGACAAAGATTTTTTTTAAAGCATAAAATCTAGGAGGCATTATTCAAACTGATCTTTCAACTTTGACATTTTATGCCTTAAAAGTGCTTGATAACTACTCTGTTGAACTGATGTTCTTTTTTTTTCATATACTGAGTTTTTCTAGAACTTTTATTGTCAAATATTTTAACTGATTTTTTTTTTTTAGTCAATGAAGAATGCATGCCAAATATAAGAAGCTAAGAGAAAGTAAAATTATATATATATACACATATATACATGTGGTATGCATTCAGTAGTTAAACAATAATTTTTACACACAGTGGTAACAGAATTCTCAATATAGTGGTGCACACCTTAAATTCAGGGAACCACTGAGGTTTTTCTTAATCAGAATTTGGCTGGCAGAACATCATGTACTTCAGCTTGTTTTTAAAGGTCTTATTTCCCAAATGTTACGCTTTTTCCACATCTATGATAGTCCCTGTTCTGACCTTTTTTTTCTCATTCCAAGTAGTATGAGATGTTCTTAGAAGTCCAGGCTCCAGTGCAGTGTGGGGAGTCACTGGGCACAGGTATTTAGAAGATAAGGGTAAGACATTTTTGCAAACCCTTGGTACTCTCTGTTAAGTGCTGTGAACAGCAGGATGTGCCTGGAATCTCTTTTGGAATTCTGTGCAATGTAGCACAGACTTAGCTATGTTACCCAAGAGTGTCTCTTTTTTTTTTTTTTT
>WEIU01023451.1:0-82089 GCA_013389925.1 Aegithalos caudatus
TCCTAGACTAATCTCATGACAGAACAGGTGTAGGCCTACCATCTGCATCTCACAATTCCCATTGTGTCCGCATTTCCATGACTCTTTTTTGGACTGTTTCCATGAAAGCTCTCCAAGTGTCTTCAAAGAGAGAGGAAAAACAATGCAGGAACAAGAGGAATCCACAGTACCAATGGGTGAATGGTAATATTTTGTCCCTGAGAGCCTCCAATGAAGCAATGCTCCATGCTCCAAGTCAGAGGCAAATATGGAGTATCCTGTTCATACTGGAATCTCCATGTATCTTGGATTTGATCTTGCCTTTTTTGGTCTTTCCTTGCTGATCCATCCTTACTATTTGAGTATAATTTTTATACTCTCACCAAACACTATATATAGTAAATAGATTTTACCTGAAGTTGAAGCTTTATCATTGGAGGTTAATTACTGAATATATTCCAGTACATTCCTAATTATTCTTCAGGATGGACAAGCCAAAGCAACAGATTTTATTTCACAAGGGAAGAAAACATGCTCTCTCACTAAGGCAGAGGGAAGAGGGTGGGTGATGCTGGAATCAACCCACAAATATAGCAATCTCATACCCCGTGACTTATTCATTATTCTGTCATGTCCCAGTGTATTCACTCCCCTCGGCAAGGCGCTAAAGAAACCAGCCTGATTGTTACATAAAGTGCAGCAGAACCACCCAGACATATGTGAGAAGAACATTTAGATGTTTCCCACTTCACAGAACAGCAGAGAGGGTAAAAATGGTATATTTCAACTTTTTCATACATTAAGATACCATCATGTTGTACAAGCTAATTTATGCATCCCTTGTGGGTCTTATTACCACACAGGTACTGCAGAGAAGAACAAAAGAGTAGCTAAAGTCTATTGCAAGATTACATATAGGCAAGCAGTTAGGGGCAAGTTCTTTTTGCCCTCTGTGAGAACACACAGTAGGTGTTACAAATATAAGAAATACCTACAAATATAAGAAATACCTATATTCCTTGGCATATTTTTGCTTGGTATCTCAGAGCTCATGACAAAATTTAGCAATTTTTAATATACACTAATATATAAAATTAGGTCGTGCCTGCATTTTTGTTGTGCATGGGTTTTTTATTGATATTATTATTTGTAAAATTGGTAGAAAGCTATAAAAACCCCTGAAACATTAATTAGGATTGTAAAGGAATATCCCAGAGAAAATATTTTCATTTGGCTTTGCCTGGGTGAGAAAAGGAAAAATTGTTTGGAGTTGCTAATTTTCACAGTGGGTTCTAAAACACTGAACATTGTTAATCATGTTATACTGCTTCTTTCCCAGAAGAAGTTGCTTCTTGGGAAGTCCAGCTCTAAAATAGCAAGTGGCTAAAAAGCTTGGCCATTCTTGCCTGGCTGCAAGTCTCTTGTGTACCCTCTTCAGACCAGGGATTTGACACAGGGTTTCCAACATGAGGTTATTGCCTTTGCCAAACAGGCCATTAGCTACTTTGATGTAAATCTCTCAAACTCTTTCTTGGATCTGTTCTATTTTATAAAATTAAAAATTCATTTAACCACATCAAGAGGCAGCCTGAGTTTGCATGACAGTGATTTGAGCACTTTCAAATGCAACAAATTGATGTTTGAGTACTTGTTCAGTGGAAGTTTGATTAGTTATTCAAAATGGAACAGCCCCAACAAGGGAAATGTATCCCTGGAAACAGTGTGTGGTATTAAAGGCACTCAAATGACTGAAGTCTGTAATTAGAATGAATTGAGACAAGTTTGTGTAGCATCATTTGCAGGGAATGTCCTAATGTACTGAATATTTCCTATTGGTGTGTACATGTGGTTCTCATTGCTTTTTCGTGTGTAAGTTTGAATGGTCAGATCTTAATATTAAAAAGGAAACAAAACAACCAAAGAAAATTCTACATCTTCTAATCAAGGTCCGCTAGTCACTAAAGTCTGCCCTAACTCCAACCACACTTCTCAATATTTTACTGCTAACAGAACATGTACAGAAAAATTCTCTACTCTGTACCAGCAAGTTTATCATATGGTTCCAGTGGTTCACAACAACTCTGTTCAGTAATCAATCATGATTACTAGCTATATACAGTACACACAGCAGAAGATATTAATCTGGGACAGTCTGGAGTAGCGTGCTAATTACTGATATGCTGAAACAGCATTTGGGCATGGCTCCTTGAAATTGCAATCTTTCCATTGGCACAATTGCCTCACCCTAAGTATCTCACTTTACAAATGATGTATCATTTTATAAAATTAATTGGCCTGTTACATCAACACAGTCTGGAAGAAAGCTGGTATTATGTATTAACTCTGAATAATGTTATGCTTCATATTGTATGCTGCATTGCACCATGTCTTTCAAATATCACCAGATACTTTTCACTTTTTAAATCAAAATAAGAGGACGATAACTTTTTCATATGCTTATTATATTTTATAACATAGGATACATATTAGTATCCTAGTAGTCTTTTGCTGTAGTATATATTAATCATGTCTGTCCTGACATCAAAAACTTTTGTAACCCTATTTTTGAAGATGATGGGTCAGTCTGAAGCTAGGAAATAAGAGCAAGGATGAGAAATTAAAACTCCAGCCCCAGTGGAAAATTTCAACATCTAACCTCACAGGAAATGCTTAAAAGTCTAACAATGTAAAATATAGTTAAGTCTGATTTTTTGTTTTGGTTTGATTTCATTTATCATCTCCCAGAAACAAAGGCTGGTCTTTAAACTACTAAAGAAAATAGCACAGCTCAAGTAGTCATATACCAAACGTGTCTTTGGGCTGAAGAATCAAGACATAGTCAAAAAGCTCATTTTCTATGTAGAGAAACAGTGGCTCCTTATGCAAGGAGTGATTATATACACTAAAATATTTTCCTTGAGATAAGGGCTATTGGCCTGGATTTCTTAAGAAATGTGTAAAGAGAGCTAGAGGAATTTTCCAGTAGAATTTTATGTAATGTCTGAACTGGTACTAATGTATTACATCCTAAACTGCACTGTGGTATTCATTTCATTCCTTCACCAATGGCCACAATAAACCATATTGAGGATAGATTTGAGCTCAGGATTTCCTGATCTTAAATAAACATGCATTACCAAAATAATTACATCTTCTTGAAACATATCAGAGGACACAAGAATTAAAGCTCATAAATATTTTTTTTTACAGAAACCTTCTTAACATGTTTCTCCTTGATGTTGGGCCCATTTTCTGCATGACAGAGGGAAAGAAGAGTCTTTCAATTTTAATTCCCCTCCTTAGATTCCTTCACTCTTTTTTCCAGAAGAAGGAAATTTCAAAACTGAGACATTAATTTCATTCTTTACCCTGGTCCTTTTTTTGTGGGCAAAAAAATAAATTTCCCCTAAGATCAGAAGGATGTAAACAATAAAGCTGTTGAAAAAATTCTAATTGAATTGAAGCAGTAGAAATTCAATTTTTCTTCTAAAATTCTTAATCGGCACTGTATCTGTCTTCTCTACAGGAAATATATAGCTAGAGAAGTCAGTTACTAAGTCCTAAAAACCTTTTGCTATTTCATATAAATTAAACCCTACTAAACTTTGAATTGAGTGCTTTGGAGAAAGAGCCTGGGACATTCAAAGTCATGGTTCAACATTCATCGTTACTTAATATATGTATTGTCTGACCCACTGGTGGAACAAATGTGGTCTGGATCAAGAGCAAGCACACAATTATATATTTTTCCAGTCACCCACACAGCAAGCAATACAATGCTTATGCCAGATCTGTGCCTGCTGTGGGAGGACAGGGGCTGAATGACTGGACAAGAACTGCTGAGGCAGCAGAGTGAGGCTATACTGCTTCCGTGCTTTGCATTTAAGCAATTTTTTATTTGTTGCTCTCCACTCAAAAGCCTGGCTAACCATTTGGTGGAGCTGCAGCCTGAGGCATTCTGCTCTTCACATCAGATAGCATACACACAATCAACAAATTATTGCTCTTCAGCATCCACTGAGATGACCACCTTTGGAGAGGAGAGATACCTAGTCCTAAGGCACATTCAGTCTCTTTTTATTGAGACCATTAACAAGGGGCAACTGCAATCAGTTCTGACAATGCCTTTAGTGCTGCTGATGCCCATCACTGGAAAATGGTCTGAGAGCAAAGCTGTTGACAGAATTCAAGCAGCTGTTTGAGAATAGATAATTTTCAGAGTCTAATTTCATTTCAAGGTCAACTCAGCTCCTTCCTGATATTTGCCCCACGTAATTTTTATACAAAAACTTTGTCACAGTTTTTTTCAGTTTTTAAGGGTGAGTTCTGCAATATCTGCCCATATTTCATCAGACTGAAGGCAAAATCAACCTAGTATTTATATGCATCTCCCCCATTTCCCCTAAAATACAAGTTTTTCTCAAAGTGATGGAATTGACCGAAGGAATCCTGCAATTTCTCATTGTGATTAAGCATGAAATAAAGCCTTGGTCTTCTGCTAAGTAACTGTAGTATATAGGCATTCACTTGTACACAAATTAATGTATTCAAAGGGTCCTTCAACGTGGTTCACTGTGCATGAAAGATACAGCTTCAGCAGCTGTGCACTTGATATAGAATTCAAGCAACAATCCAAGGATTAAAGTCCCCTCAGTTCATTATCTGTGTTCAGAAATACCCAGTCACCTTCAGAAAAAGTCTGCCTACTGAACTGTAAACATGACCATCATGGCATTCTGAGAAGATAAGCTAAATACAATAGAAAGAATAGAGAAGAGCTTCACTTATACAATATTGGGCACTTAAGGAAAATTGGAAGTGCAAATCTCATCTAAAATATAGGGGTGGAAAAATACAAAAAATACATCACCACCAAAGTTGGAGGGTTTCTGTAAGAGTGAATAAATAATAGGTAAATAATTTTCATATTGCTAATATGAAAGTAGTTGTAGTTGCTAATTTTCTGCTTAAGTGGCTAGTCTAAGATAAAAATATCTATCAGATACAAAAGATGACTTTTTTCAAAAACTCAGAGAAGAAATAAAGAGAAGAGTGATTTCAAAGCACACAACACCTAATGCTTAGAGTGTCACTGCTTCACCTAACACTGACAAAATTATGATGGGACAATCCTACTAAGTGGCCAACTCCCATTTTTATTTCTGTGGTGATGTTGGAATTGTTTTTTGTTAGTTATAAGTATAGTGTAGTTGTAACTGTAATTGTAGTTTAGTAGCCACTTTAGGTGGGCCCCTGTCTCGGAATTTGTTCTTATCAAAAATTGATAAGAGTTTCCAAGACAACCCAGGCTTTTGCCCAGAGACTGTCTCCCATTGGTCCCTTCCCAGGACGATTCCCTACCCATCCTTTCCAATGTATCTTTCCCCCTCTGTCCATCAATCATCTTCAAGGTCCAGAGGTTCGGCCAGTGGTTGGGGGATCCCCCAGTGGACCCCTCCCCAATTTAGCTTGATTTGTTAGTGTTTAGGTAATTCAGTTGGCATTTGCCACCTTGCTTTCTTTTATTGGTTTACAACTTGTATCCACCCCTTGAATTGTGCTGGACAAAAACCCCCTGCAGCTCAGGTTCGGGGTCTCTCTCTGGAGGCACTGAGACTGGGCCAGGGGCTTCCCCTGTGATCCCTGAATAAAACCTTTGCTCCCCAAGCCTCAAGAGAGTCCCCTCTTTCTAACCACGGATGTGACAGCAGAGGTAACTGTGCTGCAGAGCCAAGAACCCACACAAAGGTTCTGTTGGGGCGCAGCCAGAGCTGCCGGGAGGTCAAGCCAACGCAGAGCTGACCTCAGAGACAGAGCTGTGCACATCAACATATTTCCACAATATCAGCAAAGCACAGGAAGCATCCTGTCCCTTGAGACAGCATGGGAAAGCTCCATTCATTATAGGAAACATGAAAAACCCCTTGAGTAAAGAAAACCAAAATAGTAATGTTAAAGTAGAGCAACTTAGTAGGCTGCTTCTGACTTGTAACTAAACAACCTCAGCATGAAATGGTGGGATTCAGATGAACATGTTCTTTTGTGATTAAAAGTGGTATTTTCATAAGTCTTTCATGAAAGTATTCCAAAAAAAAAAAAAAAAAAAAAAAAAAAGCCAACAAACAAGAATCCCCTTGGTCTTTGGCTGCCAGATGACTGACTTGAATTGATATATTATATTTTCAGTTTATTCCATAAAGAGGTTTTGGATGCTCTATTAAAATTGTGTTAAGGCTTTTTTCAAAGGTACAAGTTAAAACGTGGTGCTATATTTTCCATTTTATTTAGTATCTACAGCTATTTGTTTATATGACATGTAGTCTACTGACACTGAACATAATGGTTTGTAGGAGAGGGCATTTTGTCTTATATTTCTCATAACACATTTTTTCCTACTTTTCATGACTTAATCATGTCCTATGTTCCTAACAGTCTTTCTTCTACCAAAAAAGTGTCCATAAGTAGTGTGTTATTATTTGGCCTATTGCCCAGTGCTTCAAAGTGTTCTCACTTGTATTAAAAATGTAGAAATCTGAATTAATTTAATAGGAAATTGATTATGAGTAACTACAAGATTTTGAAAATCCCTACCTACATACCTAGCAATTTAGCAGTCGAATTTTAGACTCTCCTACCTCTGGGCAGGGAGGACATAAAATGCTTGTAAAAATAGTTTGTGTGCTAGAGAATGATGAAGAAGGCTCTGGTTTGTTGGGTGCTGAGATATATGCAGAACAGAACTTTGCTACCTGGAGGTTCATGATGAAGGTAATAAGCAAGTGGACAAACAAGAACTTCAAGCATTACATTAACAGTATATTGAGCATATTAACCAACTTCTGCATTTTAGAAAAACTCAGTCTTAACTGAAGATGAAGAACAGTTTCCTTTTTTGCATCACAGAGGACATTTTCCCCTATTTGCCCTTCCAAAGATGAACAAGAAAAAGACAATTTTTTTTCAAATCTGAGATAATATTTCAGATCATAACCATGGAGATACAAGCACACTTCCAGTCCCAAGGACACTAGGAGATTTACAGGAGATTTAGAGCCATTGCTTAAAATGTGAGAAACAGAGATTTGGGATTTTGATGCAAGGCCAGAGTGGACACTTATTTTGAGTTTCTTAAATCCCCAGTAAACTTTAAATATGAGTAATAGGGGATTCCATTGTACATGCATTTCTTTATGCATTAAAATAATTTCAATAGTTGATCAACAGAGACAAAGGAGAACACAAGAGTAAATTATTTCTGATGCAGGAATTATGTGACATCATAATACAGTATTTTCTGTACATATACAAAAATGCCTGTGGGCTCCAAGACAATACCTGTTTACTCATCTGAAGATGAAATTTGGAGTTAGACCTAACTAAAACTAAGCACAGATCCAAAACATGAACCTGCTGGGGTATATGCATTGCATTGACAGCAGTGTTAGTTGAAAGTTATAGTCAAATAGTCAAACTGGTATTATATGTTTTTCTTGGAACTATGTTTTACACAGCTACACATCTATAAAAATAAGATGTTTTCAAATATTTTTATAAAGCCTTTATTGCTGTGATAGAATTTTTGTAACCTGCACCAAGTCTTTATTATCTTGAGGAAGGGAGCTATAAAACTGCTGGGTTTAAAATCAATTTATTTTCAAGCTATCTTCCACTAGCAATTGCAACCTTGCTCACTGCTACCTTCAGTTTGGCACTTGCATTTCTATAGGAGTTCCTGCAAAATGTACGTTTCCCCCCATTCGCAATTACAGGTTTCAGAAAGAAAACTACGCTGACAAACTGACACTAGAGAGACCTTTCAGCAAGTTATCCCAGAAGGGGTCAGCTTTGTCTCTGAAGTACTTAGAAATGTATTGTACATGGCTCTACTATGACAATAACTGAGAATACAGCTGCTGGGTATAAAATCCATGATCTTCTCTGATATTAGCCTTCACAGTGCTCAAAATGTGGTAGATTGAAAGCCTTTTGTAATGAAGTGGCAGATGGAAGTGGAAGAAACAGGAACAGCAGTGTTGAGGGTCTTATGCAACTTCCCAGAAAGGGAGCCTCATAGATGCATAGATAAAATGGAAGATGTGAAAACATGATATTCTACCCAGATGGTATCTACAACACTTCAGTGATAATAGGCAGGAAGATCCCAGATGTCCCTTCCATACAGAGAAAATGCTTCATTTCACAACAGCAGTGTCGTTCTCTGTGCAGGGCAGAGCGTCCCACCCATTGCAGTACTTGTGCAATTGGTTGAGGTGATATGCAAAGAAAAATCTACATTTGGCAATTCATCCATCTACAACTTTCCAATCACATTTTAAGAAACACAAGAAAGTCTGTGGCATTAAAAAAAAAAGATAATTCAGGTTTAAAAATTTAGCTTGCAAGCCTGCTATAAAGGCTAGAATTAGAAGCAGGATCCTCTATCCCAAAGGTCAGTGACCTTTTCACTAGGGTAATATATATTCTGTGACAAATGCCTCTTCCTCCCTGCTCCCTCTCACTCAATTTCAAACCTGAGATAGCTTCCTGACAATATTTTTGACAAAAGTTGCAATTCTGCTCTTTCTCTCTTTCATTTAGAATGCCTCCACATAATACTTGCTCTGCTTTGCACAGAGTTGAGCTCACATGTAAGCATTTTGTTGACAGAGACATAATAAGCAGTTTAGAAGAATTTGTTTAAGAAAGAAGGTATACATTTAATTTTCATACTCAAATACTATACTTCTTAAAAAGTCATTCCAAAGATTTCAGGTTGTCTCCAGAATAGCAAATAATCTTCCTAACTAGTAAAAAGTACCAACTTTGTCTGTGTTGTGAAAGGCAAAGTGATATATAAACAGAAAGGGCACAGCAGCTAAAGTTGTATCCATTTCCTAGGGAGTTCTCTACCCTCCTGTTGGGGAGGTTAGTTTGTTTTTTAGGATTAACATATTGCCAAATAGAGCAAGATAATAACAGAATATTAAAATGCAGGAGGTTACCCCATCAAAATGTTAAACATCTTGCAAAATGTGCTAAGAAATGGTGATGATAATTAATTCTTACCTGTAGTGTGTAGTACAAAGGTCCACTGATATTCAACAGTGTGAGTAAATTTCAAGTCATTGCCCCTGAGCATGAGTTCACCCCAGCCAGATGTTTACTTTGTTCTTTTAGATCTTAAATACCTTTGGGAAAAGAAAATTCTGACACCAAAATATTCAAGACAGTTTTTTCAGCTCAGATTTTTTCTGCTTTCTAGTTATTGCAAACTCTATTATGAACTTTTATTAAAAAAAAAAAAAAAACACAATGAAACAAANAAAAACTAACCCCCACAAATTAGAATGTTAATTGGCTTTAACATGACACAAACTAATGAATTTGAAAATATCACTGTGTTTAATAGACTTTATGTCTTGAAAGAATTAAATAAAATACTTGTCTCATCTTTCATGTACTGGGAAATGCTAACTGAACCTACATATTCTTGTCATCTTCCTCCCTTTAATAAATTTCTCTTGAAAGAGAAATGAACACAGAGAGGCCTGAAAAGAAATTCCATGAAAGCAATTAAAATTGAGGTTTTTCTCAAAAACTCTTAGAACATATTTATATTTGGAAAGAATGGAAAGGCAAGCAAGAATAAAATGTGGACTATATCACTGTGGGCACTGCCCAAAGAGACAGAAATGTCAGTGACTACCTAGAAAGCAGTGAGAAGAGGAAGAAAATTATGTCTCAAATGCAAAGTTTTTGTTTGATTTGTTTTCTTTCATTTATGAGGAAAAAAAGGAGCAACTTATTAGACATGAAATAACAAAACCCTTAAAGTGGTAACTTCCAAAGGATCCAGTGAATTCATGACCACCATTACAAAAGAGCACTCTGTAAGTACCACTAAGAAAACACCAGGCATGAACTTCTGACCAGTTACAACTCTTAAAATTATTAACTATCTTCACTTGCAATGCCCTAGCAACCTCACAGGCCACCACAGATCCAATGCATCCTTTTACTCCACTGCAGAAAACTATCTCTCTTTTACCTGAATGCAAAGATGCAGAGGATAAAATCAACCTACATGAATCTTTAATTACACAGAGAGAGAAAAAGATTCAGTCAAGGCTCATTGATCCTGAATATGTAATACTGCCATTCAGAATTACCCCTCTCAGCTGACATGTTTACTTCCCATAATAAGTAACACAGGGAAATATTACAACCAGTGTTCTCACAGGTCCCATTTGTGAGGATCATAAGGTCAGTATGCAGAATCTGGATTCTCTCATTACCTCTTAACAGTCTAATGCCTAATATTTTCTGAATATGGGCTGATCTTCCTCTGCAGGCCTTTGTCGTGATCTTTCTGATGACTGATTTTATCATGGGGGAAAAGAGCGGGTGCTTCCAAAAAAATACATCTAGGAAACCTCCTTGACCAAACAGGAGAAGCTACTGGAGTGTCACACTTCTCTGCCCAAGAGCACTTCTTTTCATCCAAAGCTCATAAGAGAGTGTCTGTGTTTGCCCAGGACACACTGTAACTGTACATATTCAACAGCATAAAAATAAGCTAAAATAGACTACGATGGCTAATAGATAAATATCTAAAATATTCTCACTCTCACATTCTCACTTTCTGAATTTGTTCAAGTTCTTTTATATACACAACTTCTTGAAATTCCACATATTTGTGCATTTTAACACTTTTCTCCTCATTTAGGATCAGATAAGATTATATAAATCAAACATTTTTCAAAAATTGTTAAAATAGTAAAAACTGGCCAATATAGTATTTCTGACTGAGTTATAGTCTGCATGAAATTCCTGGTGCAAGCTACAAGTTGCAGAGGATCATGCAACTGAAACATGTGTAAGACATACAATTTTATCCTGTATTTCTAAATTACAAAGTTTAATCACAATAAAATAAGTGACTGAACAATAAGCCTAAAGTAATTTCTCAGCTCAGCTATTTCAGTTTAGATACTTAATTCACTCATTTTTGGCAGCTGGCTGGCAACCTCCACATGTAAAAGCAAGGTCTGAGCCCTGGGATTGTTCTAATGACTATAACCTCTCAGCCCCACCAAACACACTTCCAATATACTCACGAGCAGGTCCCCTCCTAGCAGTAAGTAGCAGTAAAAGCCTTCTCTTCCTCTAAAGCGAAATGCTGGTCATGCTTTTCATGTCCTACATCCTCAACAGTGTCCTCTCCAGGACAGGGCAAAGTTAAAGAAACAAACTCAAGGTT
This sequence comes from Aegithalos caudatus, assembly GCA_013389925.1. Lineage (NCBI taxonomy): Eukaryota > Metazoa > Chordata > Aves > Passeriformes > Aegithalidae > Aegithalos > Aegithalos caudatus. The sequence continues at coordinate 11,240 of WEIU01023451.1, forward strand.
TTGTGCCTCAAGAGGATGAAGCCATGGAAGGCAGTACTTAGAGAAAATCTCATTAAAGTGGAAAACTTCTATTCACAACCATAAACAAAACAACACTTAGTTACCTATACATGCTGTGGCTATTGCCATAAGCTAAGGTTTTAAAAGGCTGGAGAAGTCTATAGAGAACAGCAGCAATTTTAGTGAAGTCTGTGCAGAAAAAAACAAATGCACTCTTTTTCTCTGATGGAGTTTTATTTTTTCCTATTTTCTTGTCCTAATTTAAAATGAGATTCATTCCAACAGAAAATTTCTGATTGCTCTTTGAATGCAGAGAAACAAAACGGAACAGATTAACAAGGTGCTGTGCTGGTACTGATGCCTGTTGCTGGTATCTTTTGTCACAGAAGTATTTTCAGAAAGCAAGTAAAATCTGACAAGTCGTCAACATTAGTCTCTTTCTCTCTAACAGTATTTTCACAGATTAATTAACTCAAATGTCATTCTCTTATAGCTGCATGCACTCTACAGAAGAGTACTTGGTAGCTGCTGTGTGTTTTGGATCAAACAAAGCTCTACAGGGATACAGTCATAACTCCTGTAAAATACTAATTGCATTGGAATGTTACAAAATGGCTTTTCAGATACATTGTGGGAAAAGACTTAGCCCAAATGAATTTTCAGAACAAAAGATTCACATTGGCCCTATCTTCACCATTAGAAACAATCTGTTGTTGCCTTTCTACATGTATTTTGAGAACAAAAGGCGTTACATTTTAGTAAACATGGGACCTTTACTTGGGCAGTTACACCTCAGTGTTTATTCAAGAATATTCCTACCTAGGGTACAGCTACATAACTCACTTAGCAACACGGTGCGGCATCACACCCTTAAGGGGAAAGGAGCACTCAAGGTTTGTGGATGCTTGTGGCCAAATGGAAACACAGAAGTAAGCAGGTCCAAAAAAAAAAAAAAAAAAAAAGCTACAGGATTTTATTAGTAAATTATACACTTAGCATAGAAATTGTTATGGCAGCCCCTTATCTCCTATTATAAGCCCAAGCAGTGGCTTTTGGATAAAGGGGTAGGGTTATAGGCAGTGGGGGGGAGAGAAGGAGACACAGAGAGAGAGAGAGAGACAGAGAGAGAAAGAAGGGGAATTACCAGTCCTGTCTCTAACATCAGTCAAGTTGGTGGGGCACCCATAAACCTGGAGAGCATACATGAGAGTACCTTTTTCATAGATAATTTTCCCTCCCCTGAAGATAATTCTCTCACTTTCTATGCAAATTCGTTATCATGTGCAGTCTGTTCTATGGTTCAGAGAGCTTTGGGAGCCTTTGGTGGTCTTGAACCCAACCCTACAGCCCATATTTGCTTCTCAGCCTCACTCCTACACCTGTGCTGTACTGTGCTGGGCTTATCTCCAGGAGCCAGAACGTGTCCTCCAGACAAGTGCTGCCCTACATTCAGGAGTCCCCCCTTCTCCAGCCACACCCTGCTCTTACCAACAACCCTTGGCTGGCTCCAAGGTTATCCAGCTGTAGGTGTTTGGGACATACACATCAGCCACCTTATCTTCTAGGCTTCCACACATGAGCACTTGTTATGAATAACTCCTGCTTGTCTGTTGACTTGCATCATGTAAGCAGCACACGCACACGTCCTGTTGTGCAGTCTGGCAGGTTCAGTCCTGGCACCAACTTCCAAAAATCAGACCCAAAAATTATTCTCTACATTCAAAATATCTGAAAGGCATTCAGTAACTTATGTAAAATGTGCTTTTCACTCTGTTCAGGCAAATCCTCTTCTACTTTCTTAAACATAAATGTGTCTTCATCTTCAGGAGATAAAGCAAAACAGAAATAATGTGGCCATGCTGGCCAGGATGAACCTAAAGTTCTAAAGTATTGTTCACCAGGCTCAAGTGCTGCAAGTGTCTCCATGCAAACTTTTGTTGCCCTTTACTGACTCTGGCAAATCTGAGTCTTTCTTTTCCCTCATCAATGGATCTCTGCTCTTTAAAGTCCATCCTGGGTGATAAAATATCACAGTCAAAAGATCACAGTCTGTCAAAGGCTTTTCCTTTTTTTCCCCATTTTCCTTGCCATTCTTAAAGTCGAGAAAAAAGGTGTAGTCTAATTGTCTCCTTCCAAACAATGTAACAATTTCCCCACTTACAACGTTTCCTGCTACAGTTAGAATGAAAAGCAATTATCTGTGAGCATTTAAGGGTAAATGACACCTAGTATAAAATCTACACAGATAAATTGGGTAAATATACAAATAGGTAGCAAAAAGAATTGAAAACAGTATTTCATATTTGAACCTCATACAAAGCAACTCTGAATAATAGATTTATTTTAACAACAACAACAAAAAAAGCCTAGCCAGTATGATGTGATTACTGTAGAAGCCAGAAGGATAAAAAGTCTTCTGAATTATCACCATTTTCTGAGCAACTACTAAACTAACAGTTAAAAGGGGCTGAATGCTTTCTAGGCTAATATAGGGAACCATTATGACAATCCTGCTCCTAAGCTTCTCTGAGCTTAAATCACCATGGGTATATTAGAATAATGTCATATAATTTTCTACATGAAACTATCATTTTGCTGTTACCTGAAGGGACACTGTAAGATACACTATAGTACTATAAATGTAAATATTCTGTACACCAAGTGTTCCATGAGAACGGAAACTTAATGATGTATATATTACAACATCACTGCTGGAGTTAGGGTTGTATTAACATTTTTGTGATAACCCACCCCAGCATTTCCCAGAGGTTTATAATTCAACTGTAAAAATTTACTACAAGTTAAAATTTAACATATCAGGTCCATCCCAGGAGCGCCTTTTTAAAGGAGACAGCCATCTGCATGTTTTGAGACTGAAAATGTATATATAAATGTTAAAGTTGCTAGTTAGTGTTCAATTTAATGAAAAAAAAATTAATAAAATGGTTTTCAGAAAAAAAAAAATAACAGCCTAACCTGAAAGTGTCAAGTTAAAATAATTCATGAACAATTAAAATAAATTTTCAAAAACAGTTTATGAAGTGTCAGAGTAGCTGCTAGGAATAAAACCTGATGAAAAATGACAAGAACCTGAATTTTTTCAATGTTTGTTTCTTTTTCTGTGTTTTAAAGACCTAATTTTCAACCTGTTCTGTTTGAGGACACAGCACTGATTTCTGCTAGTGCAGCTACAGATTCACTTCCTGAGTTATTGATATGCTTTTAAAATACAGGATATACTCTAAGTAAGATGAGCCATGAATGAGTTTGTTCTCCTCAAGCATACTTTCTCCCCAGAGCTCAGCATTTCCATCCCACAGATTTAGCTCACCCTGGTAGCCACCATGTCGGGCTCAAATCTCAAGCAGCTGCGTAGGAATCAAAGCTTTCATTTCCTTGATCCAGTACCTTTACTTGTTGAGGTTAGTTCTCAAGAGACCTTTGTTTGTTCAGATCATACCTAATATGACTAAGGAGACAGTTTTTCCTATGTCTGCACCTGTATTGTAAAGCTTTGATACTCACTTATATTTCTATTGATTTTTCTCTGTTATTTCTGCTGTATACATTTTGCCTTCTTGAATATAAATAAGGTTTATTGCTAAGATCTAGGTTATTGCCATAAGCTATTCTAAAAACCTGTAAACTATTCCTTCTTCTGTAAGAGTTTAGGAATGATCTGAGCCCAAACTCTATATATTTTTCCTCAAAATAATAATGGAATTATGCAAGAGCCCAAAATAGGAGGTGGGATGATTGAACACATGCAAATTTGAAATTAGGATTTCAGAACCACCTTATACTTTGTTTTCAGAAAATCAAGTTACTTCTCTGTAGCTTTTTTTTGCCCTTTTTTTTTTTTAAATAAAAAATTAAAAAGTAATCTTAATATTCTCCCATCAGCTAAAAGTATTTATATTACATTTTGGTGTAGCTGTACTTAGGGTGGTGGGGGTGGAGCAAGATTATCTTTAATGTGCCTTCCAACTTGAACCATTCTGCGTTAACACTTCTGCATTGTGCAATGGCAGATAGCCCATGGACTGAGGAGTGTATGCATAAAACACATAAGATACACAAGAGAGTACTGAAGAACAAAGAAATTTCTAAATTAAGTTTTTCATTCTTTAACGTTCTCTATTTGAGTTGGAGAAAAATGACTGAGAAGCCAAAGCAGTGCAACACTTAAAAACAGGAGTCTTCCAGACAGATCCAAGTGAAAAAAATTCAACTGCAAAAATCCATTGTGATGGCAACAGTATGCATTGATGTGCATGAAAACAAATCTCAAATTCTTGTGCAGAAATATGAAAATCAGGGCAAGAAGTAGTTACTTAGTTGAAGCTGACTAAATCTTTTCAAGCAAAAAACAGATAGTGAAGTAACCATGAACCTGGGAGCAGCAAAAGCACAATAGCTTTGAGGATTGGACTATCAAATAGTGATGTCTACTTACTTGAAAAGTTTGTTTGCACCTTGCAATCAGCCATATGCTTTTTCTCTCCTTAGTAATTTCTTTTCCTAGCACTCAAAGCCCATGGCAGTTTAGCTGAAACTTCTGCCTATAAGTCATGTTAAAGGGTCAAGCAGTGGTTGCCATAGAATCTTTCAATAGGTAGCCAGAAGAGACTTTGAGAGGGCAGGACATGTGCATAAGCATTATAGACAAATTGTTGCCAAAAGCATTCTTAAGACCCCTCTCCAAGTAGCCCTTTCCTGGCTATCAAGTGACACTGGGCTTTAGACATGTGACTAGCCTGTCTGTGGGAGAGAAGACCAGAGCTCCAAGTGAGGTTTAAATGCAAATTCTGACCTTCCAACCAGACAGGTTATCTTTCCAGAATACCTGTATATTGGTTCTCCAGTCTCAAGTCTTGCCAGCTTTGTTAAAATTGCTATTTCCAGGTTTTCAGATCTTTTTTCTAACATTTCTCATTTTCCCTCCTCCAGCTCCCTTCGTAGATGCACTGAATGATAGTGTTTTACAAGACTGGAGAACTCTCTTGGGAATCAATTTGACTAATACATACATAGCATAAAAGGGGGTATTTAACCATAAAAAGGATGTTTTTTCCCCTGAACTGGAGAACAAGAACAATCATTTCAGTTCGAGTTTCTCTATGGCAGTTGGAGAGAAGTGATGGTTTCCCCATGGATTAACATTTCCTGACTTTGCTCTTCACACAAAGGTTACAACTACTTATGTTATATGCAAGCTATGCATAATAATGAGAAACAGGGCACACTGTCTAAATCATCATACTTGTTAGCATTTCAATGCAGATATCATTTTAATCCTTGCATTTCTAATGTCAACAGTAGCTGCTTAGAGTTGTCATTGAAATCTTTAATTTCTCTCCTCTTCATACTGCATCTATGTACACACATTGTTCATTGATTATGGTTTGGCATTTCTTCTAGGTTTTTATAACCTTGCAGTAGATTTATGCACACAAGAACTTAAACTGGCAACCTAGTACATATTATACAAGAGAGGTTATATTTGAATGAAAAGTATTGAAGTTACTATCCTATTCAGCAGGATTAGATAGATAATAAAGGTCAGCTGGGATACGTAATATTATGTTAACATGCAAAAGAATGTAGTGGTAGTAGTATATGATGGGAAGGGTTTATTTATCATAAAAGCAGGTCATGCTATCAATAACTTTAGGATAGAACTAGACAGTGATAGTGGATTATTGTAGGCTTATAGGAGAAACCATTTTCATGACAAATAAAACAATCAATTTAAAACTGGAGTCAGAATTTCAAATCCTAACAAAACAAAGAAAAATACCTGAGGAGCTTTAGAAAGCTTTGGTTAGGGTTTTAAGCTGGTGTGGTTGTTTCCATCAGCAGGTTTCTTGGCAGTGGATCTATCCATTCATATTAAACTCATACTGAAAACTCCTGACAGTGACAGTGACTTTGGCACACCATGCATCAAGAATACAAGAATTTTCTGTGATGTCCCACAGTTAATAACAACTAACTAAATCAGTACATTCCCTGATAATTAAGAATAAACATTTTTAGTTTTCATGACCAGCAGTTGCCTCCCTCACAATTCTTCCAGAATTTCTGTAGTTTGGAGAAAAAAAGGGGGAAGAATTTCTCTTCTCTGTAGTTTCCTTATGGAGGGTGATGAGTGTTCCAAGGTACTTAAGGCCCTGTTCAAGTCAGTTCTGAAACACAGTTCATGCATTACTTATGAGATTTCGCTGAAATGTAAGTGTGAGCGATTTTTGTTTGTTCCCTTGGTCTTAAATGAAAGAACATTTACAGAGCCCAAGAAATCATTCTCAGAGCTGAAATTCTAGAGAGAAGTGTGTGGTATGGTAAAAATTATTAATATAAAATACATACATGTCCAAGCAAATAAAGCTTCTGCACTAAAAAACTTCACATTTGTCTGTATTAATGTTTAATGCATTTGTAAAAAGCAGTCCTGCTTTGTAGGATATAGCCACAAAAGTGTCCTGCAATCTACTAGCACTTATGATCACAGCATGGGTCCAAAGAGGATTGTCAGAAATGCATGATCCATGTTTGATAGATCAGAGGAACCGTACAGAGTATATTAAAGCCATATTATAGCTGCTAAAAGGAACGCAAAAATATTTCTGGATTAGCTCTAAAATTAGAGGTTAACTTACCATTTGATTGGCTTAAGCACACAACATATTAGCAGTAGGTATTGGAGCTTGCTAAGAAAACTCAGTTATGACCTACAGAAACCAATTACACAAGAGGGAACTAAAAATATTAAAATTACACTAATCATAATGTTTTATAAGTGGCATGTCTTTCTAATATAATAGAATAAAAAATATTTAAATACTATGATGTGTTCTTCCATAACCAGTTTACATCCACGGTATTGAGAACAAAGCATAGTAAGTAGTTTCTTAGGCTGTTTTAAAAATACCTAGTAATTTATCAGGACAGTTTGCTTGCATCTCTGAGTTAATAAGATACATAGAATTTAGAAACAATATAAACTTATGACCCAAGCAGAATATACTTGCTGTAGCATTTTTTCAGATGATTTTACAAAGGATTATTTCAATGATATTGCTGCTGTTCCTACTTTTGTGTCCAAGTAGGAACACCCTGATCTGCCAGTGCAATGGAAAATATTTCCAATTATTTTCACAAGATGTATCAATTTAAACTGAAAAAGACATTTTAAAGGGTTTTTTTTGAATCTAAAGACTATAGATACAGTAAAAGTTAAAGCACTGAACTGAGTAATTGCATAGAATGTTAAAGTGCTAATATTTGAAGTAAATGTGACTGCAAATAAACACGTTAGATGCAGATACCTTGTGCAAATGCAAGCTCAAGTTATTCTCCCTTGAAAGATAAAAAAGGGCAGGGGATCTCAGCATAATCTCAAGCTTGTTATACATACACACACATGACTAGTTATAATCTGAATTTGAGACTTGAATTCTTTCTTATTGAACAAAAGCTTAATCCTCCAAACTCAATGGGGAAATAGCCTTAAACAGGTGAAAATAAAATACAATTAACAAAGAAGTGAAAGGAGATGAGGAGCCCTTTGAGGCTGTAGTGAAAAAAAAAGGCAAAACTAATTAAATTTTCCAACCTGAATAAATCTTTGTAGGAAATATTAAAATAAAAAAAGGAGAAGATGAAGAAATTAAATAGATCCAAATTTATGAGTGCCTAGAAAACACAGTACAATAAACTTGAAACCAGCCTCTTGGGAAAAGATTAAAAATAAAAATTGTAAACTATACAAGATGTGCTTTGTAGAAACTGCATCTTATTCAAAAATAAAGCAATATAACTTATATTTCCAGATGCAATTTTCTACAGTTTAATTTGGTAGGCTAAGTATTGGTTTTGAGCTTTTAGCTGATTTCTGTCTAACTAGCTTTAATTGTTATGTTTACTTCTAATTGACATTCAGCAATTCCAGGAGTTATTCACTATGTAAAGAGGCTCAAAAATATCTTGAAGCCAGAGCAACCAACATAAATGCTATTCAAATTTGTCAAAATATTAAAGAAGATGTTCCAAAATGGCTGCAAACTTTTACTATCAAAGGATGGTAGTCCAGAATGATTTATAATACACTTTCGTAGTTAATGTCTCCCAAACAGTAGAAGCAAAGCATACCACCATGTTTCCGAAATTGTTTATGATTGAACTGTAGTTTGTAAGATAAGAGATTTCCAAATATATGTCATGTGATTAGGAATGTGCTTTTGTGCATTGTGCAAAATTTACTTGTGCGTCTACAGCAATTGGTTTTAAAGAGCTAAAGGACAAAGCAGATATTGAGCATTTCAAAAAAAATATATCGTGAAGCCTGTCAGACCAAGATTCCTTCCTATCTAATTCCCTAAGTTTACAAACTCCATATGGGCAAATTCCCATTTATAGGACAGAACTGGCAGAGTGTTGAGCCACTGGAATATCAAAGCTTTTATCATTAGTTTGGCAGCTAGAAATTAAGCCAAGGTATCCAGCTTATACTTGAAATCAGAGAAAGAAATGTCCATGAGATGCCTTTGCTCTAACTTCAGTGTGCACAGTAATGCAGCAATGGAGATGCAGTCACAGATTGGCAGCTGCGTACTTCAACCCCCAGTTTGAATTTTAGTTATTAGTCCCTGTGTTGTTGTATATGTAGATACAGAGATACAAGTATATTCATTTTATTCTTAGTGCGCTGCAATCACACCTACATTTTACTTTGTAGTTATACCTTCAGGGAATAGCTTTCAGGAATATTATGCTGGGAAACTTCCCAGGAAAATGTCATTAAATGTCTGCATCTTCTCTCCTATCCCTCTCTTCCTCCTGAAATTTTCTCCTTCACATCAAAAGTTTACTGTTACTTTGAAGTAATAGGAATCAAAGAAAAAGGAGAAAGCTGGCTCTATCAGAGCCAGTGTTGAAAAGTTCCTGAGGATGTGGGAGAGATGAAAGAAACTGGAATTGTTTCAATCAAAGATAAGAAGTTGGAGGTGGGAATGCAAGGATTTTTGGACAAGCCCGTGAAAAGATGGGGGGAGGTATACATATATTTACACACATATTTGAGGGGTGAAAAGAAGTAAGATAGCACAAAGTTTCTGAAATCTACTTCAATATGTTATTCATTAAATTCTTGCTTTGTCTCCTTTCAATCACCTTCTTGGTACTATTTCAAAAATGAATCCAAGCTTAAATAAAAGAGTCATAGAAAATATCTGCAAAGCCCTTCAGACTGAGTACAATAAATGACATCTTTCTGGAGTGACAGAAAGACGATGTTGATATGTTTAAGAATTTCATCCATTTCAAACCTTTATTCAAAAATATTTCAATTTTTATCAGCTCCTAGAGATAAAAAGAGTGGACAAATAAATACAACTCTTTAGATTGCAACACTCTTAGGTTTAAGAATAAATGTAATTTAAAATATTCTTTTATGGCATAGTAGTTTTTAGTAGGTGGAAGTGAAAGTCAGCAAACTTTGAAAGGCAATCAGTTTGGCTCTGAGAAATTCAGGGCAACTGAGAGGCTCCTCTCAAAGACACAACATACAGATGTCCTAGAACTCACCTGGAAGAAATACTGTCCAATCTAATATGGATTTCTGTAGGTATAAATCCACTTTCTCTGCTTTCCATTTGCAAAACCCATTCATTGCAATTTTATAAATATCCCTAGAAATCAAAAGGAGGTGTAGTTGCTAATATCCAGACTGATGTCCCATCTTTGAAGAATCTCAGAAGAGAGAAAATTTTATTCCTATTCTCTTCTTCACTACAGGAATAATTAACAAAGATGAGAAAGGACAACAATCATAATAACACCTCAGTTGTATCTCCAAATATATGTGGATGAGTCCACACTTCAAATTCACTACCCCAGGCTTCATCCAGATATTAAAGCAGCAAGACAGATGACATTTTATTGATAGGAACAGATAGAAGTACAGATCTGCCAGGCATCTCACCACTTGGGCTTGAATGAAACAGGGAAATATAGTCTGGATCACAAACTATTTCCCCTATCCACGAAAGCAACATCGTCTCTCGGACCCCCGCACGCTGGCAAATGCTAGGTAGCTTTTAAATAAAGCAAATGTATGCATCATAGCAAAGGAGAGGAAGTGGAACTTGTACCTTTATGCTAATCCTTGTCCTCCAAAAAATAGCAGCTCTGGTTTCTCTGAATCACTTAGTCCAGAAATGGATCGAAAATGAAGAAGGCAAGATCAGCTGCTCAATGACATCAATTGAAAGTGACTCCACCAGCTTCTCGGTAGGCCAAGTATTGAATGTCGGCATATCTGTAAGTCAGTATCCACAACAACAGCATGAAACTTCCATGTTTTGCTGAGGTATAACAGAAGGAATAAGTATTGAGCAGTGGGGTGAGGAAAGCAGAGAGAGAGTTTGAATTATGCATATCACGCATGGATCCTACACATTTTTGCACCTTTATTCTGATTTTATGGAATTTCATCTTTGGGGGGGGTTGAGTAGGGGAAGGCAAAAAAAGCACAGTACTACCCATCACAGTCACAGAGAGATCCTATAAGTTTGAATTATGTTCAAAAAGCAAGAAAGAAATTCAGAGATGCAGGAATATCAGACCTGAAAAGCTATGCTAGTAATTACTCCGTCTATGAGCAACACCAACATGAAAGTGAGATTTACACTGTCTTTCCCTCACCACAGAATACCCAGTTGGAAACTAAACTGAGAAACCATACCATCAAAAGATGAGATGTCTATTCTGCTTGGGGCCAAAAGGAGTGACAATCCTTGACTCCCTTGAATTCATCAACTCCAAACTTTCCTTCCATTGGATTCTCCTCACAAACTTCTGCTGACATCACTACAAAGATTATAGTAGTCCCCTCTCATGGCCAGGAGTGCAAGAAAGATCATGCCCAAAGATTCAAGCCTTATTAAATTCATTCATATTACTGCCATTTGATATTTTATAAGAGGAATTATAATCATCTTCTGAACAAATATAGAGGCTGTTATGTGAGGATTGCAGGGTAATTCAGCTTGGAAGGGATCTCAGGACATTTCTAGTCCAATCTCCTGCTCAAAGCAAAACCAACTCTGGGGATTGATTCCTGGAACTTGACTCCATCTCTTTCATGATCTCTCTGGCACTGGAAGCTGATATTAAGTGTCCCCATATGTATTGTGCCATCTCTTCTCCATGTTGAACAAGCCCAGTTTCCTCAGTTTCTCCTCACAGGACAAGTGCTAAAACCCACCCATCATCTTCAAAGTAGCTGAATATTACCTTCTAGATGGAAATAGAGCACATCACAAATCCTTTCATTCATCCAATAACAACTTATGGAAGAAATACTACAGAAAGTTTAGAAATTAGGGCAGATACATTTTTTTTTATAGTGGCACCATGATCTACACTAGTGCAGTTAAATACAAAACTGCTATACTGAAAATATTGTTATAGAATCTATTATAATTCATAAAATCATAGGAAAAGTCAGATTGAAAAGTCCAACTTCTGCCCAAAAACAAGATCAGCTGTGTAGTCAAGATTTTAATTCTTCAGTCATCTATTATCATGGGCAGCAGAGTAAGAATTCAACCTTATTCCATTTCTTGTTAACTCACATTTCATTATAAGAGTCTAAGGAAGGAAAATATTTTGTTATGAACATGGAAATCATAAGGCAAGAGGGAGGGGAAGCCATCTGTAGTAGAATACAGTGCTCCTGTTTACATTCTCCCATCAGTTTGTTTACAGTGAACCCTCCTGAACCTCTCCTTGTTAGATAGAATGCCTTCCCTTTGTGTTAAGCAGGCTTATGCTTAAAGTCAGAATGAGCAGATGGAAAGGAAACTTTTAACAAGAGTGCTCCTCCATTGTACTTATGATAACAAAACAGTACAAAGTGTCAGCAGTAGGCAGAGTCTCCTGCCATTTACAATATTAGGTATATTTCTGGTTTTCTTCAGTCCAGAGTAGGCTGTTTCTGAGCAACTTGAAACATGCAGAAAATGATTTTTAAAAAACCTAGTCAACTGAGGACAAAATTCAAAGCAATTCTTTTATTCCATGTCCTATCCTTTTGTGTATAATAAATACAAAAGGAGCAGTCAACCTGCAGCCTTGGTTCAGAGGTAGTGCACAAGTACAATTCATTTATGTCTCCACTTGCTGTTTTGCAAATGGCAAAGGCACAGGCAGGAAGAGAAACAAATGCCTCAAACAGGCAATTAGAACCTGCTTCTAGCCAACTCCCTCTGTGCTGAATTCAGACACAGAAGCTTGCACAGCAGTTTCTGGACCCTGCTTCTAGATCCTACTGAACCCCTGGGATTTCTAGAGGACTACTGAGTACTCTGAGGGGCATCAAGGTTCCTGATGCTGCTGGGCATAGACAGCTACAGGAGACTGAAGTCTCCAGCAAGCTGTAGCAGCTTCTAACAAGATCTCATAGCTGCTCTTGGTCAAAGGTTGTTCTAGTCCTAATCAGGATGTTAGGAAGGGTCAAGCACCCTTTCAGCAGGAGCTACAGAGAGATGTGGAGTGCATTAGTTTGTGGTTAAAGGGGCTAGAAATTTTTATATGTGCCTAGCCAGCAGTAATGTGACTGAAGCAAGTAGTCCTGCTATTCTCTGGTTACTGAGGACTGCTTGGAAAAAGCAGGGTCCATTCAACAAGTGGAGGAAAGGTATCTTTACCAACAGGCTGGTCAGCATGGTAAGGAAACCTTCAAATCAGGGACAAGGGGGCAAGGAAGCTGGCAACAGCCAATGTAGGAAGGAAATGACGGGTAGGGTTGGCAAATATGCAAGGTGATGTGCACACGAAACACCTTAATCTGACCTGAAGAGGATGCCTCAAATCTGTGCAAACAAATGAAGTGCCAAAAAGACGGCAGATTGCACGTTTTCTCTGAAATTAGTAAACTGGGGCTTCCCTGAAGTGCCTGTACACCAGTTTGTAGCATGGGGAACAGGCAGGAGTAAATAAATATCTGTTACAGGGCTATAGCCTCCTTTAGTCAGAGATGTGGGGTAGCTCACTCAAGTGCTGCAATGGGTGAACATAGGCTTATCAGGAAACCTTATTAGGAATGGTGGATCCACATGCATCCACCATTTGGGTGGTCAGGATGGTGAGGAGGGAGAATTGCCCTTGATGTGAAAACAGCAGATGGGTGATGAGCCTGACAGCTTGTAAGTCAGAATCATTGGGCAGACCAAAATCAGTAATATCATCAGAAAATACTGGATTTTGTGGCCTTCTTCAAACAGCTGTAATAATCCTCACATGCACAGGCCCTTGTGCTCATGCAGACTTTGATGATTTTTCAAGGATCATTTCCCTCCAAATTCAAGAATGGTTCACCCCAATGTGAGTCAAACAAGGGTAGCAGAGAGCTCCTGAAAATCTCAGTTATAAGTAAAAATAAGAGGTGGCAAAAGGGACAGTTGACCCAGGAGGAATACAGAGATATGGTCCAAATGTGGAATGATTGTTGTTAGGTACAACAATACCCATTTGGAGCTGAATGTGGCAGGGAATCTATAAGGTAGTCAGCCTCACTTCAATCTCTGAGAGGGTAACAAAGAAAAAAAATGGAAGTACTTTCCAAAAACATGAAAAAAAGGAGAAAAAAGGAGTCTGTATGCATTTAAGTTGATATTTTAATATTGACTTTAGCAAGGATTTTAACACTTTCTCCCATAGCTTTCTCATAGGCATATTGACAAAATACAGACTAGATTAGTGGATAGTAAGCAAGGCAGATTAAAAACTGGCTGAACTGGCAGGATCAAAGGACTGTGATCTTCAGCGCAAGGTGCAGGTGACACCAACCCCTAACAGTGTCCCCCTGGGGTTCTGCTGGGGCCAGTGTTGGTTAACATGCTCATTAATTACCTGGAACACGGGCCTGAGTGCACAGGAGTGGGAGGAGTGGCTGGTACACCAGATGGTTATGTTGCCATTTCATACCCACCACAACAGCCTGGACAAATGAACAAACATAAAGGTCAAGAAGAGGGGAAAGCAGAAGTCCTGTGTCTAGGAAGGAATAATCTCATCCATCAGCACAGGCTGGGGGCCAACTAGCTTGGAAGCAGCTCTGCAGAGACTCTGCAAAGGAGGGAATGAACAACTTGATTGTTAACCCAAGTGCCCTTGTGGCAAAGGCAGTCAGCAGTCACCTGGTTTGTGTTAGGGAGAGTATTGCCAGAAGTCTGAGAGAGCTGATCCCTCTCTTTCACTCAACACCGGTGAAGATACTGGGTGCTGGGCACAGTCCTGGAGTCCCCAGTGCAAGAGAGGCATGGAGATAGGTGGAACAAGTCAGTTTACAGGCTGTGAAGACAATTAAGGGTCACGTGAGGAAAAGCTGAGAGCTGGGACTCTTCAGCCTGGAGAAAAGGCTCCCATCTGATCCCATCAGTAAAGAGGATGGAAAGACTCTTCTCAGTGGTACCAGCCATAAGTTAAAATACATGAAGTCCTGTTTAACAACAAAAAAAAAATTTAAAAATAACAACAAAGAAACCCCATATTTTCAGTGTAAGGGAGATTAAGCATTGGAACAGATTTCCCAGAGAGGTTGGGGAGTCTTGGTCCTTGGAGATACTCAAGATCAGATTTAACACAGCCCTGAGCAACCTGCTCTAGCTGACCCCTTCTTGGAGAAAGAGGGCTGGACAATCTCCAGATATCCCTTTCCACCTCAATGAGTCTGTGGTTCTGTGATCACTTTGGTCACCTTGCCAAATACACAACCAAAGTGCAGGGACCTTTCACTGTGTTACATGTAGACTTGTGTTCACTTGGTGGGAACACTCATCTGTTTTAGCTACATTACAAGAATACATTCATATCCATAACAGAAAAGGATCACGACCTATAAGCCCTGGAGTGCTGTAGGAACACGTGTATGCCGCACTGCGCCGGAAACATTGGGAACTGCTGATGGAGTAGATTCTTCTAGTTAAAAAGCCTAAGCAGAGACATTATAATTAGCTATAGACTCAAAGCTATGTTTGCTGGCAGTAGAACTCCCAGGAAGAATTACTCTGATTTACAGTAATTTTCCACTGAGGATTTCAAACTTCACCAAAAATTTTTTCTGAGTTCATAATATAACAGCAGAGATGAGAAAACTCACCAGGAAAGTTTTCTGTGCTGGAATATTTTTGTAATAGTTTTGCATCCTTACTTCACTCTGATTGTATGTACAAGACTGTATTTGCTACAAAAGGATTAGGAAAACTGAAAAAATATTGTCATACTCTCTAGAACCAGTGATGAAAAGAAACAGCTGTCTGGTTTGCAAAATATTTCTATTTGTCAGATTTTTTTGAATTTTTATTTTTCAGTTTTGAAACTGAAAAGGGGAGGGAGAGGGAAAAAAAAATAAAAATTAATTGAGTCTATCCTGTTGACTCTGGCACCTGCAAAGGAAAGTGGAGCTATAGGTTCACTCTCCTTCTCTGAATTAAACAAAGAAGGGACTTGAATTTAAGTCTCCAGTTAATGCCCTATGGGTTAATTTAGTGGACTATGTTAGGCAAAAATAATAAAGGTCTATGGGGATAATATGATTTTACTATATCTTTACAATACCAAGCACTAAAATAAATCAAAAACTGGCATTCTTCAGCTTCTTAGCAGAAAATAACCATTATATTTTTTAACATTTTATGGAAAAGAGAAAAAACAAGAGAAAAGAGAACAACAAGCAAAAAGAAGCTGAAACTTGAAAGGAGGTATTTCTTGATGGGAGATTTTTTGCTTTACAATGGAATCTTCTCTATCACCAAGCACATTGTACCTGACGACAACAGTGCTAAAAGTCCTTTATAGGAGAGCAAACCATTCTGTGGGATGAACTAGGTCAATTTTAAGAACAAAAGAGAACAAGACAAAATAAGTACCAAAACATCAAAAAGGTAGAACATATAATACCTGTTCATGGAACTTATACCACATGGTACAATTATATGATATACATACACATACCTGCACATATGCACAGCCATGTCCTGCACCTTGTACATTTATACCACTTTTACCATCACCTATGAAATATCTATCTGCATCTTTGTTCAAAGGTTCCCAGCACAATATTTCAGAAGAGCAGTCTCACCTGGCTAGGAAGCAGTCACAGCAGAGATCAGGGAGCCTGTAAGAGTGAGACATTAATTTCAGACAACCAGACATCCTCCAGGATCTCTTCTTACTCAAGCAGTTTGATCAGTCTCTGTCTCCCTCCCAAGTCCAAGATACTCAAAGCCTCAAATGCCATGAGGCGTCCCAGGATGTGGCAAGAGCCATGAAATTCAAGCTCTTCAACCTAGCTTTCCCTCCAGAAAGGAGAGAGGTAAATGGATTGACATCTAATTGTTTCAACCACCGTGTTGTTTAATCACCAATTAGACTCCATTTCTTATCTGCTAAGTTCAGCCTATTGATTTCCAGTCACACATTCCTCTTGTTTACTGTAAAGACAGAGGCATGCCTCCTGTCTGCTCGCAGGAAGCAGTAGCTGTGGTCCCATGTGTACCCCAGCAGCCCCATCAATGCACATCTCTGCCTGTGCTGTGCCCAGATGCCCATGTCAGGAGCAGGGCATTTTATTGCAGGCATAGCTGCACAATAACAGGTCTGAAAGCTTCAGGCTGCAGCTGGCTCAGAGCAAACATCTGACTATGCAGATACTTCAGTCAAAACTGCCCTGGGGTTGTGCCTGCAGAGCTCTCTGTTTGCATTAGTTTTCTGACTTTCTCAGACTTTTCTTAGAATAATTTTACATAACAGATTGGGATGGCACTTGGGGTAGGTGCAGCTACATAACCCTCTATACAGGGGTTGTATAGAGGCCTCTCTACAGCATAAGTACCAAACTAAAAGCAACACTAAGCTTCAGTGCCTGGCTGTCAGCTGTACTTGGGTGAACATATTTTTACCATTTTGTCAGTATTCCTGATGCTCAGGCACCTTTCTGAGAAAGTTTTTAAATCATTGTTTCGACAAAATATTTCAGTTTCAATAAAATAGTAATTCCTGACCAAAAAAAAAAAAAATTATGCATTCATTAATGCTGAGCACTTATACCAGTTTCTTAAAATAAGCAAAAGTAACAGTATCAGAAGAAATGAACTGCAGTCATATGCATAGTAGAAGCAGGAAAAAAGGCAAGAAGTGACAGTGTAGCCAACAAACTCTTAAATAGGTTTGCATTTATTGCCTGCTATTTTATATGCTGACCAGTATAAACCTACTGTTTTTGCAAGACATTAATTCATCTCGGCTATATACTGTACATTTTCTTGTTGCTGTCATCTGAATGGGTCATTCTTATCTACCATTTCACAGTTTATACATCTTATTGATACCACACTGAGAAATTCTTAGCAAAAGGATGGTCTGTCATTTTGTGGAAAGTAATCTACACAAAGCTATGCTTCTGTTAGCTTATCTATACCTATCAAATTAATCTGATTATTTCTAAGCTTCCCTAAACTATTCAGAAGGAGAAAATTCTGTTAGAATTAGGAGTTATGATTTTTATGCCATTCTAATGTGCTTAACAAGATAAATCATTACAGAATTCAAACAGTTTGGCAACACATATCCCTGGCAGGGGAATGGACATTAAAATGGCAACAAAACCAGTTTCTCATGCTCAGGAGACACCCTAGAGGGCTGTCCTGGAACAGAACTTCAGTTCTGCATGGGCTTAAGTCAGATAAAACCAGTTGAAGGAAATAAATAGAATGTTGGAGAACAGACATTTCAGCAGTTCCTATGAAGAAATGAAAAAATTGCAAACCTACCATCACAGATAGCTGTAGAGACACAGGCTGATTAACGAAAAAATATAGCACCTGATCCTGTGTTTGGCTAGATGCTGAAAAGCGAAGTCCATTTATTTAGAAGAACAAGACGACAAAGATACAATCTGTTTAGAACAAGAATGTAATTTTCAGTTGCATGTCCACTTTCAGCAAGTGCAGTTGCTGCGGGAAAAACAGAAATCGAATCACACTTGCTGCTAAATACATATTTAATTGCTTATGGTTTTTTTATATTTTGTTTTGCACCAGACTGTTTACTCTGTTCATGATGATGTGGAATTAGTGTTGCTAAGTTTTCTGCTTCCTTTAACCAGTCTTAAAGTGCCACCTAGTGCACATTTAAGGCAACATCCCCACCTAACAGAGCAATGCCAGGCTGAGTATGCAGAATATTCTGGCAGATTTTATTTCATGTAAAAACATTTCATTATCTCCCTCCAGTCAATTTCATCAAATTTTAGGGGCTGAGGAGGATTCTGCATGTCTGGGAATGTGTATTAGTAGAAGTTAATCCAGTAAAACCCTGGATTGATGTAACATAAGAAATTGTACTAGTGCTGTCTAGCCTTCCAACCTGCGCAGCAGACAGGGGAGGGAGAGCTTGTCAGGGAGGCAGGAGCACTCTGGGACCAGCTCTCAGCACCAGCTCCCACCAGGACACTTGCAGTAACACCAACCTAACCCAGCAGGCTGGACCCTGCCCAGGGCCACCAGCCCCACAGAGAACATCCAGGCCCCAGACCTTCTGCCCTCTACTCGGCAAGAAAGGTTGAGCCCTATGGCTCTCTTTGGACTTAGAAAGACAAACCTTAAGGAGTGGATTATTCTCTTCTGAGGCTTTGGAAAAGAGTGTCAGGGCCTGATCCCCTCCCTAGAGTCACAGCTGGCTAAATCAAACTAAGCAGCTACAGCAACAGATATTGCTGAAAACTGCAGTTATTTAACCACACACAGACATAGCATTGTACATCATCCTAACTGCTCATGTTTTCCTCGGGAGTGAACCAGTGCTCTGTGGCACAGTGAAGGAAAAGAAAAGAGAGATTGTTCCTTTTTTTTTTTTAAATCACAAAGATATAGAGCTGTGACTTACCTAGAATCCTGTCAAGAATTACATGAAAAAATCTGAAATTACCAGAGCTTTTAGCTACCTGAGATTTGCTTGAACCACAGGCTTCTTTCTCCCTTACAAAATCATCTACACTCAAAATTAGGTCTGTTTTTCCTTCACTAATAATCTTAACACTTCAGTGTTTTGAAAGAGCTTGTTTCTCAAATGCTTAAATATTACTCTTGATGTATAGGGATCTACCTGTCTTTTGTGATATGTTGTGATAAGCTAATTTCTTCTGCAGAGCTTTCCTGCCAATAAACTGTACTGCAGGAAATCACAGAATCACAGAATAAGCTGAGTTGGAAGAGACCCACAAGGATCCTTGAGCCCAACACCCAGCCCTTCACAGCACCATCCCCAAGAGTAACACAAAGTGCCTGAGAGCATTGTCCAAACACTTCTTGAGCTCTGTCAGGTTTGGTGCTGTGACCACTTCCCTGGGAAGCCTGTTCCAGTGCCTAACCATTCTCTGGGTGAAGAGCCTTTTCCTAATATCCAAACTAAACATCACCTGACATAACTTCAGGCCATTTTCTTGGATCCTGGCACTGGTCACCACAGAGAAGAGACCAGTGTCTGCCAGTTACAACGTATTTCCATACCCAAGCAGGTGATTCTATTATAAGGAAAAGAGTTTCAGCTTACTGTTAAATGAATAAGGAAGCCAAACTAGAAAGTTATGTGTCCTTTTCATCAGTGTTGGCCCAGTGCCATCACAAGAGCACTGACTGGGCTTTGGAAGTGTACCTCAAAGCCTGTTGCCAATTTACTGGGCAGGGTGCCAGGTGGCCCACCTAGACCATGGAGTACTAAAAGGACTGCACAAAGGAGCTCGGTTGCTTTTTTGGACCGACTTAAACAGTGTCACAGTGTTCTCTGCACTGTGTTTGACTTATGTTTCTTTGTTTGATGATGTTTATTATTTTTGTCATTATTAAAACATTTTGTTTTACAAAGCATGTCCAGAGAAGCTGTCTCACTATTACTGAGCCACTCTGAGGAGTTACAGACCAACGCTCAGACTTGATAAACCTTCACATCGCTTATTCCATTCTGGCCACATGCAAGACTTTATCATCTGCCCCTCCTCTTCCCCTTACAAGGAAGTTGTAACTGCAATGAGGTCTTCCTTCAATCTCCTCTTCCCCAGGCTGACCAAGCCAAGTGACCTCAGCTGCTCCTCATATGGCTTCCCCTCAAAGCCCTTCCCCATCTTCACTGCTCTCCTTTGGACACTCTCTAATACCTTCCTATCTTTCTTACATTGTGGCACCCAAAACTGCCCCCAGCACTCAAGCTGAGGCTGCCCCAGCTCAGAGCAGAGCAGGACAATCCCCTCCCTTGCCCTGCTGCTGATGCTGTGCCTGATGCACCCCAGGACAGGCTTGGCCCTCCTGGCTGCCAGGGCACTGCTGGCTCGTATTTAATTTTCCATTGACCAGGACTCTCACATCCCTTCCTGCTGCACTGTTTTCCAGCAACTCAATCCCCAGTCTGCCCATACACCCAGGGTAACCCCATCCCAGGTACAGAATCCAACACTTTCACTTGATGGACTTCATGTGGTTGGTGATTGCTCAGCCCTCTGATTTGTTGAGGTCTCTCTGCAGAGCATTCCTGAATTAGAGGGAGTCAACAGCTCCTCCAGCTTTGCATCACCTGCAAACTTGCTCAGTCCCGTGTCCAAGTCATTTATGAAGATGTTGAAGAGCTGAGGGCTGAGCTGGAGCCCTGTGGAACCCCAACTACGGACAGGTCACAAGCCTGGTGTCACCCCATTCACTGTAACCCTCTGTTCCTGATCAGTGAGCCAGTTGCTCACCCATTACAGGAAGTGATTATCCAGCTATTTGCTGGAAATTTGGTAAACTGTTACAACATTTTCACCTGGATTTATAATTATATAAAAAATATTAAGAATCCTTCAGTCACCACTATCACAAATAAACCCAAAATCAATTGAGGATCAATAAATACATCCAGCTGGCAAATCTCAGTGACAAGATGTCCATATAATTAGAACAGCAGCATCTGCTTTCCCCATCCTGCCTCACAGAAATCACTGCGATCTTGCCTGTTTAAATATTTAGCATTTACATTGATGAGATGAATCTAAATTCCCAGGCAAAAGTCACTGTACATATACATCAAGAATATTTTAACTTCTCTTAGTTTTCTCTTCTCTTTGGGATTAAATCAGAGTTCATAGTATGCCTCTGCCTTTTGTGGTTTTATTAATTTGTGCCTAATTACTTATAGAGCTATTTTGGTTTGACATTATTCCTACTTGGGTTCTGTTAAAAGATCCTCAACAGCTGTTCCAGATTAGTGTAAGCATTATTTCACATCCATTTTATCTTCAGAATTAATGAAGAGAAAGAAGCACCTGACTTACTATGTAGTCCAGGGAAACTGGTTTTTCTCTCTACTTACTTTCTACATCAGTACCACCATCACAAAGACTTATCAAGAAACACTTTTTTCCATTCATACAACACTAATCACACCCAAAAAATGCCAAGAAAATAACCAGTACTCTTATGTGAGTCTTTTAATGATATATTTAAAATTGGTGTAGTGCAGAATCCAAATATTTTAAAGTGTCATTAGACTACAGATAACAGGACCCAAAAGATCATTAGTCCATCTGGTCAAACCAAGACAATAAGACTTTATACTACAAGATTTGAAAACATCCTATAATGTCACAGCAAGAACTGCTATGCAGTAATGAATTAATTTATTTATATTTGCCACAAGCAGCTTGTTCCCTCATTCTCTTCCCTGTAACCAAATTACATATGCAAAGTAGGATCTGGTAGGATTGTTTTTCCCTGCATAAATATATACATGCTGCTGTGTGCCTATTTTAGAGAAGTCAAGGTCAAAAAAGTATACTTTCCATTTGAAGCAGCAACTCCCACTGTGGTTCCTATAGAAGATGCTTTAAAAACCTCTGCTGAAGTAGACGTGACTTGCCAGAAGAGACAAAGTGACAGTGTCTGAAGGCTTTCTTCTGAAACTTGTGCTTGGTGGAGTGCTGAATGGACCCAGCCTTTAAACACCTTCAAGCTCTTAGGGGTTCAAATTTGGTCAAGGAAACAGTATATCACTGAAGGGTTGCTTGCAAGAGATCTTTGAAGGTGTCTAGTACAGTCTCACCCTCCAAGCAGGATTATCAGCAGAACTAAATGGGGTCATCAATAGAAAACACCCCAAAGATAGTCACCTGGCTGGGTGCTGCACTGAACTCCTGGGAAGAAGGGTTGGCTAACTTGACCCTCCTCATGAAGAAATCATGGCCATTGCCTCCTGATACATCATCTGTAACTTCTGAGGGGTTTTGGTTCTCTCATTTTCCTAACTCCCCATACTGAAATAGTTAAAAATATCTACTAGATCACTCCTCAGTCTCTACGTAACTGTATACAAGCCCAGCCCCCTCAAAGAGCACATATCCTGCAGCCCATCTTGGTGGTCCACTGACAGACTATCAATAAATAATTTATGTATTTACTTATTTGAAACATGGCTGTGTTCTGAATAAAACTTCCCAAGTCACTGGGATTTATGTTTAAACATGCTGTAATGCTGTATCAGGCTCCAAAGATGCATCATCTGCTGGGCAGGACAGTACAGAGAATGATAGAGAGTCTTTCAGATGCTATTATGCAAGAACACACACAGAGAATTCATCCTCCCCACAGAGAATACTGTACTGTGGCTGAAATTACTTCAAAGTGCACTTCAGGTCTAAAATAAAACTCTTGCATGTATCTTATCATTCCATATGGTTGTGGTTTGGCCCCCATCCCCAGATCACAGTGATTGGAGTCATATCACCCTATACAACTGAACAATGCAGTATACCATGCATTAAATTGCTCATATCTTAGCTCAGCTCTTTCTAGGCATTGTCAGGTTGCATAATGTCACAGTCAACTACACTATCCCAATGGATCTTCGTAATGACTCCAGGTAAGCTTTCAGTAGGTCTGGAAGAGGATTGACCCTCTTGAGAGGCAGGAGCCATATGAAAGATCAGTTAGCAGGAGCATGCTTCTCTTGATACTGTTGTTTGTCTTGGACCAAACATTTTCAATTTCAGGATTTACAACTAAAAACTAAAGTGAACACATCAGCAGAATAACCACAGCCACAGTTTCATTAACAAACTGAAAGACTAGAAATTAGAATGTGGAATGTATTTTCCATATACAATCTAGTATTTAGCTCAGAGCAAGAGCAGCAGAATCTGGCCTGCAAAGTACCCCTCAAATACCACCTAATGCTTAGGCCAACATAGGATCTACTTCTTACAGCTCTTGTGTCAGTCACTTCCTTTCCAGTCACTGGTCTAAAAATTGCCTTTTTATCCCTGGACATTTTGACTTCAGAAAACCACTTAAGTAGCTTTACTTCAGGACTGTGTCAGCTCCACTCTAGCCTGAGCTATATCATATTTTCCTCAGTCAGATCTTTTTGATCCAATGTATCCAGTTCACGGCTTGTTTTGACATTTGCCTTCTGAGAGCCATGTTATTCCAAAATGGAAACAAACAAAAACAATTTTAAAAATTTAAAAACCACCCAAAATACAGGCTCTGACAAATTAATATACCCCTAGAAACCGAGAGATTCTGAAAAAAGATTTATTAAAGACACCACATCTCAAAATTTCATGTTAAACATTGAAAGATGGAATTCTATTCGTAGGTTGTATGGTCCAATTTGTAGTTGCTGCTCTATAATTTTGCATATGCATGCAAACAAGTGAGAAAACAATTTTTAACTTTTCTCTCCCAAAAGAAAAACATTTTAATCTTGGATCTGAAGGCACCAATGTACAAAGGCTGCTTAAAGATAGTGATAAAAACCTAATACCTAGCCTACCTGCCAATATCTGTGTGCAGATAACTCAGCTAGAATCACCAAGGGTTTGGCTTAGTTTTAATCTAGCAACTGTTTCAGCGGATTTCCATTACTTTTACACAAATGTGAATGTTTTCCATGCATCACTGCATACCAGCAACATTTTCCAGTGTCTTTCTTCAATAAATTTTTACAGAAGACCACAGCAGGAAATTCTGCATGCCCCATTGGGCTAGCAATCATTAAATATACAACATCCTACTGAAAGGCAGTTTAGAGTACCAGCAAAAAACTTTTCACACATTGACAACCAGTTTCTCAGCCTTTGAAAGCCTCATAAAAAGGCTTCCAGCTGCCATATAGTATTTGCAACCAAACAAAAACTAATCCTTGGCAAATGTCTTTGCAAAAAATAACTACAGAGGATAATAAAGTGGTTAAAAATGGAGTCACACCAAGAGTAAAAACAAACACTAAACCAATCCTTTTTAGCCTTCATTCCTATTTCAAATATATATGACTCACTCTTCCACATCATTCTCCCACCTGTGCAAACTTGGAGGCAATATACCAATTTTCAGTCCTTCAGCACAGACAAATATGATAACAACTGTCCTGTACTCAGCCAAATTTCACACATCTCAGCATTCAATAGTACAGAACCCAAATTTAGTTCAGCTGAAGCCGAGTACAGACTGACACCATCGTATTTTGACATGTAACTATGCTTTTCATAAACTTATGATCAATTCACTAGTAAATCTCATTTCATAAACAAGCCAAGGGAGTGCAGTTTCTCAAGGCTGTTGCTTTCCCTTTCCCCTTGGCTGCACAGGGACTTGTGACAGCCCTCGGGGCAGCAGGACCGTGATTATGGTCTGGACATCAGTGATAGAGAGCAGAAGCTTTTTACAAGGACTTGCATTTCATTGCTTTTCAACTGCAGGAGCCAGTCAGCAAGACACACAGCAGTATTAACCCCCTCCAGCACACAGAGGGGCAACACTGAGGGACAAGCAGGGCCAGGGAAGTTGAGTGGAGAGCATTTGGGGTTGTTCTGGGCTGGGCATCAGCAGGGCAGCCAGGGCCATGCTTGGCAATGCACCAATGTACAAATCCAACCTGGCAAGAGTAACAAAAGAATCAGATCATTTGAATCAGCATCAAAGGCTTTATCACAATCCCCCATCCAAATCCTACCCAAAAGTATCCTGGCATTTGGGAAGGAAACTTAAGATGATACTAGTGGCAGAAGGTCTTGTGGCAGCTGGACTACCATGCTGCACTCTCAGTAAAAATCAGTCCTTCTCCCAGCCTAAGCCTGTACTCCCAGAGAACAAGCTGCAAGTTTCTCAAAGACACTGGGTTTGTAGCTATGTGATATGACTCAACACACAGCCAAAAGCAACGGCACATATCTGACCTATTTTGAACCACAAAATTTGGAAACAACTCTCAGCAAGAAAATATGAGCTTTACTTTCAAGAGCATGAAAGCCAAAGTAGTCCAATTATTTACCACCCAAGACGCTAAGGAGGAAAATAAGTCTCTCACTTCCAGTGTTGTTACAGAAGTTCAGAAATATTCATGTCTTTAATTACTAGATGGTGTTCCTAATTTTCTTCACTAATGCTACCCTCTCATTTTTTTCCTGGTCACCAGCAAGCTCAAACTACAAGTATTTTGAACTGATCCCGTTTATTATAGGAATTTTTTTCTAGATTGTGTTATGCTATTTTCTTATTTACTTTGGAAGTAATATATTATTTAAACGTAAATTAGTTTGGATCAGAAAAATGTTAGAAATATTAGAAAAACAAATGTACGTATGTTTAACTTTCAGCTAATTTTTAATTTTCTAGTTCCACAAGAGAAAAACAGGCTTTTCCTGCTCCCTATAAAAGCAAGCAAAAATATCCCTAATGCAGCAACAGTATATTGCAAATGTATAGAAATTATTTCTCTACTCCTTTTAGCCTATTCTCCAAGAACTCCACATAAAATAAAACAAATGAACAAACAAAATAAAAGAAAAAATATGTAAAACCACAAGTACAGCCTGGTTTTAAGCATTTTTTACTTAATTTTTTTTCCATTCTGCATTTTTAAGTATAGGCAACCAAATTTTTATGTGGTGCATTTTTAACTTGCATTTAAAAGAAACCCAATGGTTCGGGGGTTTTCTTGGTTTTTTTTTGTCCTTCTCTCTCTCTAAGAAACTTGTGCAAGAATCACCTTTTTAGCATATCTGCTAACCTTATTGCACTGGTCATAAAAAATAAAAAAAAAAGGCAAAATAAAAGCACAGATGTCTGCCACTAGAACTAAGGTAGCAAGAGTCAGCCAGAAGCCTGCCTCCAGTGACATCTATGAAGATGTCCTTTCAAAAAAAAGGAAATGTTTGCTCCCTCTCATAACTGATTTTAATAAGATTCATTGGCTGAGACAGCTATTCATGCACAGCAGTTATGATCCGCTCAGACTTTCACTGACCTTCAGGGAATTATAAAAAGAGGAACCAATTTCCATTCCTGGAAAGGAGGAGGGAGAAAGGCAAGCCCCCTCTCACCATGTAAAGGTAAATACTTCAACAGAAAGAGCTCTGATGTTATAAAAGAATTCCTAACAGCAGGAAAGAAGGCATCAAATCAACTGCTGTCATTTTAAATATTTCTTACAAAGGACAAAATACGCTTTAGTGCAATGAGATATCCAGCAGTGGATTTTTATGTAGCGTGCTCAAGAATTAATCTCCATGTTCAACCCTGCAGTACTACAGCTGAGTCAGCACCATTCTTTTAAATGACCTGATTCTGCAATCGCATTATTAATATCATGAAAATTACTTTCCTCTTTGCTGTTTTGTGCTATCAATGGAAAAGCCACAGAAGCAAAATGCGTTAGCTCTCACAGGTCTCCTCTAGGATTATTTGCATCAATACAAACTGAATTAATCATGGAGACATTTGAATAATCACCAGTCGTGTGATAGTGCCAGAGCTGTGTCAGGAGCTGTGGTTCACTTCTGCAAAATGTTGCATTTTATTTGTGTTATTGTCATCTGAACTGTGCATATTTTATCATTCTCTAGCAGGATGATATCTTGCAATCTACACTGTTATTCCTTTTTATTTCTTGGCATATTTTATATACACTGCTTGTTTTGTGTTCCCTAATGTTCAATTCTAAATTTTTAGTGGCTTATACTTAAATTTATTAATCTGAAGAGGGGAATTCATTACAAGAAATTTCAGCATAGCTGAGACCCCCTTTGTTCTGAAAGACATTGACTCAACCTTTGATTTGTAGTGCTTCGTATAACACTGGGCTTTAACTGCAAAGAGGACAGCAACTAGAGAACCAGAGGATTGCTCTGATGGTCAGTAAAGTTTAGCTCTTATTTCTGAGCTCTGCTATAATTCAAGCAGACTGAAAATGTTAAGAGTGAAGTACTTTGGAAAAAAACACTCATGACAAAACTGACTAGTTCTAATCCTACTGGATTGGTTACCAGTGGTTTCAAGGCAATTTGTGGAGCCTGTTTAGTAATCTAAATTCTAACTTCAGTATATTAGAAAACATTTTAAATTCAAAAGAAGTTGAAATAGCCAAAATCAGAATTCTGATAAAAGTACTATAGGGTTTGTCAACATATTTTATCTGGAAAAGGAATTTCAAAAGATACTTCATGAAACAAAAGCAACCAGACTTCTCATAAGACAAAAAACATACGAGGAACTTACCAAATGCTGTGATATACTGGTAAAAAAATGCATCTCCTTCAAAAATAGTACATAAATACATATGAAAGAGATCCAACAGGCATGAGAGCGACAAGCAGTCTTACACACAAAAAAAAGCAGGAGACAACTTGTACTGAAAATTTTCATAGAAGCATACATTTATGCCCCTGTTAAACATAGTTCAAGCAAGTTTTAAACTATGAAAGAAAAATATCCTTATCAAAGGGAATTCAGAATAACCAAAGTGCCACATGGTTGCCACAGGCCTTGGAAGGAGGACAGCCACAATCCCATCCATCTTGCCCACCACTTTTCTGAGTCCTTCCAGCTTCCAGGCCCCCGTTGCAGCAGTATGGCAACATAAACGTGATTTCCCAGAGACACAAAATTTCACGATGCAAACACCCTCTAAGCAAAACTACGGAAATAGTATTATCATACCAACAATAATAAAACCGAAATGGCAAAAAGCAGCAATGTACTAAAAAGCATCTAATCAAAACAAACATTGACTTTCAGTGCAGTAAATATATTCATCTCTGCCAGAACGGAGACAAGACCTGTCATTTGGGAGGGTAAAGGCATTTCATGAAAGTACCAGAGCCAATTTATCCAAACATTCAACTGGGCTATTTTTCATTAGTTTTCTTCTGAAATGCTTTTTCTGTCTTGTATGTGGAAAACAATTCTTCACAGAAGTCCACATGGGGAAAAAAAATCAAGTATTTAATCCTACCCTGTTACTGTATAGCTCCAGTTACCATAACAACTTGCTGTAGCTCTTCTCATAATAGGCTTAGGGTAGCTTGTCCATAAAACCATTTTGTTACTGGAACTACATCTAGTACACTATTCAGCATCCATACAGCCCCTCCATTGCCAAAGTCAAATTTATTTCATTTTAAGTTTAAATATAGTTCACAGTAATTGAGATTTAATGGCTAGAAAAGCCAGACTATAGGAAAGATAGCAATCACACCACTTATCCAAGTGGTATTGCATTTATCATTAAAATAACCCAAAACACAGCCTACAGCTGTTCATCAAATGCTTCAATATTTCACTATGCTTATAACATGAAATAAAATGTTTTAAATACGTGTGAATTTGAAGCTGTATTTTCAGTTATGTCACCAGTTCATTTACAACAAATCTGTAGTTCCTTCATTTCTAGATTTTAAAATTAAATGTTATTTAAACCTGCACTATACATCAACTCTTTCTAAGGTATCTTTTATCTTTGCTCTTCGAGAAATTACTTCAGCTATGGAAAATGACTGTGAAATCTGCCAGAATGCTGTGGGTAAAATTGGAAATCTGGTACTAATTTCACAATGCAGATATTCTTTCAAAACATTTATTATTAAATATCAGCTTCCCTTTAGCATGATTTTAATAGGAAGTGTCTGTACAAAGGCTAAGATGGAACTTGATGTCAAAGAACTAGGTTGAAAGATCCTCAAAATACCTTTCAGCTGTTTTGAGCAGTAATAATTCTTTAATGAAATTACACTATCTATTTAAGATAATTATTCACAGTTCTTCAACACAAGGGAAAATACGTACATCCAGGCTGGTCTGCTATTTGGTGTTCCCAGTTGAGTACATTGGAGTAGAGGCACCAGGCAAAAGCAACTTTCAAATGTTAGGAGTCTTCTAGACACCCTCTACTGTCAGGCAGGGTAAAAGACCAAATTTTTCTCTTGAAGGAGAGAATAAACCTTTTTCTCCAGATGACAAATTTAAATACCGACAACTCCATATTTTTTCCTCTGCAGAAAGCCCTAAAACCTCCTTTTAAACAGGTCATGAATGGGAACTCATAGATTCACCCCTATAGCTGATGATCAAGATCAATCCACATCCCCAAAAAAATGTTACTCCTCTGGCTCAGGCCCTTGGAGTACTTCCCCTTAGGCCCCTCAGGCTGCACTCTAATCCTCTACCTGGATTTAGTGCAACAAGTTTAGCAAAATCTTACCAGTACCAGGAATCTGTCCATTAGATCTAAGACCCAGAGGCAAAGTAGACAAGGAGTGGTGCCCTCTCTAATTCGACAGGGTAGCTTCCAGAAGATCTGTGTGAGTCTCTGCCCTGGTTGCTGCCTACTCCCCTTGTGAGGGGACTCTCTCAAAATGCGTGTATAGGCGGGAATAAGGATGAAGGTGGGCAGTAGTTTTACTTACAGATAGGAAAAAACCTCACCATTTCACTGGTTTTCTATGTAGTTTCTGTAATCTTCATAAGACATTTTCTGTAACTTGTCAACTGTTACAACAAAATTAGAGTGGATTTGCTGGGGTTTTTTTATTTTTTTGTTTCCTTTCTAAATGCATTTCCTATTTTAAATGTATTTCCCCAGCAGAAATTTATTTCTATCCAAATCATTTGTATCTGAAAAATTGTCTGAGTTATTCAAATTTGGGTGTGTTACTTAATGAAGTTTGAACTTTAAATCATTCCTAAATCAAAGCCAACAATATGGCATATTTGGGCTTAATTTGATGTGCAAAGACCATTATTATCTAGTTAGCAATCTCCTCTCAATTTTAAGGATTTTTTAAAAATCACTAAGGGAAAAATTCCGCAGTGTTTCAGTCAATGCATACAAGTCGTTAGCTAGCAGAATGTCTGACCTTAACCATGGATAGAATTTTGTCTGTTTAATTAACAAGTGATGAAGAACAGCCAGAATTTTGCATGTAAGCATGCTAAGTGGCTCTAGTCCAATTGATTAGTATTTCCTGAGCTGAAGTGGCAGGCTAGCAAATATCACTTTGCAGATGTCAACTCAGCTCTGGCATCAGTGAAGTCTCTACTAAAAACTTAGAAAGGACGTCTAAGTACAATAAGCAGATCTTTATTTCGAACCCATTAAAATACTGGAAATTGCATTGTCAGCAAAACCAGCAAAATGGATATGAAAAGCAATTATTTCTACCTTTAAATCAAAGTGTACTTGAATCTTCCTTGGAAAAATAGCAGTATCAAATTCTTGGAAAATCACTAATCTGTTCAACATGGTCCAACTTAATACTGTAAATCTGTCAATATGCAGCCTTCTGTGGAGGGAAATTCAAAGTGAAAGATCAAAGAGAAGTGATGAAGTGACCTAGTACAACCTGAAGATTACCAGTGCCTTGCAATTATAGTTAACTCTATGGTCAAGTTAACAGGTTTTTATGGCATACAAATTAGTGCCCTGTTTCTATTAAAAAAGATCCACGTCAATCACTGGCCAGCCCATTTAGATGAAGGAAGAAATAAACATTCCTTTAGGAACACATTGCAAAATCCAAAGCTGTTGTCCAAGACGCTGCTTTGTAAAACACAGTCTGAGCACAACTTGCAGGCAGGGTGAGAATGAACTTCCTGAGAATTCTATGCAAATGCAGGATTTGGAAAAATACAGGGGAGCTGTGAGGTTCTGGCACAAGGAATGGTGAAAGCCCAAAAGAATTTTAGTTAGCAATAGTCCTAGAAGGCCTGGAATATGCAAACACAGAAACTGCTTCCTGTCTGGTAAAGCCAGATTGTCATACATCTTCATACAGGTGTCATACATATCTACAGGACAGTGCCAGAGAAATGCTTGCCTCATCTCAACCCTCTTCCTCTGAAGCCTCAGTGGGGGCAATCACTAAAATCACTAAAAAAAAAAGGATGCCAGAGGCATTCATATCCTGAGATGCTGTTAACAGCTATATAGCTACAAAAAACTTTGAGAATGAGGTGCAAAGCCACATCCAAGTATCCATGCAAACTCTGCTCTGTTATAGCATGAACAGTGAGTTTGGCCAAGTGAGCTTATCCTTTATGCTCTTATAAACACGGGCTTTTTGCTGTATCTCCTACCAAGTAGTTGGATGTTGCACCAATTCACAATACTCTGAGTATTACCACATGCAAATTACTTCCAAAGGAATGAGTACTCAGGAGTTTGTTGGAGACCTGATTAGACGGTGAAATGAATTAGTGTTAGAACCGCAGTAGACTTTGATCAGTTTAAAAATGGCTTGTTTGAACATCTGAAATCATTAGCGAGGTGCAAATGGGAGTGATTTAATATAGTGTTGAGAGCAATTAGATTGGAGTTCATTTTGTAGTGTCTATTGAGAACATTATTTTTATCTGGTTTAGAAACATTATAATACTTGCATAATAGATGCGACACCCATTCTCCTTGAGCATTATTATAGATGTCATTTCAGTAATATTCATACATGTGAAAGCAGCAGTAAAAATAGTATTTGCTCTTGATCTTTTTCTGGTAGAAGGCTGAAGATTTGGCTGGATCAAATACTTATTCTGCCTTCTGAGCTCTTTGGACATTTATCTGAAGATCTACTAAAGCAGTCAATGCAGATGGAAATGAAACTTTAAGACCTAGCTCTACAAGGTATTTATATTGAATTGCTTTAGAAAACTCCAAATACACATATTAAAAAATGCACCTTCCTTACAAAATGCCATTAATCTGGAAGCTATGCCTCCAGTTTCTCCCAAAATTTATGGCATTACTTTTAAAATAAAACCTAGTAAAATGAACAACCTCCAGAAAAATCCAGTCTAGAAAATATAGTGCTCAAAGTCCCAGAGTTTTCCATTATTTATCAAATTGATTTCTATGTGAAATGTTGTGGTTGCCTCCTCTCCTCTTCCCAGCAGTTCTGCTTTTGTCTCCAATAACAGAAATTTAAAGCTCCTTCTTATATCATTTTGCAGTAAAAACAGTTGGGAAATACAGCTGGTTTAATGGTAGCTTGTAGAAAAAAAAATATATATTGACTGTAGTGGTCTGAAAATCAAGATATATAGCTCAAGAAGTGATCTACTCACAAAAAGCAGGGTTTTCAAAGTATCATCATTCCACATAGTTTTATATCTACTTGCATTAAAGTAGATCACATTAAGGACCTGAGCCAAACCAGTTCAAACTCAAGAAGTTATTAGTAAGCTTGGAAGTCTATACACGTGGAACAAAAAGTGCCATTTAGAAACCAGTAGTAGGTCTGCCTCCATGGGATTTATGTGTAAAAGTGAAATTGTGCAGTAATAGACAAGTAAATGGAGGGCTTTAGTTCTTTTCTAGTGGCTGTGTTCACCATGAGTCATTTCTAACACACAACACTTACTAATAAATGGATCACTTCAGGCTTTCAAGCTGTTTTCCTCATAATACCTGCATATGATGTATAGAATTAATTTTGCCTTCATTTATATACAAAAATTTGAGGTTTAAAATATGCTCATAAACAGAAATTCTATGACAGTAAAGGAAGCTACTATGCCAAAATATTAATTTCATGTAACCAGCTTTTTTATTCCCATCTATTTAAGTGTCTTGTTTATTCAGGCATTGCTGAGATATTTGTCTCTGTGCCATTCCTAAACAAAAAGCTACAGCTTCCTCCAGGGAAGCATCAGTAGTTCATATCAGCGGCACAAGCATGTTCCACACTGGTTCTGGATGGGGATTCATCCCAAATCAAAGGATAATTGCCTGTTTCTCAAAGCCCTATTCCAGGTTCTACAAGTAAGTTTTGGATTTTCTAGGGCAGCATTGACACGGGAATCAGCTTTGGCACATTAATCTTCATTATTTAATGTTGCAAACACTCCTCAACTGCCAAATAATTTATGCCTTTTACTGATGCTAAATCCTTAGAACAAACATATTAAGTATATACAGAATCAGTTTCAAATAAAATGACAATTTCTGCCCCAATGCCAAGTTTTCACTCGGGAGCTTACATTTTTTTGCCAGGCAAAGCAAAAACTGCTGTTGCCCTCATTAGCACCCTGCAGTTATTGAAGGATTACTTCTCATTCAAATACTTCTTAAAAACCTCAAATTGCTGAAACATGTGAATGTGGGGGACTAAGTGCATGATCTTTCAGTAAGCTTCATTCATCTTGCATTTTCAGTCAGGTATCTTACAGGACCCACATGACATAATCTTTGTCATATGTTTTATAAAGCACAGAGTACACTAATATTCAATAAAAGAAATAATAAAATATTAAGAAACAGAGTAAAACTAATGATTAAAAAGAGGTTGTTCCATATCATAGGAATTTCCAATATTTATTCTTATTGGTTTTCTCTACTGCAGGCCATGATGACATGGAAGAGGGCAAAGCAAGGTGATTCAGCTCATGAGTTACATCCAGTTCCCATGAGGAAGCTGATAAGAACAAGATTAAGTGGAATTATCCAAAAATATTTGAACTATGAGTTACTTTTCTGAAGCAAAATTTTTCACTGTACCTGTGCAAAACACAGAATTGTATATATTTTTTAAATTCTGTAGAAAACTGACCGTGTTCAAAAAACAACAAGAATAATATTCTCCTTCTGCAAATGGCCAGATGGGAAAATAAACAAACAAGCTCTCAATGCAATTTGTCCCCACTAAAGAGTTTTGTTGTTTTGGGGAAGGAAAGGGCTGTGATAGTATCTTATTTCAAACAATCTGTCCTTCAAAAACATCAAGTCACTTGATGAAGCAGAACCATTAAAATAAAATTAAAAAGAAACCAAACTAATTTCTGCCCTTGATGTAAGATGGGTAATTACACAAAACCCAACAAAAGTGAAAGCAAGATCATTACAGAAAGAGGTAAATAGAGAGAAGCTCCCAGAGGAGCACATAATAGATGTGAATGGTATATTACACCATTGTTATCAGGCAAACTATTCTCTTTGCTTGTAAATTAAGTTAATGTGTTAGTATTAATACTCAGGGATTTGAAAAATAAACCAGATTTCAATTACCATCACATTTCTATATGTGGTAAGGATCAAGTCCCTTGTGTGAGGATGCATCCTGCAGAGTATTAGCTACTTAGAAGTGATTTCTCTGGGTTTTTACCTCCACTGCTTGAAGGATAACAGGGCAAGAGCATGGGAGGAAGGGAAGGCTGACACGGGTGGCAGAAAAAAAAAATTCAGACTGGCCTCTCACTGAGTCCACATAGGCTCCCAACACTACCCATCCACCAATCCAACAGGGCTAAAGAAAAGCAAAATTTAAGGCAGGCCTTAGAGCAGCCCATTCAAAATATCCCTAGGACTGATCTGAACAGACAGTGCAGAGCTAAGGGCTGTGGCATGTGCATGAGTAGGGAGAAGCAACACCCAAGGGCCCCAAGTCTGACCCAGTCAAGAGAGAGGGAATAAAAACATTTCCTCACCTCCCCTGCTGCAGCCTCACAGCTCATTTCTGTTCTACAGTCTGACCCCGCCATGGGCCTTGCCAGAAGAATCTCTTTACATTTGGGCAAGGACCCTGAGCCTTTATATCCACCTCTCCCCGCACAGTTTCACAGGGAACCTCCCTGTGCCAGATCCAAGTGATACAAACCAGGGCAGAAGGTTCCTCATTTGTACAAGGAGCCTTCCTCCCACCTCTGCAGCAAGAAAGAGGAAACTTGCATAATTAGTTAATTTAGACCCTGTAATGAGCATTGTTTTATGTTCTGACATTAAAAAATGCAGGAATCATTTAAAACCTGGAAGGCAAATTCACTGTTGGTGCAAACAGCTGACTCCAGTGACATTCAGCTTGTTTATGCAAGCAGCGAATTTGGCCTGCGTGTACTTTTTGCTCAATGCTTGTCAGACAATGCAGAACAAACAATATTTGGCTTCATCTCACTCTGGGCAGATCAACTATTTGCACCCAGGACTTTTTTCTTTGCCTGCCAGTTTGAATTTTCCCCCAGCCCAGGCTTTGATGTACCTTTATAACAGCTGCAAAACACATTTCATGCCAAGGAGCAATTTGCAGGCACAGCACTAGACATTTCAGAGCAGTGCTAGTTATTCATACAGTATTTTTTTGGCAGCTTTTCGAAATATAATACCATAGAACTGTCGTCTCTCACAGTAACAAGTATTTTCATGCATTAGTCTTTTCTGTGAAAATAATTTATAATTTTTTGCCACAACAGAGAACTCATCCTAACAACACAGAAATTTTAAATCCAACAGTTTATTTTAATAGTGCTAATTCCAAAGCAGTCTTAACAAAAGCTATGTTGACATACGTGTACAAAACATCTCAGGTAACAGGAAGGAGGAAAAAAAGAGGCAAACCCATAAAAAGCACCTTACATTTCCCATTGCATGCTTTAGCTGACCTGCCTTTCCTCAGGGGAAGAATGCAATGCCTGATAAATCATATACATGCTGTGAAAGCAAAGGCTCATTTCTCTGTTCCTGCTTTTTCGGTACAAAATGTACATAGAAATACTTGTAATTGCGATAATAATTCCCCGTAAGAAAAGATTTCTGTTAAGCAGACATAAGTCTTATGTACCTCATTTTCTTGAAACTCCTAAAACTAGGCTAGGAAGGCCTTGCACTCTGAATTTATGAGTGATTACATAGCAAAGATATGGTAACTAATATTTGTTTTAAAAAAACCCAAATGTATCTTGCCCTCATAGTTTACTATCAGCAAAAAAATAAAGCTGCTCATATTAGCTTTTCTCAATGAAAACAGTTTCCATCACAGGCTGGATTCTGAAACAGAAGAGAATAACTTGTTCTTAGTTTAGTTGCCTTTTAAGACCCAAATGTATCTCCTACAAAGTTGTCCAAGGACAATTTCATCAGAGAATTTAAATTCCATTGATATTCAACTAGTAGTAATCCACTCCTACAGGCCAACAGCCCCAGGGCACCATTTCCAGCCTTCTATCTTTCTCAGTTCAGCAGGCATATCGCTGTTTTCTTACTTTGTGTTTCACATCACAGGCAGACTGAGCCATCACCCTGAGCTACATTTTCAATGTAGAAAGCAGACATTCAAATCTCATATTCTGGAAGACATCCACCCCTGCTCACCAAACCCTCCCGTCTCATTCACCTTGTCAAGAAGGTATCTCATCAGACTTAAAGGCATCCTGATATTCTGGCTCTTAGGAAAGTACTAATTCATCCCCAGGATCTGGGCTGCAGGCACTTCAAGGAGAGTCTCCAGAGGAGAGCCACCTGCAGCAAGTTTCAGCTCACCAGCACAGGTTCCTCTGTCCTGGAAGGTCAGCTCTGCTTCTGCAGGAAGGAGTGTCTTTCTCCCATCTGCTCCAGGCCCAGAACATCTTTGGAAAGGAGAGAAAAGGATAACCACTGCCAATTCACTACTCTGCTCTTGCCCCCTCATGCACCATTCCCAGCTGCCAGGCAATTTGATGTTTAGCTGGCAGCAAAGCATCTTGCTCTCTCTCAGAGAAAGTAAACTAATTGCCTTCATTATTACTGCTGTTTCTCATCCCATTTCACTTTGTGCCACTTGGCTCTTTTGATCATTCATCTTAAATATACACAGACTTCAATCCATTTAGATTTATCAGTGTTGTATTCTGTATTCTGTATTCTACTCTGAAAGAAAGCAAGTTTTCTCATAATGTGATAGTATTCGGATAAGTAAGGAGTCAGTGTCTCCCTTTGCAACTTATTTACTTTTCCCCTCCCTTCACATGTCAGTTAATAAAAAAATATGGATGCAAAGAATAAGAAAATCTTATGAGGTAAGATCTCTTGCCCAAATATACAGAGAAGTTAAACATCATCACCTAGAAAATCAATAGCAAAGTCAGGAGATCCAATCTCTTGATCCAAATCCAACAGTCTCAGAAAAGTACTTTATGTCTAACATCATGTTGGTTTCATTTATGACATATTTCTCATTGCTGTTGCTTGAAACACTTTCAACAGTGAAAGAAGAGAGCTCATCACTTAATTTTTTTTCATGGTTTACTTTTAAATTAAAAAAAAAAAAAAAAAACTCACATCATCCCTAAATCCAATATTTCAAAATTTAAGTTTGCTTGAAGAAGAAAAGATTGAATGAACAGCAGAAATTGTGGATGTTTTTTCTTTGAAAAGAGGGGGGGGTTTATTTAAAAGGAAGGAAAACAT
The DNA here is from genome assembly GCA_013389925.1 of Aegithalos caudatus. Classification (NCBI taxonomy): domain Eukaryota; kingdom Metazoa; phylum Chordata; class Aves; order Passeriformes; family Aegithalidae; genus Aegithalos; species Aegithalos caudatus. The sequence continues at coordinate 48,752 of WEIU01023451.1, forward strand.
TTACAAGTATTTCTCAACTGTTACTTGCTAAGCATAGATACAAAATACAAGTATTTTAGTCCAATTTAGTTGACAGACTATTAAGTACATAGGAAAACTATTCAAATCCTGAAGATTAATTTTCTAATATTTAAAACTTTACTTAGAAGCATTTTTGGCTATTTGGTATGTGAAAGAGATACCACAAGCCAAAATGATCAGAGCACGTAGCACAACAACCAGGTAGCTTTTGAGTTGTCATTTAAGAGACCCAGACAGCAAAATACACAGCCAGCAAGGCAGCTGGATGCACAATTTATTTCCAGTCCCTTTTCCCATAATAAAGACTACTTTTCTGTCACAGCAGCAACATTCATTATATCTGAAGCAGTGAAACAATGAAAACATCATCACACTGTAATTGGCCTGAGGGATGCTGGCATGTCGGCTCTTTCAGTCAGAGGAACATTGTGGCTCATTCCTCCAGTGATCCCCAAGCAGAAACAGCTCTGCAGCTGAGAGCTCCTACACCTTTGTTATAGCTATTAGTCTGTCCCGTCAGGGTTAGATATTCTAACATGGAGTAAGCAAACTCAAAACTAACAATCAGTCATCCCTACAGGATTCCACTCTGGCTTGTCACAAATTGTGGGGTTTACAAGCAATTACAATTAAATCATTTTGTGATGAAACTATTACTGAGAGACACGACAGAAACAAAACCAGCAGCATAATTCAATTTGTTTTCTCACTAAAGATACATTGTTGATCAGCATTTTTCAAATCAAGGCCTTCTTCCTTTGTGTCTTGTAAAAGACAGAGGACATTTCTCTAACCTCATTAAGTTCTCAACAAAGACCAGAAGGAATACTGTCTTCAGTTTTCAAAAGATGACATATGGTGTGTTCCACAGGATTGTCAGAACTAATCTCTGAAATCTTCACCTTAAATTGGCTGACAACTGTGCTAAGCTAAAGTTATTTTTGTATTAACCCTTAGAAATACAGATTGCCAGCAAATAGTAAAACTAGTAACCTTTGCAATTCCTTTTTGCTGTGAATCTGAAAGGCTCAAGGCATTATACATGTGCCAGCCCTCAAAACATCCAGTAGGAGAGATCCTATTTTAAGGTAGGAGCATCGAGTAACTAATAGAATAAATAGATGGCAGAAGAACTTTGCAACTCAAGGAAAGAGAATTTCCCAGCCCTAGCTCACAGCTGCAGATAGTCTTGTCATTAAAGGAAGTTATTTCCTGAATGCTTTCCAGACCCACTATAATATCAGCACCAGCCAGTTTGAAAACTTCTGATATCTAACATTTTTATATTCACAGAAAAACACACACAGAAGGCACTTACTCCAGTTTTGTTGACTTTATGAAAGTTTTTCTGGTCAGGACTCAGAAAAACACTAATTCCAATATTTCCATTGAGCTAAATCAAGAATCTGATGAAACCTGTGAGACTTCTACCTAAATAGAGAATTAAATTGCTATTGTCCTGAGCAAGGATCTAAAGTGAGATGCTCAAAAATATTAAGTAACATCCCTTCCCTCCACAAATCTATAAAACATCATTCTGCACTCCACAGATCCAATGGAGAAAGCTGATTAAACACTAACATAGTTATTACAGCTACCAATCATGTGGGACAGGACTTTATTAAAAGGAAAGTTTTTTCCATAAAGTACAGAGTCACCAGGTACAACTTCTCCTCTCCCTCCATAATTTCAGATGGTCTCTTCTAGCTTTTGCTGAAGTCTGTTTCTAGCATTACTCTGTGCAGCATGTGAGGCTATCTAAAAAGATCAATAAGATCAGTGAACACTAGCAAAATCTGTTTTAACAACACATCCAGACTAATTTTTCTCAGAAACTAGACAATACAGGCATTCTTTATCTTAATAGTAGGGAAAAGGAAAGTTCACATCTCTAGAAATCATTTCTCTTTGATCATTTCTTGATCAGACACAAGATCTTCCCTGAACTCCATCTAGAGAAGTTGCCTTAAACCTTCCTAGATTTTCTTTGCACTAAGACATATTGCAACATACTACTGCTCCAAGGTTGGGTATTTTTCCCATAAAACTTTTGACTAGAAGAAAAGCCTTTTTGGAAGCAAGGAATATCTTTTGTCCCCAAGACATTTTTGTGTTAGATTCCTACATATTTTTATCTCTAAACCTTGTTCCTCACAGCTTCTTCCTAGCTGTATTTCCATAAACAGCTACAAGCCATACTTATTTTTGATCTGCATGTTCATTGTGCTTGACTTTAGTGTTAGAAATCACAGCCCATCTGGGTATGTCTTTTTTCTTTATCTGACTACTGTTTACAAGAATTTGCCTCTGCATATTCCCCAAGCTGTGAATGTGGTTATTCAATCATGATACATAAAAATCATTTCAGAGATAATCTCAGATTCAACAAAAAGTATAGGCATAAAGATAGGCATTCCTTTCATGAACAACAAGGAAAAAAAACATCTTCAGCTGGTTTTGTTCAGGCAACAGCTTCAACTTACATACAGTCTTTGGGAGCCATCACTTGGATTCTTATGAATAGAAAGTCAGCAGAGCCAGAGACTCTCCGGCATGCACCAAACTTTAAGCTTGCAAGCTCCACTAGGCAGAAAGAAAGAAAGCATTCAAGTCCCTTTTATATCACATACACATAATATACAAGTGAAGGAGCAAAAAGAACACCAGTATAAACTCTTCATCTAGCAGCTCACCACCTCCATGGGAACTGCTATAGCAAAGATTTCATGTCAGCTTCATATTGATCAGATGAAAATAAGTTAACCATTTTCTCCTCACAAAGAGTCTTTTCATGAAACTGCAAGCATCTTAGTGATATAGGAGTTTCTTGCTCGATAACAGAAGAGAAGCTTTAACTTCAACAGTCCTGAAAATTAGGCCACCAACTGCATTGTGCTGCAAGCTATTTTCAAAACTCACTGCATTTACAGGAATTATAAATGTCTATCTACTGCTCAAAATTTTATCTGTTGATTTTAAGAGGTTTTCTCTTTCTTTGCAGCTGTACAGTCATAATAACATAGGTATGCCAAGGTTTTGCAAACTTTATTTCAATTATTCCCTAAAAATTAATGACGATCTTTTGCAGTAAAGTAGACAAGTATAAGTTCAAAATCTGTAGACTCTCTTACAGGGCTCTGAGAAGCATTCTTAAAAGAAATACAGACTTTATTGCAAAAATTAACATCATCAGAACCCATGAAATCTTACACCAGAGAATACCATAAGATCAGATCAGTCACAGTTGGCCCATAATCAATAGCATTACACAGACAAGCATATGCATATATTGGAATTTTATATGCATAAAACAGCTTCATCTTGCATAATATTCATAACATATAAATTAATATGTAATATAAATAATTCTCATACAATGCTAAGGACAGTGGTTTACCAGTTAGATCTCATATACAGTAAAAGCTTATGCCTTTGCCAAATCATGTATCAGAACTTGCAACACTATCTGTGAAGCATTGGCAGCCAGCATGCCCTAGGTTTGCAAACATCTAGAAATCCAAGCCTGTGTTACACCAGCTACATTGGCAAAAGTGTTTTGCTTTTAAACTGAAATCTTGACCTTTCCAGGGCCACACTTTCTACTCTGCATTGTCATTGCCAAATATAGGCAGAAATAGTCTTTTCTGTAGTAGGCTTGCAGGAAGGCATTCAGTGCATTTTCAAGTGAAATACAAATATATTTTCCCAAGCAAAGCAGTGAAATTCCAAGATTAGAGGAAATGGTTACTGCCAGCCTTCAGTAAGTTGATGTCTTGTGAAGATACATGGCTGGCCAGGATCTAAGTGTCCCAGGACATGTTTGTGGGAGCCTCCAAAAACCATAAAGTGTGTTAAAATACTGTTTCATCAGCGTCTGCATGTTCTAGCTCCACAGCTGTCCTACTGGTCTCAGTGGTCTGATAGGTTTTATCATGCCAGATTTGTGGCCACACTCTGGTGGGTTCAGACTCCCCAGGTGTGTCCAGCCCTGTCTCTGTGGGGAAGCAGCTCTGTAAAACCACAGTGCACTCCTGCATGAACACACAACTGCCCACAAATGCAGGCAGCCCAGCACCAGGGCACACTGTTGTTCTTCCCTCATCACATTTGTACACTTTAGTGTCTTATCAAAATGTTCATCTTCATGACCGTAGCATATTTAGAATTCTCCTAGCTGGCTACAGAAGAGCAGGACCTGATACACATCTGCTGCCTTCTCCTGGCTTTTGATTCAGCAAAACTTTAATAAATCCTATCATTTAAATAATCACATTAACATGAGCTGTTGCCACCACTATGTTGCTTCCTCTCCTTGTACCTCCATCAAGTCTTCATAACACATAGCATCTCTGAGATGAGGACTAATTATTGCTTTGTGTTTGTACTCCAACATGATTGAGCCCTACTTACAAGCATTTAAAATAATAATTGCATACTTTTTTAAATTGTCACACAGAAAATTCAGGCACAACTATTTTTCTTCAGTGCATGTAAAAAAAAACCTCACTTTCAGTCATTTGGAAAACAATATACAGCACTGAGGACAGTACAAATTGGCAATTTTATATAGATGGAGATATAGATATAGGTACACAATTAAATCCCTGTCTAAAAACTTCAGGACCTAGAATGAACTTTTCATGCCTAAGCCTGTTCCTATCTTAACCAAGTCTCTAGTGAATAGAGAAAACAATTAAATAAAGGTCATGGAGGCATCCTTGAAATCTGGCTTTAAGACTAAATAATAAAAATTGCATGGAATTTCATTTCCACTCTTTGGTGTTTAATTAGCTTAACATCTGCAAGATATAACATCATTTAGTATAAACTAGACACTACATCTAATCTGGCTTCAAGTATCACAGACACAACCAATTCCACAGTGTTTTTCCAGGGAAGCAGATTTTTGCCTGTAAAATAAGTTAGTGTTAGTAGTTCCAGGTTTTCCCAATACATCATATAAATGATGGCATAAATTAATGTGATGTGAGCTTTCCAACAAGTTCATGAGATAAACACTTCTGTGTTCATGCATCAGTGTGTCAAATTCCTTTCTAGATGTAGCAACATTCATTGTTCTCTCCATCAGACTATGGAGAGTTGTGCTAGGTTAGTTTGGGGTTCTCATAAAGCAAAGAACCTGAGAAAAAGATATTTTGATCTATGTAAATATTAAACTAAAGAAAATTATGATGACACCGTGAAGGTGATACAGGTTATTACATTAACCCACCTCAGCAACTCATGAGGAATGAAAGATTGGCCATGAAATTCAGCTGTAATTGTTTAATGTGGATGAAAACCAACAATTTAGAACTGATCACATAACTCAGTGTGCAGTGTTAATGTGCAACACCTATATGAGACAAAAAAAGGCAAAAATATATTTTTTGATCTAGCAATTGTTTAGAGAAATGGAATTTAAATCAAAATTAAGCATCTTAAAATCCCAACTCAGAATTTGAACAGATTAACATGTTATTGTATTTAATACCCCAGTATTTTCAGAGAAAAGAAGTATGTTTGCTTAATTTCCTGGAACATTATTAAGACAATTGCACGGGAAAGCATGGTCGTGCCCACTTGTACACTTTAGTAACATCATCATATGAAGATCTTGCACAAGCCACATACATCTCTGCCAGCTTAATTTTCAGTTTATGAAACGTTTCATGGAACTGAGTTAACTCTGGGAATAAGTCCATAATGAGTAGCAGAACTGTGACAGATAAGAGGCAGCAAAGGGAGATGCACTGTAGGCCAGCCCCGCGTCCCTACCGCTCATGAGCGCTGTTTTCCCGTGATAGCCCCCAACACTGCTCACAGGCAGAGGAAATTAAAAACCTGAATTCCAGCTGAAGGGAAGAACAAAGTACAATACGCCTGCAGCACATGACTCATTCAATATCACTACCCCCAGGCCAGCAATGTTGGGGAACATTGCTACAGGCAGATTTAATGCCATCTTTAATATGCTGAGCATAAGCGGGGTTTTTTTTTTTTAATTGGTTATATTGAGTGATTTTTTTTTTAAATTAACAACAATGGAGCACAATCTCCAGAACTCCAAAGAGTTTTTCCAAATAAAAAGTAGCTCTAATGACAGTCTCTGAGCTTTTTAACACAGTGAAATAAGTTAACTCCAGTGTCATTTGAAAATGACACTGGCTGCAGAATACTGCTCTGTCTACCTCTCAGAAAGAAGCTGTGGAAAACCTTCAGAAAAATTTGTTCCCCGTTTGGAGTCACATGACTAAACACCACCTAGATTAAGTCAAAACCAAACTTATTGATTCTATATGATTTTCCACAAGCTAATTTTGAGGTGTCACATGGATAAATAGGGTACACGAGTCTGGCTGGGTACAGCACTGGAGTTCCCTTCCTTCCTCCCTTCTCACAAGTACTTAAAAATATAGGACTTTCAATTAAGACAGTATATTTTAATTTCACAGAGATGCATGTCCAATAATAAGCAAAAGGAAAAAAAAATAATCCAACACACCACATCAACTTTTAGGAAGATTCCAATGTATAGATCAGGAAATAGATTTTTTTGCTCCCTTCTGTACCCGTCAGAGTACACAATGTGACAGAGCAGTACTTTAATAAATAGCATTAAATTGCTTTATAATATATTTCAGTGTTGAATAGGTATGACTAGGATACAAACTCACCACAAGTGGTGGTATCAAAATTCTCCACAGGAGAAAGGAGTCTTTACAGATGATTGCATGACTTTGTAGGAGGTTAAAGAATATGTCAGACGCCTTTCCTACCCACATATTCTGTTCGCCCTATTATTCTTTCTTTGGTTATCATAACCGATAAAAACAAGGATCTTCACGTTAAACAGCATTTCCAGTTATAGAAGTAACACTGCACATATTGGGATTAAGGCAATGAATACTGGCTTGTAGTCCCGAAAATTTTCATAGTACCTAGAAGTCATGACAATGGGTGTGAACAGATTTTCACTTAAAGACATATGCACACAAGAGAGTGAAGGTGATACCTAAACACCACATGAGTTTCAGAATTAATAGGATTTGACCCTTGAAAGAAAGGAAAAAAAAATCAGGGGGAAAAAAAAAAAAAAGTGACACTGAAAATACAAGACCAAGCTACAACCACAGAAGCTGCTCTTGACAACTGTTATATTTTCTTCTCTGTGCATATGACCTGTACAGTCTCTCCAGAGACACCCACGTCCCTGAGGGGGTGTAAGCTGTTCTCCAGACTGAACAGACACCCCTGCTCTGTGTGACCAACCACATGTGCTGCTTCAGGAGCTTCATTTGAGACACACAGAGCCAGAGAAACCAGAGATGACTGTGCCAGGTAAGCTGCTTTTGGGGCTTACACCAGGCTACTTTCAATCCCCCCAGCTTTTACCTTCCCCATTCCAGCAACCATCATACAGGGAAGAATGCAAAATGAGAAAATCCCTGAAGCCTACAAAAGAAAAATTAATTATTAACTAAATAGCAAATCTATATCTGCAGTAAAGCAGGCAGAACCTCACTGCCAGGAAGGGAGGGGCCTGAGACAAGTTCAACCATCCTCAGCATTAGGAGGGATAGGTCTCTTTGCTGTCTAAAAGCCTTCCATTACAAGTACCATGAATAAATGTTGCATTTTAAGAATCTGTTCAGATGAAGTGCAAGAAAATTATTTTTTAATCAGATTCTGAAATGTTTGGGGTATTTTTTCCACATTGATTCAAGAACTAGTATAGGCCTCTTCAAGTAAAATTTCACTCATATGTATTACTCAGCAGAAAAAACTACCAAAATACAAGCAAATTTTTATTGAAGTACATCAAGAGACCCTTAAAGACCTATTTCGCATGAGATGGAGAGAGTTTTAGCATTTTGAACAAACTTTAAAATCCCATTCTTGTGCTGTTTGCAGAAAAAAAACCCGCAAACTATTCCCTGAAGCCAGAGAGTCTGCTCTGATAAGAGTTTTATGAGACTAAGCATCATTTTAAATGGAATAGTCTTTTGTTTCTCCATATAATTTGCTGTTTCTCCCCATGCTCTGTCTCTCCCATAACTTTTTTTTTAGAAGTAGTTTTCCTTTGAATTGGATTTTAAATACTCATCGTTACAATTCTGTTAAGTAAGACTGCAAGCACAAATGTTCCTCTCAGTCAGGAAAAATGTCTTGTGACAAATAAAATCTTGAAGTTTCTTAGTTTTCAGGTTGCATCTTTGCTTAGGTTTCTTTAAAAAATACCCAAAAAAAAAACCAAACCCACCACTAAACAAAAATTCTGTAACTCCTTGAAAATTCAGCCTATAAATGGATCCACTTTGTTTAAGGATCTCCAATCCCCTGTTGACATAACAATCCTTCATGATCCTCTAGTTTCCAATGTGTGCCACCTATCCAACCTCAACTTTGCCATTTTCAATCATTAATAATGTTCTAGTAGCAATCATTCTCTGACAATAGATGCATGATGCATCTGCGTGGATTTTGAAGAAGAAGGTCAAATCTTTATTAGCTGCAAGGTTATTCCTCCTCCTCCAAAAACCAGTCACCTTGCTGTGCCTAGGCTGAGTTAGATGACTTCTTTCAACAAGGCATCACAAGCAAGCAAGGAATCACAGCTAGCACTGTAGATCACTATTAAGGATCACTACTGGGAATCATTACTAAAGCAAATCCCTTGGCATGTCTCTCTCTTATGAGGAGACTAAAAAGTATGAAAAATTATGAGGAAATAAAAAAATAAACCAGGAATTAGGGTCTAGGCAATATCTCCACTGTATAGGAGGACAGGCAATGCTAGCAGAACGCCTGTCTGATTCTCAGGATGTTCAAATGCAGAAAAGACTTGTCAGATTTCCAGTGGCTGCAGAAAAAAGATGAGGCTCCCTCCTCCTTCACAATATAAGGAGAAATATGTCTCGTAAACAGCACATTTTAAGAGCAAGGATATAAAGTAACTTCAGCTAGGGACACATTTTAGGTACTGTAACAGTGATGGAATATTACAATTAATACCTTAGCATTGTTCTAGCATGCATCAAGCTCCATTAAAACACATTTTAATTCCAAAATATTTTTCTTTATTCTGATCAACCCCTATTAATGCAGGGGGAGGCCAGTATTTACTTAATTTTCAGCATTTACTGTGTTGTACTATTTCCTTTTAATAACTGGATTTGAGATGCAGCATAGACTATATACCTTCAGATAACATTTTGAAAACTACTCAACTTTATTTTTCTGCCTGTCAGGGCTCTTTGTAGGTCTAAAATCATCAGACCTATAAATCATTATATTGCTTTGTTATGCAATCACGGATTTCTCACACCACTCTTTTGCAGGTCATACACATACAGTGTTACACGTAGGTCATACACACAGAGTGTGACAACCATTCCCTAAAATGGCTTGTGCTTCTCCTAAAATGTGTTTTCCATAGAGAAAAGCTCTAAACTGAGAATAATAATTTTTTAAAACCCGCTGAAAATTGACTTCTGTCTTTTAATTGAAAGGCAAAATATTTGAGCAAATATTTACTACTAAGTTGTCTACAGATTTTCTCAGTGAAACTGCAGCAGCCCCACCAGGCAGCCAGCTTTAGCTTCTGGCAACACCCCTGCACATGATCTTCCCTGATGGGCTCTGCAGCAGCACAGCAGCACACTGAGGTGGGCAGTCACCAGCACACCACACTGGTTTCAAGAAGGTAGGCAAATCTTTTCAATCACTGTTTGAGTAGTGAAATACCGAAATTATCTTGCTGGAGGAAAATGAGGGGAACATTGATATAAAGGTCAAAGCGCACAAACTGACAGCTCAGAAAGAAGCTAAGACACTTTTACCTAACGCTATGTTAACAAGAGTGGAATAGATACCAATACTGTTTGCAGCTCACATAAATAAAATTGTGCATAGTACTTGGTAAAGTGGTGGGTGTTAAGGTTTCACTTATGCTTTCACCGGGAGAAAATGCAAAGTCAAAAACCTTTTGTATGATAGCTTCATAAAACACAGTCAAAACCTCTTTGTACGATAGCTTCATAAAACACAGCAAAAATCCTTTTGTAAGATAGCTTCATTAACATTAAAAACATGTAAGAGTATGACATTCCTCTTGTACAGAGAACAGCTACAAAGGTAGTAACCCTCACCTCCTGAACATCACTCTATGTTACTTGATAGCAAACCCCTGTGGAAAGCACATTAAACAATATTAGCATAGAGCTTCCTGCTTCACAGAGAACAGAATCTCCTCACGGTGACTAGAGCAAGTAGAAGAAAAATGATATCACAAAAGGTGACCTCTGAATAGTTTTATTGAGAGGTGATAATATAAACCTATTCTCCCAAAATAGAACAGCAAAAGCATTACAGTTACTGCCTAAGGAGGATTAGTTCAATGCTCCTATATCAAGGAGAAAGTATTTTGTTTAAATTTAAGAAACTACAAACTAAGAAATATGATTACACTGGGAAAAATTTGGGTTTGTATGACCTTTCCCATTGACAACAAGGTATGAGTAATCTATAGAAACACCACTCTTGTCATATCAAGCAGTGCATAGCAGCATTAGTGCTGAAGACCTTCAAGACTCCCTAATGATAAATGGTTGCATTGCAGTAGAACTAGTTAGCATGCAGAATGCCAAAATCCCTCAAGAGTAAAAATATTCCTGAAAATATATATCACAAATTTTGGAAAGTTTTGAAAAGTAAACACAACAGATTTCCTACAAAGAAATCAAGCAATTGAAGGCAGTCTTCAATTTTATTTGGTAATGGGGTTGATTTGTTTTTTTAGAAGCAGTAAGAGAGCAAATTCATACAAGTTTTAGTCAATAAAACGCTGCTTTTATAGTCTATAGAGATTCTAAACTTATAAGCTTTGAGGATTTATACATAAATAAAGATGAAGCTCAGAAATAGGCACAGCATTGTTTCATTCCTGTTTAAAAATATTTAGGAGCTTTTGAGCCAAGCTGAATGACAGATTTTTCATAAATTCAAGTATTCATATTTTCCTGAAACTTTTACATTAAAATCTTTAGTTATTTATACATACTTCTGCTTTTCACAGTTAAAAAATAAAAAGGCAGAAAACCCCTCATCAGGATGGTTCTTCTAATTTTCCCTTTAACAAAAAAGCTTTGTTAAGGGGTGATGGGAGCAACAGCCACCTCCAGCACGCATCTGCAGCCTAGGACTCTGTCCTGGTCCCTGGGGCCCAGCCCAGTGCATGGGAACTCATGTCTATGCTCAGCCCCAGGGATGTGGTTGCTTCTTTTCCAGTTGCAGGTTCAGCCACTGGCAAAGCTGCACACACATCCAGACGCTGACACAGTCAGTCACACAGGCTGCCACAGACAAGGCGCTGCCTTCAACACCTTCACAAAATACAAACCAGACAGCCAAGAGCCCTCCTCCTCCTCAGCTGGCAGAGACAGGAGGTCACTGGTGAGAGCACACACAGACACTTTCGTGCATCCCCTAAGTACCCCAGCACAGCCCCTCTGTGCACCCAACATCCCTGCCCACACCCTGGCCCCCCAGCCCTCCCCACAGGTCCCCTCCCGGGTGGCTGGTCCTGCCCGGTGTTTGCAATGAACACAGCCAGGCACATCTGCTCTGGGGACACACACACACACACACCAGCAGCAGTGGCTCTGACCCTCCCTCCCCTCCAGCTGTGGGCACTGAGCCCCACTCTCTGCTCCTGCCACAGTGGTGGGGACGAGGCCCCCTCACCCACTCCCGTGGGTGGCATAAAGATGCCACGGGCTCCAGTGGGTGACATCACAGGCCAGGGATGCCGACACCCCCACTGTGAGTCCAGCTGCTTCAAATCCACTCACAGAGCACCCCAGCAGCTGGCATCTGATCTTTGCAGCACTCCCACGCAGGAATTTTACAGAAAATCTTTAAGACATGATCTGATCAGAAAACAGGCAGACTGTGATCAGTATAGGGTTCAGCCAGGCAAGCGTTCTGACCGTCTGTTTTTCACAAGTGACCAACACCTTTTTAATCCCCTTCTGTCTATATCCACATTGTTCTGTTTTCACTCCTTTCCCCTGCACTTTCCCCCACCAGTTTGGGCAGTACCAATAACCCTTTGCAACATCCTGGACCCTCAGGTTTACAACCTTATCAGCTTTAAAGTGCTAGTTTGTTTGTTTCTTGTCTTTGTCCCAATATGTTTGTCTGCCGGGTCTGTCTCTCTGTTTCAGTTATTGCTTCCCTCTTTTCCTTTTCATCACATTTGACAAGGTCCTTGACCAGATAATCTTACAGAAATAAGTGTTCCCATGTTCTCCACACTATCAGTTAGTTTGACATACCTCTATATACTCCTACATAGTCTTACAAACTCCTGATTGAAGTGAAATCAAGAAAAAAAATACACTTCAGAAATATCCAGGGATAAATTGCCATGGGAGCCTTCTGCCTTCTATTCTTGCTTCTGGTGTACTCAGGCAAAGACTGCATTCATACTCTTGTAGATAACTTCTATTCCCTGCATTTACAAAGCAGCTCCATTTTATTTCAATGGATCCTCCAGGAAGAAAAGTTACACTCAGCATGACTAAAGGGTGCCTTCAAATCAAAACACAAAGCAGATTATACTGTAACAAGCCAATCAAAGAAAAGGAAAAAAAGTCTAGATGGTCCACAAACGAAAGAGAAGCATGTAGTCAACAATTCTACTCTGAGAAGGAGGGAAAAAAAAAATTTACACTTTCTCCAGCTTCGAGGAGAGTCTTGTAAGCCAATGCTATAATTACTTTACTTTCCTTTCAAACCACTGAAGATGTAGAAAGCTTTTGGTAAAACATAGCATAACTTTGAAAGAAATTATACTTTTTCTTTCCCTTGTATTTCAATATTTATATTTACATGCCCAGCTAACACCCCCCACCTTGCAAAGATTGGCAACATCGGTCTTGGCAGTAGCACTACAAAATAGTGTTTTAACTCCCACAACACCAACCCTGCTACAATATCCAGAACAAATGGTAAGCACTGAGAAGATTTTTTTCTAAACGGTTTTCATTTAGGAGTAGCAATAACAAACTCGCCATGGATGGAGAGGAAGCCTAACAACATGGGCAATAAAACACATACTCAACAGAAGAAGTAGCGTCACGTAACCTGGGGAAGGAAGAACATGAGCATCCTTGGAATTGTGTCCCCTCCACAGCTCCAGAAAGATTTTCTAGATTTGAAATGTCTGACCTAAAGAGTCTAATTTAAACTTCTCTCCTCCAAAACAATTGCCTCCTCTGCCCCTCTACTCCTTGGCTAGCTCAGTTACTTGGGGAGGCTTCAGAGGAATTATTTCAGAGATGGGGTAAAAGATTCCAAAAGAGGATCCCAACCCCTGGGATTGTTCCAAGGCTTTATTCTCAAAGGGTCCCAGGGGAGAATGAGTGAGAACAAAGGAGAATATCACCTTATCAAGAATCTGTCCAGGGGAGATAACTGGCCCTCAGCCAACCGGGTCAGGAAAGGAAGTGGGGTCGAACGCTATGGTTACAGACTCTGAGGGTCCTGGGGAATACCATTCCCCAGGGAAATACAACACTCCTCCTGAGAGCTTTCACTGCCTCCCTTTTTTCCTCCTCTAATCTAAAGTTCAGAAACAGGGTCAGGAGGACACAAGAAATTATGCTTAAGATATATTACATTGGCCAACAAAGAAATTATATCCAATGTTTCAAAATTCTTGGAATTAGAGGATCTAGGGTGGAGCTTTTGTCAAAGTGTTTATCCAGGTAACCATTAGAGGGGCTCAATCCTTCTAGGCTCTTACAATGCACTGAGCAGTTTACACAAATGTATCTCAGCTTGAAAGAACAGCTTCCTTATAAACCTGTTTAAAGTGTCCCATCTCCCTGTTTAACATGCATTTTGTGTTACAATTTAATCCCTTCACATATGCAAAGAACTTAACATAACATTGTTGGAAAGATTAGCTCTTCCCCCAGCCTCAACCCCTCCTAGGAAACTATACATAGGCAGCAGTTCATATACATTACCTCAAAGTTGCTCCAAGTATCGGCATTACAAAGCAATTACACTTTACAAAAAAAAAAAACCTGCAGCTTCTAATTGAGTCAGGCACTTTTCATATAGAAAAACAGTTTATTATTTTTTCCCCTTTAAAAAACACACCTTATGAATTCTACCTGCTTACTGATACATTTGACACTATTGGAAAAATAAGGCAGCTGATTTAGGAAACAGGAATTATTCACACTAGGAAGAGCTGTATTATTAACCATTTTTTTGTTTCTTAATCTGTTCTTTGTGTGCTGTAGATAGAGCAATTCTGCCACCTAGAGTAAAATCCAGGTCCAAGATAATAAGATTTTGGTGAACATATCTGCTTGACTAATTTGAAATGGAAGAGATACCTTCTCTGGCAGATAATTAAATGTAAATATTATGGGGTTATTAATTTATTTTTTTAAAGCATGCTGCAAAATATTTAGTTGGCTGCTTGTTATCAAAATCAGGAGCATTGCCAGAGAACCAGGTGAAATATATAATAAATACAGCTGAGATAATTTGCATTTTTATTGGCCCTTTCATTACACACTTCTCCAAATATTTCCACAACCTCATAAAGAAGTTATATTTTTCCCCATATAAATGGAAGACAGTTCCCTTGCCAAGGTTTTTAAATTCTAAATGAATCTACTTGGGCAAATCAGAAAATTAAGAAAAATATAATCCAACTGAACATAAAATTCATATATATAGATACACGTGTGTGTGTATGTTATATTTCCAAATATTTCTGGTTTTGAGGCCAAAAACTGCTGCTAGTTGATACATAAAACACTGCCTGTTAGCTGGGAGGGGAAAAGTGAGGCAATGGCAAGGCACAGTAATTCCTTACACAGAGCTGATGATCTTTAGTTTAATTTCTAAAAAAGCCAGGATTTTAACATCTCATTACTATGAACTAATGCCTCTATATCCAGTTGTCTCACTCACAAGAATGAAAAACTTATGCCTCCTCAGATAGGAATCTGTGGTTTTAAAGATTCTGATAAATTTAAAGCAATAAATCATCCTTTTCTGGAGGCTGAAAGGACATATGCTGAGCTTTTCCATGAGCAGTTATGTCAAAGCACCAAATATCACATAATTTTTACTCTGGTGACTCAAATACATTTGTCATCCTAGTGGATGGAGATTTGCCTGCAACTAAAAAGACTAAAAATATTATTTTCTTCCACTATTCTCTCTCAGTCAGGGGAGAACACCCTATAGAGGGTATGCAAGGTTAATCCCTTGGCTCACCAAGCATTGACTGAAAAGGCTGGGACAAGAATTCCCTTCAGAGGCAAGTATTGGATGTAACCTTCAGATCACTAAGTCTTTAAAAATGTGTTTCTAGAAGCCAGGAGAGTTTGCCAGATAAAGCCTCTGTCTTTTGTGCAGATCTGTTCCTTAAACACCTGCTACTCCTGGAGCTGAGATAGTGAGATAATTGAACCTTGGCATGACCCTTGCTGGCCATCCTCATGTGGTTGCTCTTGTGATTAAAAAGCACCAAAAATTAATTGTTGCTGGAATTTAAAATAGCTTCTGCTTATTGGCAATAATATGTTGCACCAAATGCACATAGCACACTTCATCTGAGGATCTAAGTGTTTTGCAAACATTAATTAAGCTCTGCACTGCTATTATGATTCACAGAATGCCATTATCACACCCAAGGGATGCAGGAAAGAAAGCCATTGAAGCAAAGTAGAGGGAAGCAAGCCCTTGAAAGCACAATGATTCTGGTTCCATTTCAGATCACATCAACCTACATCCTAGGACAAATAAAATAAAGTCAAGGATTACTTAGAACAGAGCAGCTGATTTTTATGTGACTTATGAAGCATAGACACTTTTTAAAAAGTACTGGTTTCTTCTGACCTTTCTTCCTTTTCTTGTCATTTGCAGGATTATGTATTATTAGCATTTCCCAGTCCTACTATTATTTCTGTATGTTCTGTTATCTTTCTAACCTTGAATACATTCACCTTACTTTTCAAATCTGCTAGTCTCAACCTAATTCTAATCGTTTGACCTTTGAGTATCACATTTCCTCCAAACACCCTATCCCTCAAGTTCTTTCACTTGACATTTCCCTACAGAAGTCAGAGAACATTTTTCCTCTCTCAACCTTTAACACATTTTTCAATACTGCACTGATCATTGCTGACTCCCAGGGGAGCAAATAATCTTCTGTTCTAGGAACCAGGAGTAAACAGGCAGACTGTGGGAGCCGAGAGCAGTAAGCATTGTCTACCACTACATCCTTTCAGCTCATCTCCATTACAGCAGAAACACATCGAAGGACATGTTCTGAGGTTCAGTAACTGGAGTGTTCTGTGCTGTGATAGGTGTTTGTAGCATCAGTCATGCTATCAACAAGCAGCCAGGATGACTGAGTGCCTCTCTCTCAGTGTGCAGACACAAAGACATGGGAGGCCTGCACAGTTGGCAGGGCTACAATCTCACTGGGACCCTGAAGCACGGTGGGGTAACTTGTACAGCCTCTGCAAGGGGTGGAGATGATGGTGAGGAGCTGGAGTTGCTCTTGAAGGAAGAACACTGCAGGCAATGGACAAGAGTCCTACTTAGGGATGAATAATAAACCAGCTTACAGCTTATGGGTCCAGAATCACTGCTTAGACCAAAACTGCTAATGATGTAGTGAATGTCTGCTCCCTACCACCTGATTTAAAGTATTGGATTTTTGTGGACTCCTTCAGGAAATTGTAGAAGTCCCATATGCACTGGCCCTGCTTCTCATGCAGGCTTTGACCACCCCAATATCTGGTGGAGGGACAATACAGCATAGCACAAGTAACTGAAGTAACTGAGGATGTTTCAGGAGTGCATTAATGACGACTTTCTGACACAAGTGATCAACCAAAAGCAGGCCAAAAAGGGCAGATGCTCTGCTGGACTTCATCTTTGCATGGAAAGAACAACTACTCAGGGTGTTGTGATTTAAACCCCAGAGGCATCTCAACCCCATACAGCTGCTCACTCACTACCCTCTGAAGAGTGCTGAGGGAAAGAACTGGAGGAGCAAAAGTGAGAAAAATCATAGGTTGAGGTAAAAACGGGGAGGGGGGAAAGAAAAGGGAGAACAACAAAACCAAAAAAACATTTGCAAAAGCAATTATTTAGCTCCAGCCAACTAATGCGCAACTAAATCCCTGAGCAACAGAAACCTCTGGAAAAGTCACTCAGTTTTATACCTGAGAACAATGTTATGGAATCCCCTTTTGGTCAGTTGTAGTCAGCTGTCCAGCCTCATGCGCACCTCCAACCCCCTCACTGCAGCAGTGTAAGAAACAGAGAATATTTTGATAGTGTATTAGCACTGTTCAGCAGTAGTGAAAACATTGGTGTGTAATCAGCATCACTTTGGTCACGAGTCCAAAACATGGCACTTAACAGGTATTTTCTGCACAGGTACAGAAATGAACTCCATCCCAGCCAGACTTCGTACAGGGAGTCTGAAGTCTGGGGGAAATCACGAGTTGTGGAGTTCGGGATCCAGAAAGGAGGGGACAAGGCAAATAGCAAGACCCTGCTACCCAGGAAAGAGCACTTTTGGTTTCCTCAGGGACCTGCTTGGAGGAGCTATGCGGAATACAGTTCTGGAGAAAAGAAAGGGGCAGCTGTGGAATTTTTGTTCAAGGATCACCTCCTCCAATCTCAAGATTTGTCTCTCCCAATGTGCAGAAAGGGCTCCTGCACAGGTGAACAGGAAGTTACTGACAAAACTCATCTAAAAGGAAAAAATAAGAGATGACAGCAGGAATAAGTGACCTGGGAAGAACACAGAGACACTGTCGAAGTATGTAGTAATGGAGTTAGATACATAAAAGCCCATCTGAAGCTGAATCCAGTGAGGGACACAAAAGACAATATTAAAAGCTTCTACAGGTATATCAGCTTAAGGAAGATTAGGGGTAGTGTGGGCCTGCTGAATGGGCTCTATAGTAGCAGTCAACATGGATAAAGCTGAGGTACTCAATGCCTTCCATACTGTGGTCCTTCTAGCAAGATCAGCCTTTCAGAAATCTCAGGTTCTTGAAATCAGGAGCAGGGAAAGTGGTGTCAGTAGAGAAGGGATGCACCCACAAGTGCTGAGGGAGCCAGCCAATGTCATTGTAAGACCATGATCAATGATGTTAGAAAGGTCACAGTGATTGAAGAAGGTTTCTGAGGACTGAAAGACAGCAAGTGTCATCTTCCAGAAGGGCAAGGAGGCAGATATGAGAAACTACAGGCAAAGTGGCCTCACTTCAAACCCTGGCAAATTGGTGCACAGAATAATCCTGGAAGCTATTCCAAGCACACAAAAACTGATGACTCAGCATAAACTTACAGATCAGGACTCATACCTGAACAGCCTGAGATCCTTACACAACAAAGTGATGAGTTCAGCAGATAAGAAGAGTCGTGGATGTGGTTTATCTTTGCTTCATCAAGGCATTTGACAGTTCCCACATAACTTTCTTATAGATACACTGACAAAATAGAGACTAGATAAATGGACAATAAAGTAGACTGAATACTTGTTGAACCACCAGGCTCAGATGGTTGTCATGATCAGCCAGCAGCACAAAGCTCAGCCGAAGGACAACCACTAATGTATCCCTGAGGTTGATACTGGGGCCAGCGTTCTTAAACACCTTCATTAATGAACTGAAAGATAGAACAGAGCGTGCCCGTAGCAAGGTTGCAGATGATAAATTTTGGGGAGGAGTGGCTGGTAAACCAGATGGCTATGTTGCTTTATTCCCATTCCAAGGGACTGCAGCAGTCAGGAGAGATAAGCAAACAGAAAGCTCATAAAGTTCAGGGAAATCAAATTTAAAATTGAAATAACTTTAATAACCCCCTGCACCAGTACATGCTGTGCAGGGCAAATGGGAGGAAAGCAGCTCTGGAGAGAAGAGCTGGGGGATCCTGGTGGACAAGGAGTTGAACTTGAGTCACCCTGTACCCTTGCAACACCAGTGAAACACCAGTGTCAGAAGCACTAGGCAGAGCCAAGGCAGCAGGCAGAGGGAGAAGATACTTCCAATGGTGCTGTGACCAGCCCTGCACTCCCCAGTACAGACATACAGCATAGATGAACTGGAGCAATTTCAGCACAGAGATGGTGGAATCTCCATCTGTGGAGATATACAAAACTAAACTGAATATAGTCCTGAACAACCTTCTGTAGGTAACCCTGCATTCAGCAGGGGTGTTAGATTAGATAGTCTCCAGTGTTTCCTTCTGATCCTAAAGGTTCTGTGATTCTGTGACCCATGTCCCGGTGACTCAATAAGATGTCAATGAAATTAAATGGTTGGTTTTTTTTTAAGAAACTGACTTTCCTCCAGTACATTTAAAACTCAACATACAAAAGAGATCAGATTGTCAGACATTCCCATATACTAACTGCAATCCAACAGCAGGGTAAACCTGCAGACATCTCACCCACACTAAGAGCTCAGAACACTCTTGAAAAACTAGGAGGGCTTACTGAGTGCATTGAATTCCAAATAAAACAAGCTGTGAGACTTTTTCAAGAATGGAAATGTGAACTACAGAAACAGGGACTATGCTCTAGTAGAATACTTAATGTTGTCAGCTAACGAGCAGAAACGAGGGGATAAGCTTGAACATTCCTCTCTCCTATTTGTGTGGACTCCATTAACATATACAGGGTTTCAGATGTGAAATACATAGTGAAATACACTACTGAAAGTCTTTTTTGATGTTTTCATACAACTTATGTTTTATATTCTCAACACTTTTGTATTTTTTCCATTGACCCCATCATGTCACTTTATGGAAGTTCCTGTTTAAGATGAAGAAAGGTGAAACCTGCTTTTTATAAACTCTTTCCTGGATTTTCATTTTACTTTCCATTCACTGCTCCCCACACCCTCTGCCCTCTAAAATATGAATAGGTTAGAGTATCTTGAACGAGAGAGGAGAGTTTAATGTAGCTTTAAAAATCAACACTTTTCTTTGCAAGAAAAAATGCTTAGCTCTCAGAAGTTCTATCCCTTAATCTGGTGAATTACTGACATCTAGAACTCAAAATGGTACTTTTAATTAACAGAGGCTTAACGTTCATTCAACCTCTTGCAAGAAGCCAGTCACTATTGCCTTAATTTTACCAAACAATTGAACTGTCTAATTAAAAGTCACAAAACAAATAAGTGACAATGAGAACTAGATTTCAGCATCTGAAGCTTAGCTAAATGTATTATGTTATCTATTTATATTCATTAGAGCAAAGATCTAAAGGCACCATCTTTGCCGATACTCACCTTTGAAGGGCCAGGAAACAAAAGAAATCTCACTTCAAAGTGACAACAAATAAAACAATAGAACTTTTCACTTGAAATACTCACTGCTCTAAGGTATTAGTGGGAATTTATATAAATACTTGGCCGTCTATTTATTTTTACATATATATAAAAAAATGCACACACACGTTATCTGATGTTGAGCTTGAAGAAGACAATGTCAATTTTCTTTTAAAGAAGCTTCTGGGGTTTGGTGTATTTTTTCCCCTGTCACACTAGTGTGAAGATTGCCATGCCAGGCAGTAGCTGTTTCATCTAGACAGAACCTGGTTCAGCTGCTCAGGGTTGAGTCTTATCAAGTACAGCCCTCACATCACACAAAGCACAGCCAGCAGCAGCCTAGGCAGATCAAATACTAAGCTGGGGTGCAGTGGGAAACCACAGCAGGGACCGCTTTATCTGTCTCCTGAAACAGAAAGAACAAAGTCCTACCAGTTCATTAAAAGCAGCTTTGAAAGTCCTGTAGTTTTCTCAGGTATTTCCACGGCCATTTAAGATGAAGAGGGCTGTAAAAAGTTGTGTAAGGTTCATGAAGCAAACTTCTTCCCAGTTCAGAGCAAGACATTACTGTTATGTGTTATCACTAAAAAAAATGGAGACAAACACCACACCACCTCATTTTCACTAAAGACAGGTAAATGACTTGCAATGGGGCAGAATATAACTAATAATAAATTATGTTCTTCCACAGTGAGACTGCACCTTGTGTTTTCACACACAATAGACATTTTCTGTGTATTTCTACAATCCACTTCTATAGTGTGGTGGAAAAAAAGTGTTACTAAAGAGCCAGTAATTAAGGTTTTAGTTGTACTTCCAGCAGGAGTTAGCTGGTCATATCATACTAACAGAGATGGGGAGCAGAAGTGCAATGGAAACATTAGTAATAACTGGAAAGCATTACTTGGAAGAAACTCCTGAGCTAACTTGCATGAGTTATAATTTCAAGCTGGCAAGTTGAGGGAGTACTGTTTAAATGTTTCCCATTTATAGAGTAATATTTTAAACCAACTTAAAATCCACAGGTGTTGATAAATCTTTCTGATGTCCATACCAGTAAACTATAAAATTCAAGAAGCAAGGAGGCTTCCAACTATAGATCCACAATTCAACAGTATTTTCCTGAAAATAGTAACAATGTGATTTTTGAATTCCTGCCATTTCTATTATTCTCTGTCACCCAAATTCCCCATTGCTTGAGTCACACCCTATAGTACAGTACTGATCAAAGCAGGTGTCTCTTACTCCTGCAATCCCTTCTTTTCTTATATATAGAAAAGCATCCCAGTAAGACACAGATTTCCCCAACTCTTCAGTAGGAAAATCATGAATGTGCTGTGCCATAAGCACAGCACTAGAACAGTCATTCACCACTGCAAGACCCTGAAGAAAAATGAGGAAACAGCCAATGAGCAGAGCTCAGGCTGCACCTAGAGTGAGGGAACTCTTTGTTTAATTTCCAAGCCTTTCTGTTTAGATGAATGTTTGACTTCTCCCAGGCAAGGAATACAGTAAAAAGTAAAAGACTTTTTTTCACAAAGAGCTAAGAAATGGAACTGCCTGCCTAGTTTATGTAATTCTTTGCAGAGAAGTCATCCTCTAATGTGAATACTAATTTCCCTTGTGAAAAGGAGCAGCAATAATAACCAACAAGTTGAATGTTAGCATATTTGCGACCTCACTGTCAAATGAAAATGTGTGAATTACAGTGCTGCTTTCTCCACTGATGTTCAAAATCTAACATATGCCAATTTACACAGTGCTTGGAGATGGAGAGCATCTTTTAAAGGCATGGAAAACATACGCTCCCTTTTCCCTCTGGAACAAAAGAGGAAAATTAATGTTTGTAATGCAACAAAAAAATCAATCACAGCTCTTTGATAAAGGTTTGTCTGAGATCCCCTGGAAAATAGGACACTTGAGAAATCATAACTACAGTAGACACAAATCTAAAATAGTTACAGCAAATTAGTGCCAAGGAAGGCTAAATTATTTCCATACAAATCTCAGAATAGTTTGGTTCCACAGGAATGCTGAAAGATCTGGCAGAAGCCAAAGACCATCACCCGAACCAGGAGGCACCACCTTTACCTGCAGATGTGTATGGCAAGTAAGTAGCATGGGGCAAATATTCTTCACAATTTTGGCTAAGGGTATATTTGAGATAATCCAGAGAAAGGAGTGCATGTGTGTTATTTGGGATCTTACACTTGATAGCTCTGGTTAAAATGGGGAGCATGAGCAGCAGAACCGTATTCTCTGCTACACACCCAGGAACAAGGCATGGGGAAGTCTATAGTCTTTAACTGAAAATGCCATCTTAGAGTTTCTGCTTTTGTGGAGCTCCCTTTCACAGTACTCCTGCAGGATCTTTATTTTTAAAATACAGAATCTTCAAATAATTCTCATATTATTACCATATAATGTTACTAATGAGGAACAGCAGAAGTCTGGCCAGGAATGTGGCAGAGCCCCATTGGTGTTTTTCTTTAGATTGCTTTAGTACTGAAGAGTATATCACGTCTCTCAAAATGATGATTCAAAAAGAGCAAAGTTAGCTTTTACAACAGAAATTACTATCACAGCAGCTAGTGATTGCCTTGCACAACTGGCCACACTATAAATGTCTTTATCACTGTATTTGTACACATCTCAATCCCGATGTTGTATGAACTCAAATTGATTAGCTGCTCAACAGCAAATTCAACATGAGGCTGACAAGTCTCTTTCCTCACATCTAAACTACATCTAGAGCATTCTACAGGATAAAGTAGATGATATTAACAAAACTAATCATCTAATTGCTCTTGTACACTTTTTTATGCACTTTGCATCCTTAAGGGATATAATGACTGAAAAATCTAACAAGGTGCCTTCATTGTTCCTATCAAGTACACAAACATACGACTTTTTAGTTTCTTAATTCCTGCCTGCTATGTCATGAACAGCCACAAAGGGTTTGCAGAACTCCAAGAACTACTACATTTCCTTTTACTCACACTACTTTGGGATATTGAAAAATAAAATATTATTTTCTTTTCTTTTCAAGAGAATAACCTGATTCAAGACTGCAGTAACTAAAGCTCCTTGAAAGCTTTTCCTTAATTTATATTTGCATGATTTAGGTAGAAATTAGAGAATTTTCTCCACTACCTGCAGAACCCCAGTTGGTATATTTGTCTCTGGCTAATACTAGCAATGGTACTGAGTAGCTATAGCAGCTCTCAGACACACGATCCATCACTAGCAATGCACAGTAGTTCTGGCCAGACCTGCTGGACTGCAGTATTCCAGGCTCAACAAAGCAAAACTCCAATAAAAAACCCTAAAAATAATTTTTAAAAGCCTTAGATTTGCATGTAGGATGAGAATATTCGTTGCCAATAGCAAGGGAGCAGAGGTGTCCCAGACCTGCTTTAGGCACCAGAGGCTGCACAAGTCCATGGACTGCACCGTAGAAACGTTTCATTGCATTACACAAGACAGAAGTCAGATTAACTACAAAACATAACTTCATGTTGAAGGTGATGCTGGGACTGATGGGTTGAGCAGATGACTGAAAAAAATTAAGATCACCAATACACAATTAATTCTTATATTTAGTTAGTCTACACTAGAAAACTTGTCTTTAAATCACGTATTCTTTTCTGTAAGAAGTTTCTAAACTGAGGGTTTTGAAATTGATTTTTTCTTAACTTTTACATTATTAATTTTGGAATTTTTACTGTTTACAAATCAGAAGTCATACATCACAGCAGAAACTACAGACTTAAAGCACACCTGTGGCCAAGCAATGTCGAGATGCAAGAATTGTTCAAAGTGACAGGAACCTTCTTAGAAAAAATTCACATTCAGTAGCGCTTTGTTTGGTAGGTACTGGAGATACATTGACTTTGCCAACTTTATCGAAACTCAGTGCTGTGTTTCTTATGTCTCTACTGCTGCTTCTGAAATTAATCAAAATATCTGACAATGTAAACTGCATTTATACAAGCTGTTCTATGTTTCAACGAGGCAACAGCAATCTGTAAAAAGAAAATACTTTAAACACAACAGGGTTGGGGCTTAGGGGGTTTGGAAGGCACATGCTGTTGGTTGGTTTGTTGGGAGTTTTTGTTGTAGATATTTAGGGTAATTATCTATTTTTCAGTGTTCCTGGTAGATGACATTCTATCTCCAGAGGTATATTAGATATTATTTCTGATGTTTTATTTATCTTTCTCAAAGTATTTTATCTAAAATTACTACAAAAAAAAAATTATACACACTATAGGTTGAGCAGAAAGCAGAATTGCCCTTTTTTTCTTTTAATGCAAAGCAGTATTTCCATTGCCAGTTCTCCTCAGGATCTTATATCTACACCTTTTAAGAGGGTGTATTTCATAAGAGCAGGAATAAGGGAAGGGTAAAAAATCCAAATATCAATAACATAGTCTGTGTTTGAGCTTCCCTCATACATAACTTTTACCTTCAATCATTATTCCAAACTCCTGCATTCCAGAGTACAAACA
Source organism: Aegithalos caudatus (assembly GCA_013389925.1). NCBI lineage: Eukaryota > Metazoa > Chordata > Aves > Passeriformes > Aegithalidae > Aegithalos > Aegithalos caudatus. Next base: position 73,677 of record WEIU01023451.1, read on the forward strand.
ATTCATGGTATACCCCTTCTTCTGCTGTGCCCCTGTCCCCCATCTTTCTTCACCCATACAATTATTCATGTGCCTTCACACCCAGGCTGCAATTGTGACAATTTCTGGAATATTTCTCTATTGCTTTGCATCTGCTGTATAAAACTGATAAGAAAAACTGGATAGTGAATAGTTTAGTAGTAAAGAGTACAACAGGAAATCCAGCATAAGGTTTAGAAATTACTTCCAGAGTATGATTAGCCATAGGCTGAAAGATAAGAATTTATCTTAAAATTCTTAAAGAATCTTAAAATCTCTTAAAATACAGACAAAACCTGGCCTTTAGAACTTAACTATTTAACTTCCTCTTTGTAACACAGAAGAGGAAGGATTGAGGCAGACAAGTATTGCAGCATTAAGAGGACAGAAAATTCAGCTGAACTTCTCATTGAATACAAAAAAATTCATTGAATAAAGAAATATTTTCCACTGTATTGATATATTTGTGGATACTTAACACATCCTCACAAAGCACTCAAAGGAACAGGGAGTACATGGTAGACCTTTCTGTTCCAGAAGCAACATAACTAGGAACACACTACACCTAGGAATAGCTAAATGCCTAAAAGACCTTACAGGAGATTACCTGTCCCATTTCAACCCTATTTCACATCCTCCATATCACTTAGGGCAAGCAGGATACTATAGAATTTCACAAGTGTTTCCATCACCCAGTGAAATTGGAAAAATTATCAGTTTAAAAGCCTAGTTTTGGCAGCATAAGGCAACAGACTTTCATTCAATAGTAGTTAAATGCAGTTCATCAGAAAATAAAAAATCAAACCCTGACTTCACTGACTACATACCAGCTTGCTGAAGCTGTTAATTAACCAAAGCTCAGTAATATCCTTTGGGATTAGAATGCTCTGTGTTCCACTTGCTTGGGTGCCAAGTCTTGCAGTAAAATAAGCCATTTCTTATAAGCTATGCTATAATAGCTCGATCAACATTTACAGGAGAAATTAACAGCAGGTTCCCAATAACTTAGCTCTCTGAAGAAGCTGATTCAGGCTTTGCCAGCCTATATGATTTCCACATTGATAAACAGTTAACACTGTTTAATCAAGAACACTAAGGACAAACTGAAGTGAAACCAGTGACCAACTCATACACAAACTAAATTATTGCTTCTGAAGTGGGCTGTATTAGACAACTACAGTTGAACATCATTTATAGACAGATTCAATCATCAATATCCATTTTTATCTGGAAAAAACTAATTTAAATTCTCAAAACATGATTCGCATTGATGCTGTGGTTCACCTGTGTTGTCAATCGCTGATTTACCCCACCATCTCCACGTAAGTGGGATTTTTGATTACAAGAGAAGCTGCTTTGAAAAAGCTCTTCTTGAGCTTCTTCCTTCTGAGCCACAAGTTAAAAGAAATATTAAACAACAACAAGGATTTTTTTTTTCTGGTAGAGAGCCACAGGCTCTCAAACCAATCCTCATGCTCAAAATCACAAGGCTACATATTATTCCAGCAGTCACTTGGAAAGGCTTTTCAACTTGTTCAGAAGGGAAAAGAAAGAATGGAAAAAAAAAAAAAAACAAACAAACCACCAAAATAGCACGAGCCCAAAATCCCAAATCTTCAAAATGTTAAACAACTCAAACTCAGAAAGCTCTTTCAAGTAAAAGCAGTAAGACTCAGGATTTACAGACTTGACTGTAGCACCCTAGTCACCAAACAAAACAGTCTCCACCTTTCCCTTCACAGTAACATTGCTGTCAAGCTTTAACAGCATTTAAAANAGAATCCTAAGCAGAACCAAGAAAACTTATCTCAAGATTAAAAAAAAAAAAATCTAAAAATTTATATACTCAGGGACAGGCTAAGATCAATTAAAATTACATAACATTTTCACTAACACAGTTTCACTTTTCAAAATTAAAATCAGATTTATTCAACATTAAGTGCAACAACACATCAGAAATCAATAAAATCAATTTTCACTTATAAAGTAAACCAAAGTAACATGAATAAACACAGGAAAATACTGTCTGAGACTCTCCAAGCAGGACATTTCTCATAAGACTCACAGAAAAGGGAGAAAAAAAAAGATTTTTATATGCAAACAGACTAAATTCCCAAAAATTCAGGTTTTTTTCCAGTTGTAAAGCAATATATAGCTAATGGAAGGTAAACTAGAAAAGGGAATGAAATGCATCATGCTGTACAACACCAAAGAAATACTCCAATAATGCATTTGTGTACAGCATTAACAACATGCAATAGGTGAGATTAAAAGCAAGTACAGTGTATATATTAGAGACAGAAACTAGTCAGTCTGAGGGCTTTGTTTCTTATTTTAGTTCAACTAATGAAAACAAACAGAAGCCAAGAGCAAACAGAGGAAGAGCAGAATCTGCATGGAGAACATCTCTTCCCAGAACAGTACAGCATATTAAGATTAAAATTTTGCACATAGTTACTTGTCTTGGTCCTCTTCTTGCTATGTCATTAAAACATATCCAGATCCAACGGGCTTTTTGCAAGTATCTACATTTTTATAAAGCAGTATTTAAACAAAACAATGCAAGTCATTTAAATTCTGCTAATCTTTTAAGTCAGGCATTAATATGCTGAACACTCACTATAACTCAGTGTTATTTAAATTAAAAAATAAAAACAGGGCAAGACATCTCGTGAACATCCTTGCTGAAGTCTAGGGTATTCTAATTATATTTGTTGCTTGGAGGAGAGCAATGTGAAAACAGACATGCTACCCAATTCATTTCATTAAGAATTATTTAAACAATACTTTTAGACAACAGCTGGTCTCTTTGTTCATTCTATTCAGTTCACAGCCTGACAGATTTCTCTTGCCAGTCTTTTCTTTTTTTTAAACAGCAATTTTTTAAGAAAAACTCCCAAGATCTCCTATAGATTTTGTCAGCTATTGAAAAGCAAGCAAGCATAGCATACATGCAAGTTATTAGAATTAGAGAGCCAAATATAATTAACTACAGAGTTCCAAGCAGTAAGTACATCCACATTCCCCTGGGGAGACTCCATCTTACTGGGAGATGGATTTGAAAGCTGATAAAGAACACAGGTTACCTAGTTCACTTTAGAAGTTCTCTGCCTTCCACCTGAAGACTTACCAGAATCCATTCTACCACCCAACAAGCTAACAAGCGAGTACAAATATTCAAGATTGTCATTAATTTCTGTAAGAATGGAGTGACGGCTGACAACTTAAGACTTACTTTTGCAGGGTTGGACATACTGACCTTAATTTTAAATGAATTCAAGTCTGAAAATTATTGTGCAGCATTAAGACACAAATAAACAATCGAAGGATAATTAATGGATAACTTTACCACTCATACACAAATCACACCAGCCAATGCTCTATCTCGTTCGCCTGAAGCACAGCAGTGTTTTTACAATATCCAACTGTGACAAAGTCTTTAAAAGGCAACTATTTACCATTTATCTATTAGTAATTCCCAACTGAAAAAAAAGCTGTAGTAGTCCAAACTATAGACAACTACCAGTACCTGTTTTTTGTTTTTGTTTTTGTTTTTAAACAGGAGAGGGATCACAAAGAACTGAGTTGAATTAAAATAAAAGGAATGTGAAGGACAAAGTATTGATTCAGATGTCTTTAGCCCATATTAAACCAAAACTGACATTAAGACATGCTACTAAAAGTTATCTGAAACTGCTCTGAGGTCTGGCAATCACCCTGGTTAGTACTGTAACTACTAAATTAAATGCCAGGTGAAAAATAGAAATAAGAAGGTAATGCCCAGAAGAGTACATCTAAAGAAGAAAGTGGATTTTTTTTTTTTTTTGGATAAAAAGTTACTGATCTGAAAGCTCTGAGATTGAATGTACCTCTTATCTCCAGCAATCTAAATTGTGAGTGTTCCTTAGGAGGAGATTAAATACCACTGAACATTTTCCATACTCTCCCAATGAGCAAGAGACGTGTCTTTTTACCTTGCTCAAATATGTTATCCTTAACATCTAAGCAGAAATCAACCTTCCCACTTTCATTTCAGTGAAGCATTAAATACACAGAACACAAACACACAATTTGGTAAACTTGAGATTTAAAGTTGTAAAGAAAAACAAAAGATAACACAAATCTGCTTCATTTATGAATGCCTGAAATGGATTGATAAGTCCTGCAATGTCAGATGCAAGAGCACCCAGGAATAATAGTTGAAAGTTTTATATTGTTACCATTTATACGAATTGGTGCATTCTGTTTATGTAACAGAGGACTAAGTGGAGAGTCAGAAAAACACCATCTGTAAATGGGCTGGAAGCAAAATCTATGTCTGGAACACCTCCATGACACATTTGAACTGCTACTGAAGCCTCAAAGAATGGTCATCTAAACATCTACACACTGTCAGGCAGCCAAACTGCGCAGGCAATTTTTGGTTATTAATTATCCCAACATCTGTGTCACTAGCAGAAAATGCCAGCAGCACTTAGACTCAACCAGGCATAGGGAGCTTCACCATGAATCACTGAAGATGCAACATCCAGGATTAAAATGCCTACAAGCAATTTGGAGCAGTGATTCAAACATGAGATAGTAACACACCCCTAAAGTAAGAGCAACTGGAACAGATTAGAAAAATGTGTTCATCCTACTTAATATATTGCACGAGGAGATAAGCAAATAGAGAAGAGGTCCAGGAATTAGTAATTCCTCTATTTGGCTTTAAAAAAATTCATTTATTCTCCACTAAATGTAAAGCTTGTAAATATGCTTGTAATAAAATGGAAAAATATATTTTATTGTATACTTATTAAAGTAAGGTAGCAATCCCTCTCCAGCAATATATCACAGAAATGGAATGAAAATCTAAAAGCCATTGACACAAGAAATACTAATCAGCTCATTTTCCTCCTGTGCATGTCATGGTTTCATATTTTGGGAAGCAAAGAGGCAAAATCTTAAAAGCTTTAATTTTTAATTATCTTTATCTTTTTAGGCTTTCAATCAGTTGTAAATTACTGCCTAACTCCAGGTGGCATCCATAAATATTGTAAGAAAACTGAAATCAAGTATTCTTGGCTTCATCATCTTCTAAGCTTCCAAACAAAGAACTGTATTCACTACTACAATATTACTACCTGGACTATGATTGAGAATTTTTCCTCTTTCAGCCAACTGCCCTTCAGAAGTAGAGGGTAATCTGCTGCCTAGCTACCAGTGGAGGAAGAAAAGTTGACATATGGCTGGAATTGTCAATGACCAATTTAAAGTTCCATCACCGTGCTCTGTGGATGAGGGATGGAGGGGAATCAAACAAAATGAAAAACCAAAATACCCAAACAAAACCAAGAGTTTTTAATCTCTAAGTCCACTACATGATGGTAACAAGCATTCCCCGTGGCAAACAAAATGCTTTTCCCAGAAATTTTATGCTAAACAAGTGTCATATAGCTTTAGTAAGAATTGTGGAAAGGCTTGGGTTCATTTAGTTTTGGAAGATTTGAGATTTTTTTTCTTCTTTATATAGAACCATACATTTGACACTTCTTCATTTTACAAGTGACTTAAACAGCAATCTTAAACAGGAAGAAGTCTTTTAGGCAATTTCCACAAAGGAGCTGCTGTCCTGACAAAGTACTCCAACAAAATACTTAAATAGCAAAGAGCCTCATCTTCTGAATACCAGAGAATTAAAAACAGAACAGGGATTTTAGCCATAAAAGCAAAAAAACACCCAAAGTAAACAAACCAAACAAAAAACCCACAAACCAATCTCTAATGACACTAGCTGACAGCCNTAGCTGACAGCCTGGAGGGACTGATATGTCCTATCAATCCTAGTGTTGGAATGCTGGCTGGAGTCCCTGACTGCCAGCGAGTTCAAGTTACGCTGTTAGCGAATGGAGCCGGAACAGAGAAGCTTTTGAGGCACAGTCTCACTTCCTAGATGTGGACATAAGCCAGGTACTTCAATGCTAAGAATGGATTTGATGACTGCCAGTGAAGATCTGCCTTAGAGCCACTGCTCTCAACAGCCCTTGGTAAAATGACTCGAACCATTTCAAGATGGAAATTTCTGCACTAGGAGCAATGGAAGCCCACATTGTGGACAAATTTAAATGGCAAGAAATGCAAGTGATTATTAAAATAATAAAAAAAAAAAGCTCAATTAACTTTAAATTAGTTTGTGTTCCAACATATAATACTCACCACTTCTGATTGTATTCATTTAAGCTTTTTGTTCTCTAACACTTATTAAGGAACAGCTATAAAGTTACAGGACAGCTGCTGATAATCTGAGGGTTGAGAGTAGTCTGTGCTCCACAGGTTTGCCATTTTGAAGCCAAAATCTATCACTATGATAATCTCATGTGGTTTGTTTGTACATCATCATGATTTTTTTTTCCAGAAAATAGTTAAATTGGTTTTTGAAAATTTAACACTTTAAGTCTCAGCCAATGAAGAGTTCAACACCTCCTCTATTTCACTTTTAGTTATACTTACTACAGAAAACTGAATTTGTCTGATTTTGGCTTCCCAGTATTTGAGTTTGCCCAATTTTTATATCGGAAGTAAAAAACACTGTCCCTTCCACTACTCAGTACCTACACTACTCAGCTTTTTTCCCATGTGTAAATATTTACTCTCCAGAACCAAAATGCCACTTCATCTTTGCTGGTAATGAAAGAGACAGAGTTACTCAAACCTCGCATCAAGATCTACTATCCAGCCCCAGATCTTATTTTAAACTCAATTATTGCTATAGCCTTCTCATGTGCATCAAGATTGTTCTGGTAGTAGTCTTCTCCATGTTGTTTGGGAGGCACAGTAAGTTCCCTACTTGCATAAAAGTAATTGTTCCCTTTGTTCAGGCTTTAAACTACAGCTCTTGAAGGCTCAGCACTGAGGTGGTTCTTCAGCACAAGTCTTTTCTCATCGCTGCTTTTTGTTGTCTGCGATGTACAGAGAGAATAATCTTTGTTCAGAGACACCACTGTTACCTTGTGATTTCTTTTTCTTTTGAAGCTACAGCTGTTCAATCTGATGATACAGAGAATAATGGAGCAATATAATGTTCTCATTATTTTCTATTCCACCAGTTTTTTCTTCTCCAAACTTTATCAAACAGTTGATTTGTCCCATGCTTTTGTGCATAGATGGCCTACAGTCAGTCTCTGTTAGACAACAAAACTCTGGATTATTGCTGTTCTCTCAAGGAATTAAGCAATGTACCAGGATATTTAAAATACTTGCACGTGCAAGGTCTCCACCCCATTTTATAACCCTTCTCTTTCAACCAGGTCACTAACCACAGCAAATCTGTTAAAATCACCACCACTTCTTCAGGAGAGAACTAACACATTGAGTACGTACAGTGGAACTTAAATAGAAAATGATAGAAAATACACATATCACTTGATTTCAATTAGCTACAGGTTTTGAAGGTTCCTTACTAGAAAAAATGTAGGCAGTCTGTGAAATAATTCTTTCATACAGTACATCACATACATATTGGCAAGAAGTGAGCCCCTCATCACAAGTCCCTGGCAGTGGCACCTGCTACTGAGGCAACTAGAACACCCCTATGGAAGATCTGAGACTGTTTAGTCATCACTGGAAAAATTGCTTCTGTTGACTAGAGCAGGAGATATTTCTTTGGAATGTACCTCAGAAGAAATTCCTGCTCAGTGTTAATATTTTCAAACTGAATAAAAGGCACTGTTGCTTAAGCCAAACATTTCTTGTTTCCATTAAAAAAAAAAAAAGTTTTTGAACAACTAGCTACTGCTACCCTAAGAAGACTTCCTTGTTACCTCACAGTAATTTCACCTCTCCCTAAAAAAGCTTCACAAAAATTTGTTGTATCTGAAGTATGTCATCTCACCTTTATATCTATTTTTATATCTAAAATTATGAGTTAGTATAACAGTATGCATTATAAAATTATACCATTTACTTCAGACAACAGCTAAATCTTCAAACTATACAAAAATAAAGTGTATGAAATCTTACAAAAGGAGGACATTAAGACAATAATAGCCAATTCAAAAAATATAATAACATATACACAGCAGTAAGCATAAGCAATGTAGTCTACAACAGCTTCCAATTAACAGGACCTCTGAAACATGTCTGAAACAAGCATCAGCTAAAAGTGGAACATTCCCAAGCACAATAATGTTTCCAATTTATTACCTTTACCACAGTACAAACTTTCACAACCCAAATGTCCATTTTCTGTCAACCTGTAAACAAAAGCTACTATTCCCCCTCCTGATTCTGAGAGGGTGAATTTTTTCAGTCTTCAGTCAAGTTTCACAACCATCTTGCATAAGGAATCAAGAGCCTGTTCTCTTGGTAATTTACTTTTTTTCCTCTTTTTTACTTTTTTTTTTCTTTTTTTTTT
>WEIU01023451.1:82119-130943 GCA_013389925.1 Aegithalos caudatus
TTTTTTTTTTTTTTTTTTTTTTTTGTCATACAGCCTGCAGTGAATTAAAATCACAGTGAAAGTCCTGGGAAAAAAATGATCTTTACAGCAGAACTTGAACCATTCTAATAATAAATGCATCTAACAAAGCTTCCCATAATAAAAGCATGACATTTCCATTTCCAGAAATCAAGTCAATTAGAAATGCTAAATTCTACTTAAAAACCCCAAAAGATCTAAAAGTGAAAAGATTCATCTTCTCAGTCAAATATAAGTCTTTCAGTTTCACTTGCAGAGACTGTTCCAGTCTGTAAAACAGTAGTGCAATTCATTTACTTCTACTTCTTTTATTTTTGTTGAAGTCCGGTAGATAAACGTCCTATTTCTATGGAAAGATAGGAAGATGCTCCAGTAAACAAGAAACTTTGGCAAGCCCAAGAAGGCTTACTAGTCCATTAAAGCTTTGGAGTCCAAAGTGGCTTAAAAATGGTTGATGAATAAACTTAAAAAAGCCCAACAAATCAAATTTAAAAAAAAAAAAAAATGCTGAAAAACACAAACTAAAAAAAAAAAAAAAAAAAAAAAAAAAAAAAAAAAAAAAAAAAAAAATAANGAAATAAATAGGCAGAAATTTATGTAAACTGTCTGAACTTTTTAATGATTTCTCATTGACAGCTGGCACAACCGTTGACAGTACAGTCATTAAATATAGGAGACCTACAGAGTATTCCATTAGGGCATCCAGTCTGGAATGCTCAAATGGAATTACATTCCTAGAGATTTAAAAAACAGAGTTCTTGTAATATTACTATAGGTTTTCTTCTGCCCACTTCACTTACACTTCTTCTTAAAGAGGTTTTTTATTTTGGATGGCTTTTTACTTTTTTCACCATTCTGGTAGAGGTCCTGTGGGATGCTGCTTATCCTAGGGACAGAAGCAGCCTCGTGGCTGGGTTTACTCTCACTGCCGGTCGAAGAACACGAGGTGTGACGAGGCTTTGGGACTGGGATCCCAGTCGAAAGCTGGTTCATGCTGCAAGACTTCTCCAGGATTCCATTATAAACTTTGCTTGCAGGACTAAAGATCATGCTCTTAGTTTCTGCCATGCCTACACAGTCAGGAGAGCCCCTAGAAATATCTGCAGTTAGAGAAGAGGACTCTCCTGTAGATGATTCCTCAAGTGAAAATTCTTCTGGTGATACTTTCTGAGGAGAAATTGTCTGGTACATCTCAAGACTTGCTGGAGGAGACTGTTTTCTTCCAATGGATGAATTTAAGGAGTCACATTCCGAACCGGTTTCCTGTACTTCCCTGAGTCAGAGCAGAGAGAAGAGAAAATATAATGAAACTACAATTTCCTTCATACAGTTAAAAAGGAGATTAATTTAGAATCAATAACATTAGTCTAAAAGTACCACCCACACTTTTCCTTAGTAGTTAATTAAACAAAAAAAAAAAAAATTAAGTTAAACATTTTAAGTTACAACTTGCATTACATAATTTTATTATCTAAACTTAAGGGAATTAGTTTGTGCGATCTTGCTTTTGTGGGCAGCAGCATCCGCCCAGAATCAGTCATTTGTATCTCACTTCAAAGAACAAAATCTATCTTTCTGGCACGTGAAGTCAGAAAAGTTATGAAATGAAAGAAGGAGATTTAAGCCTATCACATACAAAAAGTTTCTTCAGGACAAGTGTCCCTACCTTTCAACAAGCTCATTTGCTCCTTCCAAAAGGAATTTAACCTTTTCCTATGAGGCCATGTAACAAGAGTAGGTACACGCTCAACATGCTGTAAGAATTGTGTTACCATCCATCTCCTCTTCGCCCAGTAGCTGACATTGCTTTTGATCCTAGTTTCAGATGTAAAAGCCAGTAACATATTGTAATGGAGAATCAGGGTTAGTTCAGTGCACCCTGGATTGTAACATTACTTAACTGTATATGACATGCTAGCTATTTACATACACATACCAGACAAGAACTCTCTGCTCCATGTAGACTATATTAATTTATATTATCCTATAGATTACTTTAACTTTTGGCTTGGTTTAACCTCTAATTCTAAACTGTTAGTCTCAATAATCCTATCAAGAGTTGGAAGTGCTGTTTGCTAGTCTCCGTACCATTGTTTATCAGCAGAGAAGTAAATGGCTTCCTCCTCCTCTTCAGTTCGATAGAGAGCTGGGCAGCTCGACACAGAAAGGATGTCAGGGTCAGGGGAGTGCAAAGCGTGCTGAGACTGTGGAGATGATGGCACAACACTGCGTCTTGATCTACACAAGCTACTGCTTCTTGCCAGTGTGCTGGGAGGTTTTACAATGGACCCTGAGGCAGAGAAAAAGCAAACCAAAACCCTCCAAGTGACATTGATGTTAACAGTATCTACTCTGAAGACTAAGTAGCAGATATCTGCTTCAGTGACAGTGACTTTTAAACAACTTTGACATTGCCTGACAGTTTCAGAGGAAGACTGGCATACCTCGTACATTCTACAGTTAGATGAAGCAGCTAATCAAGATGCAACTGCAGAGATTTTGTGCCTGCAAATACTACCCTGACCAAGTACACCAAAACTCTGGCTCACTTTTTTGTTCTCTTGAGAACAAAAAGAAAGATTCTACTGAAACTCCCAACCCTTCATAAACTAAAAATAGCAGTGCTGAAATTAGCATGTTACACAATGTCCTGTATTTTAAATGTGTGGTGATCTGGAGGTTAGAAGAAAATGTAAAAGTTTTGCAATATCAGTATGACTAACCAAACCAGCCAGCTGATATACACTATACTAGTTGAAAAGTGGGTTAGATAGAGAAGACCAATTTCATTTAGGTAACGTGACAGAAAACACATAATTCAACCTCTTTTTAAGGTCAAGAACTTTCTTTTAGATAACATTGTCTCTTGCCAGGCTAACTATGAATTTCTGGAAGCAAAAATACTAAGAATGGATGGAGACAGACACACATGACTTCATCAGCAAAGTACCCAACAGGAAGTGATAAACTCCAATGTTCCCAATCCAATTCCTCCTTCAAAAGATTATTAGGCAGCAATACTTGTAACAGAAAGAAATTTACAGACCTGTTCTCAGGCTAGCTGTTACAAGTCTCAGGATGTTTCATACCTCTCCTCAAACTGTTCCACGGAATGCATCACTGCTTATGTAAGATATACCAGACACTCACTGGTGTTCAAAATTGTTTAACAAACACAACACACGAAAAATCGCTTCAATTATTTTTGTAGACAAGGACATCTAGCCTGACAAAATACATTTTATTTTCTGCAATGCCAGTTTATCATCATGTAAGTTACAGTTTCCCTTCCTGGAATCTCAGGAAAGGACAAGTTGTCCACTCTAAGTAAAGGAAATCACAACTTCCACTAAAAAGTAAATAACTGCACCTTTACTGACACGTAGATTTATTTCCACTCCTGAGCAGGAAAGAAAGGTTTGCAAGTCTCAACATGAGAGTTGTCATGTAACTCAAACTTCTAATTTTACTTTTGAGGAATTCCCTACTGACCTTAAAATCATGTTGGAAGCTCAAAAATCATCCTGTGTCAGTAAAAAAAAAAAAAAAAAAATCCACAAAGGCCAAATGTGAACTGACTTAAGAGAATAAGAATCTCTTTAGGAGATTTGTGCTACAGGTCCAGGTAAATCAGATGCCATCCTACTTGCTGGTATCAAAAAAAAAGAAAAGATTGCACCATCAGTGAATTTTGAGAGAACTAACAAGCACTTTGATTCTTTTGTAGGTATATATAGACAGGAATATGAAGAATTCAGCTGTGACAATTTAACATGTAGAATTTTCCAGTGCAAAAGAAATCAAGGAACCAGTTGAATCCTAACCAGTCAATGGAAAAGTTGAAGTTTCACTATCACCTTCCTTCTGGGGACTTTTTTCCAGTGCCAGACAATATTTCTGAATCCATTTCTGTTCTTCAGCCTGAGATTGATCAAACAGCTCTATTACTTGACACTATATTAGTCTATCAACACAAGTGCTCTGGCACAAAGAAGCCTGTCCAATAGACCTCACATTTTGCAAATCTTATGAGTCCAAAGGATGCTGGGGCAAGGCAATAGCCCAGTCCACTTTAGATCCAGTGACTGAAATAGCCCCTTTCTTAAGTGACCTCCTGCACAATACATTTTTCCTGAAACGTCATGACCAAGACAAGCCATTTTGCCTTTGTCCTTCCCCGTGTGCATTTGTTGTTTTTGTCTAAAGGATAGGAATAATTCAGCAGTTCCTGAACTAACCTCCAATAATTTGACTTCTCAACACTAATTTCAACAACAGATCATTTAGCATCTTTTCCTCTCCTTCCCCACTCCTAAGTGTTTCCAAGTTTTATTTACCAAATAGAAATTTTAAAAGCGAGTAAACTAAGGACTAGCTACTTCCTTCATCTGATAACCTTGACAACACCAGGTTCTTATGCCTTCCCAAAATTCAGGAAGAAAGAAAAATTTTTTGTAGTGTTACTAAGATTCAGATTACTTTCATCACTGAGAAATACATATTTGGAAATTAATTGATCTTTAGCAAAGAAAAATTAAACCCTAATTGCAAAAGCATACAGTAAAGTTTCAGCTAAGTATGCTCTTACAAACAGTATAGTCCTTTTCTAATTATAGTTCCTTTGAATCAACTGCACACTCTTCTATGGCTTCATTTCTAAGCAAGAGCTAAATGACAAGAGTGAAAAAACCCACAGAAGTCTAAAGTCTTTTACACATATCCAAGTGCCGGCATTGTAGACCTTCTGAAAAATCATGACAAATTTTAAATGGAGCTCTTCATTCTGAAATCAGATCCAAGGGTTCTCTATATAGAATTGGAAGCTTAACTGCAGGCAAACATATTTTACTGAATTTCCAAAAAATTTGTTTTGCTAGGGCAAAATCAAAGTATTTACACTGAAGACAACTAGAGAAATAGCATTCCTTAAAAGTGATCAGAACTTGCAGTAAGTAGCGTTGCAAGAGGATTAATGAACTTTTCAATGTGGTCTGCAGAAAAAAAGGTTGGTACATTTAGAAGAAAAACAAGTGCCAAGGCACATTAAGTGAAGCCAACAAAGTGGCGACCTTACGCTATTTTAAAATACAGTTTGAATTTCTTCTGAGAATCCCAGCCCTGGAATAAAAATGTACCCACATGACAGTTTTCCTTCCTACTCCTTCCTCAGTTTAAAGCAGCTTGTTTGAATAGCTGTATGGGAGCTCATCTTTTTGATTTGCCTCTGGAGTCCAGTTAATCACAACCACCATGAAACAGGCTCTCGTTCTGACACAATGACTCATGATACAAGGGTGGTCTGAATCCCCAGCGTATATCTTCTGATCATAGTTTAACCAAAGCTGGATTTCTCTCCCTCCAGAACTTAGCCTCTCTGACAGACACTCAAACAACCCACTGTATCCAAACACAAACATATTGCCTGAAAGCTTCCCTTGAACAACAACAGGATTTTGTTCCAACCACTAAAGAATGCGTGCAAAGCTATGTAGCATGGGGCCTCCCAAAGGATGTGATCTTCCTCATAAGCTCAAGGAACCCTGGACTAACTTCGTCCCTTCCATCTGAAAGAATAAACAAGCTAACAAACTCAGAACTATTCATTACAAACCTTTGTCTAAGTAGCAATCCAAGGTTGACAAGCGCTTTCAAAACCTTACTGAATTTGCCCCACCCTCCCACTGAAACAAAATAAAGGTTTTTTCTTCATGTTATCTCTATTGCAAAAAATTGATTATGTAAATCCCACTAGATCTAGTATCTGAAATGCTACAAAGAATTTTGGTCCTTTTGACTTGGATCTAATCCTGTTTGATTTCAGGATTCTCTCCCACCTAACTTGAAAATCCCATGTCCCCACAGCTTTTCCTCTTTCTTTTTACTGAGCTCATCACTTACCATGAAACTGTGAAACTATTGGAGGAGTGTCTTCATCTAAGTCATCAACTCCCCCTGCAATTGGATAGGGAGGAATGGAAACTCGAGGCATAACTACCCAGCTGTGATCAGAGTAGAGAGAGGAGGTCAAGCTTGGTAGCCCAGAATTGTGTGCGATTTGAAACCCGCAAATCTTCTCAATTTGTTGCCATCGATAAAGACGCTCTCGCAAACAGGTCGTCAACTCAGAGAGAGCTTTCCTGAAGAAAGGCACATATTAAAATTATATACACTGTTCTTATGGATAAAGCAAAGCAGCACATTCATTCCAGCATATCAGAAGATCCATTACAGCTGTTGAAATATTCACGTTTTAGTATTTTTAAACTGTTTTTCTGAAGTGCAAAACCACTAAGATACTTAATGCCATAACTCTCAAAAATTGTTCTGGGAGCAAATAATTACAAAAGAATATGCATCCTGTCCTGGTAACCCTCTTACTTTGCTTCAAGAATTTTATGGTCCACTTCATCCAGGGAGGAGCTGTGTGCAACATGTAATGTTCCAAATACAGTGCTTCTCTTCTTTTTTATCTTTTCTGCCTAAAAAGCAAAGTAAAGTGAAATGCATAAAATTAATAACATACTTAACAGATGACAAAACACTAGCAATGTTGACAGGTAGCAAACAATTCAGAGAAGAAAAAAAGCACAAGTGCTTATCTGCTTTGTGTTTACTATTTCATATGTCTAGCAACAGATCAGAAAAATCTTTAAGTAGCTGAAGAATAATTTATTACCTCATCTTTAGCAATTGCTAATTGCATTTCTGCATGCTGTCTTTTGATATTGTAATATTGTACTTCAACTTCATGTGTTAACTGAAGCCACTTCTGCAAAGCTTCAGGAACAGACCAATTACTTCTCAGCTCAAACTCCTTCTCAGCCTTTTTTAAAGCCATACGAACCTAGCAATCAACAAGAAATAAAAGTGTCACCGAAAGTATTATTAGAACTAACAGGTGAATTATAAGCACCTTTATACCCCACAGGACCATAGCAAAGCTTGACAGAGTTTTGGTGAGTGCCAACTGTTGTCAGGTATGCAGATCTGGCATCTCTGAAATTTAGCATATTTTTCCAATGATATATAGCTCCTAATTCAAAGTTTAAATATTTTTATAAGATGATAATTTTTAGTATAATAAATCCAAACATATTGCTGTTAAGATGAAACAAAGCTACTCTCTTCTAGTAACCAGTAAAAAAAAAGCTATTGTATGTATATTTTTTCAGTGAATCCCAAAGTATTATGATAAGCTAATATACAAAGTTTACAGCTTCTAATAATTTCAGGATTATTTTACTAGATAATGGCATGACTGACAGACAATCATCAAGCACGCTCAGAATTTTTCCATTCAATTCTAGCATTTGGGGAATGCTGCTTTAAGCACTACTGAGGATCTAATAAAACTAGGACTGATTTAAAGTCAGCACTAATTTTATCAACATCTGGCAGATACCTGTACTAACTCTTCCTCTGCATATTTGAGCCTGCTGAGCTCACATTCAGCTCCCTCTCTCAATTCCCTTAGGCGATGAGCTTCACGTTTTGCATCATTGATCTCATCCATCATTTTGCGCTCCAGATTTTGCTTTTCAACAGCAACATTTCTATTCTCTTCTTGTGCCTTCTCAAGCCTTCACAATTGAACAAAAAATATGAGACAATACACAGCATATTTGATAAAAGTTGCAGTTGTCAGGATAACAAAATGCATCCACCAACAGGGCAAGAGGCAATGGGCACAAACCAAAGCACATGAGGTTCCATCTGAACACCAGAAAACATTTTCACCATGAGAGTGACTGAACACTGGCACAGGTTGCCCAGAGAGGTGGTAGAGTCTCCATCCTTGGACATATTCAGAAGCCACCTGCACATGGTCCTAGGCAACCTGTTCTAGATGATCCTGCTTGAGCAGGAGGGGCCGGACAAGATGAACTCCAGAAGTCTCTTCCAACCTCAACCATTCTGTGATAGTAAAGACTCTGCAAGCTTCACGAATCCGCAGCAATTACATCACAAAATGTGATATCCACGCCAGGGAAAATACCCAAACTTTTAAGTGAACCATCATTAAAAGTGTAGTATCAAAATACAAATCTCTATAGACAAATGTGTTACGGGTGCACCACAGACTATCAACTCTCACACTGCTAAATACACAATAGAAACTAATCAGTTCAGGTCTGTTTCAATCTTAAAAGCTTAAAAACAGCAAAAATGTTCTCATTCCTATGTATCTAACTATTTAAAGTAAACTGTAATTATATGAAAATAACAATACATATTTGCAAATCTGTAGGAAAAAAAACTGAACTTCTATTTTCTGCCCTTACATCCACAAGTTTGTATTGCCTGCTAAAATATCCAGGAGCAACGTCTAGCCAAGAAATCAGCACCACTGAAATCACAACTTCCATGCAAAGATGAAGAAAATCCAAAGGCAGTTAATGCAAAAAACTTAAGACTGTAAAGGATCTGCATTTGTGTTTAACCTCAAAACAAAAGGACAACTTTTTTTTTTTTTCTTTTAGGTTTTATACCTTTCCTGCAAGTCAAGAAGACTTTGCTCTGCTGTTTGGAGACTTTCTAAGTCCTTCATCATTTTTGTGATATGTTCTCTTGAGGTTCTGTTCTGTGTATATGCAAACCAGCAGCCTCCAAAACCAATAACTATAGAAACTGTTAATATAAAATCCTTCATCCAGTTGTGAGGGGGACCTGTGCAGAGAACAACACCATCATTAACTAGTTCATTGATACAGACAACAGACTAAGGCCTTCCCCCCCTCTCCCCAGCCAAAATGGTGACAGAACCTGATGGTAAACAGAATTCTAGCTCATTTACCTCAAACCACCTCCAACAACTACCTTTCAAATGTATTCCACAGCATTTTCCATACTGTGCTCTAATATAATTTACTTAATCTATACTAAAACATTCATTAGACTGAGAAAAGTTTACTAAACCCCTTTACAAGTTAATATTCTGTATCTTTATTTAGAGTTAAAATAGAGTTCCACAATTGCACTTTATCAGGCCAGCAGGAGGTGTTAATTAGATTTGAGCAAGTACTCCCCAGTCTGCACCCTCTTGAATACCCTATGCTGAGTTAAAAACATACTTGGAAAAAATACAGTACATTTTAAAATGGTGACAGCAGCATTTTTAAAAAGTAAAAGTTTGATTGTCAAACCATCATATCCAAGATTCACATAACATATCTTTGTTAATACATCTTTTACAGTCACTCACACCTCTGTAAAGACAGCTTCTGTGAGCATTAAAGGTCTAATACAAAGTGGTTTTTTTCCCCACTAAAAATCCCCAGCTGAGATGTGGCCAGGCTAGTTCAGGAACACCCAACACACACAGTACCAGAGCAGAGCTGTAACTGTATCCAAGCAAGCATGCAGAGCACTGGTGATGTGGTATGGACATGGCTGCATAAGGTAAAATGGGTCAGATGTGGAACTCCTGCACTAAATTTAATAGCACTTAAACTCCAGTAAGCACAGATGATGGAAGTGTTGGATTTGCATCACCATTTCCTTTTTTCTTCTTGGGGAAGGTCATCCCCACTCATTTCAGCATCCCAGCTGCACTGTCCAAGCTAATTGAGAAGTGAATGTAACCTTAGCTATAAATGTAATTTAAACAGTCAAAAATATTTAGGGGACACTTCTTGTGACACAAAAGCCAACATCGATCTGTCAAGTGGGGTTATACTAAAATTTCTACGTGATCTTACACACAGAAGTGAACCTTTGTTCTGCTCAAAGCACCTAAATAGCCTTTTTTAATTCACTGCAGAGTTCCACAACACATGCCAAGCAATCAATCAGCACATCCACAATAGATAAGCTACCCTATCTACAGTATCAAGTGTCATGGAAAATATGCCCTGTTGAATTCTTACAATCAAGAGATAAGAAAAGAACTCCAAAAAGTTACTAACGGGTGAGAGGTCCAAATAAAACAACATCCAAGGCTTTAAGCTGAAGCTTCTGTCTATGGCTCCGGTCAATTATTTTCAAGTGAGAGATCATAAAAGCATGTTCATTTACTGCTATCCTGTTAATGACAAGACAAAATGTTACAGTTCCAGAAACTAAATTCAAAATCAGTCTATGCAAAAAAAAGACATCAATAGCGTTTCCCACAGTTATACAGATTACTATGCAATAAAGAGTGAGAAATACAACAGTAGTGCTATATAAATGCCTATCAGCATGTGGCAACAGAAGAAAATCATTTAACTATTCATTCCTTCCTGAAAAAACAATTAAATAAATCCATTCAGCATACTCAGTGTATTTACAGACTTGTCACACCAACTCCTAAATACACACAATACTCAGGTGTGGTAATTATACTCCAGGAAAAACATTTTACAGTTACGTTGTTGTATATACCCATACAATAGATCGAAAGATGTTCAAAAGGAAGTTTGCTACCACACAGAATTCTGTGGCCTTTGATAAGAGCTTCCACAGAAAGAAATAAAACTTTTATGAAAGCTGTATTTTGAAATATTCTTGCAGAAAAAAAAATGCGTCCACCTCTTCAAAACTGCAAGGACACTTTTCCTTTCTTGCATTTGACTGTATCTTGCTAAACTTCAGGTTCACACAGATGTTCCTACCATACAGACTAATGCAGCAACCTATGGGGAATTATTTGAAACTACTCCAGAAGATATATTCACCTGGGTAGTGTTGTTCCATTGACATTGCTGTCTCTAAAATTCTTTTCATATTGGGGCAATTCAACAAAATCTGAGAGCCACTGAAGAGTGTCCTCTTGAGTCCAGTTATGAACTGAAAGAAAAATTCAATTATCTTAGGGTTTTAGTAAAAATCAACAGCTTAGAAGACAAGCAGTAAAAAAAATGCAGGCTACAATAACCAAAAGAGTTTAGCCAAATATAATTCCAGAAAAATTAGCATTACCAAGGTGTTTCTGGCATTTTGCCTTCTTCATTACATGTTCCCCTGTGAAAGCTTAGGCAAACTATAAACAAACAAGCATAGAACCAACAGAAGTACTTCTTTATTAAAACTTTCACAGAACAATTTGGTCTTTTGCTTTAGTTTAAATCATGACAGCATCTTGTGACTTTCATCTACTTAAACCAAGCCTCAACTCCTTTATCCTTGCTACCCTTGCAGAACTAAACACACATCAGCTGGTGCTGTAACCATTTGAGGCAATATACTAAGATCTTTCCCAGGATGATGCCTTAAGAACTTGTTTTGACAGGAATTTTCTTAGAGGCTTATGCCTACTAACCACAAAATGGGAGCTGACAAGAGAATGTGAGAGGAGACTAAAAGAAAACACCAAAGACAGAAGAAATTTAACAGGAAAACTATGAAATCTCTCTCAAACATGCCCAAGAAAAGTAGAATTACATGCAAAAATAGTCTAAGAAAAATTACTTAAAATATGTAGAGAACAATTAATTTTCCCTAATACCAGCAACACTCTACACAAACATTCATAGCTACAGATGCACTAAGAAAACACTACCCACAGATATCACAAAAAAGAAAAATCACATTTCTGTCCCTTACAGACCAACTGCTACAGTTTACATTGACAAAATTGAAGGGAAATTTTTCGCTTCATTTATGAGTCTGCAAAAGTCTGTCTGCATATGAAAGAAACAGGGACAGCCTCCTTCTGGACAGACATGTATTCACATGAGAAACTGGGGTTTTTTTGAACATTTCTCTATGTAGAACTACTTGTATGTGACACTGGTTATCACTAGGACACATTCTCAGTGGTGACTTTTAACAATAATAGAAAGCGCTGCTGAAAACTTGACAGGTAAATCTGCAAGCGATAGAAATTTTTATGAGTTCAAATTCATATTTCAGTAACACTGAAATATGGATTTCTAGGTCTCTTGTCTACACCAGCACAGCTGCAAAATAAGCTTAAACATTTTAGATTATTATCATTCCAGATCGGTGAAGAAAGAACACATTTCACAGACTCATTCAAGTAGCAAACTCGCAGTACAAACCACTTGTTATCTATCCCTATGAATGGCTACACAACCTCCCCAGGATGCTGTCCCATTTCTTTCTCTCCTCCTGAGCTATAGTCAGGCATTGATTTGAAACAGACTCGGTTTCGTTATATTACTCTAAGATTTTATGCAAAATGTCTCAGCTCCATTTATAAACAGGTAGTTTTCCCATTGTAATGAGAATTCCTATTCCCATTGTGAATAATAAGCAATCAGATTAACAAATCATTAAAAGTCTTTTGACTGCTCATTACAAGTCTTAAAAGAGTGGTAAAAATAATCCAGAAAAATATCACCTTAACTGCTTTCTAGAAATATCTTCATAGACTGATCCAAACTAAAAGAATTGTTTTGTTGTGACATGAGGAAGAAAAACACCTAAAGTAGCCACTACACACTACAGACTATCACTGAGAGTACAGAATACTCAATTTCAGAAGCCACAGAATTCACTGAGTTTATAAGTTGGGGGCAAGGGTTAAAAAGTCTCTCCCACTGAGACTTTTCACTTCTACTGTTGAAAGATATTTGCAGACACTTCCAAATTTTACATAAATTTATAGGTTTCTACAAACCAGTAGTAATATTAAACATTATTCTGAAAGAAATGACGTACACATTTAAGCAGTTTACCATAGAGCAAATCACATCTGTTGCACTGCTTAGACTGGTCTGATGTTTTCTTTATAGACTATCAAGGAAATTTCCCTAAACAAATCAGTTATATTCTGGAAAAAGCCCTTTATTATTCATTATCTATCACTGTATCATGTATCTCCATTACTACAGAAACTGCAAAAAGAAGCAACTACAATCTATCCTAAACTAGAACTGAAACCTGTACTTTCTGTACTCTTATACCATTACTCATTTAAAAAAAAATAATATCAATTACTTATTTATGTTGTGTCCCTTTAACTGACCACTCAACCATTTAAGCTTTGAATATGTACTGTCATTTCTTATTCTGGAATGTCAAGATCTGAATCTCTTCTCATATACATATTTTGCAAGAAATTTACAATTATTATGTAAACTAATTCTTCATGCACAGAAGTCCAGTGCCAGCGCCCCCAAGTTTTCCAGGTGGACTCAGACTCTAAATTACACTGTTCTTTCTCTCCTATCCTATCAATCAGTGAAAACATTCAGACTGTTTCTTTTTGTTTACATCTTCCCTATGTCAGCAAGGAGTGTTACTTGACTTGTCTCCAATACAGACACACATACATGTTTGTTCTACAACAGCGTGAAGCACTGAAAAGCAAACTGGCCTTTCTCCACAAGAAGCACTTATAGTCAACTGAAACATGACACAAGGCAAGTGTGACATACCAGGTGTACTGAAGGGCAAGCAGGCCAGCTGAAATTCATCTTGATCAGCACTGCCAATTACAATGTGCCAACTCCCACTAATTAGCTGAGGTCAAAATTTTTCCTTAGTTTAATCACCAAAAAAGAAAGCAGTACTTGAGACAGCAGAGTAGCAAGTCACAATTACTGTAAGTTAAATGCATAAGGTATTACAGAATAATTATAACATCCTTCTCTCACACACTATTTTTCACAAAGAGATACCTTCAGAGAGAGGATGTCAGCAACATGCTTTGGGCAGACATATATAGAAAGCACAGTGTTCACACCCCAGAGCAGCACTCAGTCTCTAGACCTCCATCAGCTATTTTACTTCAGGCCAGAAGTTTGAGTTTTGAGTGAATTTTTTCTACTTCTTTTCAACTGTTCTACCAACATATGTGAAGGTGAAGACAGTAAAAGTAGCTTTAAACTGGCCCTATATTAAGGTTTCTCATTATTAACCCACATTAATTAGATGATCAGGCTATTTAGCAGTTTTTTGTGTTAAATTATCATATGACACAAAAGGATTCGAAACTTAGTTCTTAGGACCTTCAGCAATAACATCAGCACTATGCAGCATTATGTAACTCATCCTCAGCCAAGCCCTGCTTGCATGCATTTCCAACTTCCAGATATTTAAAACCTGAGACAGCAAATGATTAGAGAGCAAGGCAACCACAGCATGTTTGTGGTATGCAGTTTAGTCCCAGTTGCTGCAAGAACACTTGTGCAGTAGTACATCAGAATACAACAGGTGATCACACATGCAAATATAGAGCCATTTTTTCTATCTTTTCACCCTAATAAATATTGTACCAGACATTAGTTCACCTCCTATTTTCCAAAAAGAGGGAAAGAGAATTAAGGAGGGAGGGCGGGGTAAGGTACACCTACAAGGCAAAGAGAAGGTTTCTTTGTATTATAGAGCAGTCTATAGGAGATAGCTCATTAAAGTTCAAATATGCCATAATGGTAAAAAAAAAAAGCTACTTTTTTTTTTAAAGGTTGTTTGAAACAACTAGGTTTTGATATGATTCAAATTAGTCTGACAATAGCCAAGCATTCATGAACTCCAGGTTTGACCTCAACAGTTTTTACTTCACTACAAAATCAAGTCCCAAGGGACAATGCTACATCACTAAGAATGCAGCATCCAACCCAACCCACTGAGACAGGTCAAAGAACTACCCAGCTGAAGATCATGGGCTGATTGTACAGCCCACTTGCTACTGAGACTAAATACCTAAGCCCTGCTCTTCAGACAGCAAATTTACATGACCACAGCCCATTACAGGGGCAAAAAAAGCAGGCAGGTGCCACTGAGTGAGAGAACTTCCAAAGATAATTGTAAGAAGACTGGTATTCAGACATCAAACCAAACATTCACCTGTACCCTTCTCCACACGCAAAACTACTTGCAGAAAAAGTACTGAAGATGTTCCTTTGGTAGTAACCTAACCACAGCTACTAAGTTACTTTTGAATGGCTGAAAGACTCTGTAGGTACATGTATAAGTACTGCTTAGTTAGTAAGACAGTCAAAGAATACCATTCAACAAGCATATACTGGCACTTACATTTAAAGAACAGTAACACAGTAACAGAAGTCTGAAGACTTTCCGAGAGCAGCATCTTGTACGTTTTAAACAGCTAGGATAGTTCATAGTCACTCCTCTAAAACAGCTCTTGTAGAATTAGATTACGACATTAGAAAAGTTCAAAGGTCACAAAAAGCACATTCTAACTGAACCAAATTACATTATTGTCTTGTTTTGTACCAAAGGAGTCACTTAAACTGAGTGACAACACAGCAACAATAGGCCAGATGCTGATTCAAGGTATGATACAACTCCTTCCATGCAGGTAAAACCTGTAACAGCCTTGACCTTCCTTTAATTTGCACCAGCCTAGACTGTGTCTTAAGGATTCTGCACAAAGCAGGGACAACAAAAACCTGCCCAGTGCCAGAAATATTAAACAGCAATATTGTGAAGCCCCCTCTTTTATTAGGCAATTTTTAGAGTTTTGAATGAAGTCAATCATCAGTGTTACATTCAGCATATAAATTCCCTCTCAATCATTATTTAAATGCAATCTCTATTTTCCTTAAACCTAAAAGGAGACACCAAACAGCAATGGCATTTTTTTGCTTTCTTCTCTCAAATCTTATGTCTCGTTCCACCAATATGTTAAACACCTTTAAAGAACACCTTTAAGCTATTTGACAAACATTTAAGACAAACATTCACATAAAGCAAGCTTTATGGTAAATAAGGGGCAAATTCTACTCAGCATAAACTATGCAGCTGTAGATGAAGATGTTTCTGGATATACTGTCAAGAGCACTAGAATTTGTAATTCTCACAGAGATACTTCAACAGATTGTTTAAAAGTCTCAAAATTACTGATACTGTCATTTACACTGCCTTCCATCCTCTTGTTTAATGCTGTCAAATTGCTATAAACTGATGGCACATAAGAAACAAATAAATCAAAAATTCCTAAAGCCTATAGAAAGGAACAGCAACACTGTCCATGTTACCTAAAATCAAAGTAAAGTAGTTCATTTTTGGAGGAGCTTCATAGTTTCTAACAGTCAGCAGACCATTGTTAATACTGCTCATGAGTCTCATTCTAAAGGTCTCCCTGTGGTGCAATTTCAGTTCTCTCCACAGGATACACAAATAAGGCCACTATAACCAGACACTCCTCTCCAAGTCTTTTGAGTCTTACTCACCCTACTCATTACATTTAAGAAAACTGGAATAAAGACACACAACAGACAAACCATACTTCTAGAATCACTATAGCCTAAATTTTTGAAGAGTTACTCACGACTTAAACCAACAGTTTTGAGGAGATAATTTTTTCTGATAATTTAGTTGCAATACGTTCAGGGGACAGCCTGAATAAGCATTTAAAGAATATTCAAAGAGATGAGGCCAAAAGTTACTGGTTAAAGCAGATATTTACTACATACCAAACACTGCATGCATTACCTCAGAGTGCACTTAAGTGACTTCCTGCATTAGCAGAATGAACCAATGCCATATGCCTGGTTTCGTTCCCCTCCTGTTCTTACTTTCAGTTGTTTGATCCATACCAAGTTTTAGATCTCTTTATGCTCACCACTAGAACATGTCATGGTTTAGGAATGGTATTCTCAAATTTAGTAGTCCTTCTACAAACATGTGTGTGGTTTCCCCTCCCCCTCCAACCGGAGGCACAAAGGGCAAAGATCACAGGTTGAGATAGGAACAATTTACTGGAAACAGCAATAAGATAATAAAATGAACAATATTAGCAATAATACAATAAGAAAAGGTATAAGAAAAACTGCTCACATGGAAAGCCCCTGACAATAAACAAATACCAGATTGGTCCATTCCCCATGTTTCTTGAGCAGAAGGAATCTCTTCTCCCCAGAAGAGAGACACGCTCCCGTTCCTGGGCAGCAACGGTGCAAGGTGGGACAGGGTAACACCCAGGCCTTAACCGTGCCCACTCCTGACTACTGCTGAAAATTCATCATGTCCTGGCCAGAACCAGGACAGCACAACACCTGAGGAATGAGGGGTGGGGTGGGGAAGGGGGTGAGGAAGATAGGTATTTTTCTCCTAACAATTCTAATATTCCAGATCTCTTTTTTAATCACTTATATCCTGGGATATATTAGGCAATAAACACTGTACTGTTGATTAAATACTATCCTTTGATACTTGGAATAGTTGGCTCAACTTACTTATTTAAATCAAAGTGAGGGAGGGCTGGTGGTGTTGGCTTGTCAGTACATTTTACTGTCTCCCAAATTTAAGAAGATTTTCAAAAATGCTTAGGACTAAGAATTCTAGATCTTTGTAGCTCAAAAATTTAAATCAAAGTGAAAGTGCATTGAATTTTCCACTTAATACTATATAAAAATATTTTAAAATCGCTTGAGAGAAACTCTTAGGATTTATTAAATTGAAAACATGCTAATCTGGAATTCAGCACTTGCACCAGGTATCTTGATAAATTAGAACCTCATGTAAGCTATCTTAGTTTACTCACAATACACAAAACACGTGAAGAGGAAATTACCTGTAGCTGGACTAAAGGAGTTCTAATCAGGTTTATGTGTGCCTATAAATAAGTGTCAAAACAGATTCATGAAGATGTTTCAAGAGGTCCCTCATTCACTACTCTATACCTGGTGAAAAAATTGTTTAATTATAATTGTGTCAACAGCCACCAGCATTTTCAGCTACACTTCTTTACCTACCTTCAGACGTTTTCCAGCGTTTCCACAGATCCTCAATGGTGATATGCTTGTCTTCTCTGTGCAGGTGACTATGTTTATTTGAGGCATCCTTGTATTGCATATCTTCCCTTAGAAACTGAAGAAAAGGGAAAGACATCATCTTAAATGCCTAAATGACAATTTCTGAAGAGAAACTACACAGAAATCAGGTAGAGTCTTTCTTATCTCTTCCCCATGCAAGCAGCAGAGGATTGATCTGAGTTTTCTACATCAAAGACTCAGAAAGTTAAACACTTACAAGATTTGTTTTTCACAATTATTAAATCCTAGAAAAAAAAAATGACAATGCAGTTGCTAGTGTACAAATCTTAACACAATTAGTATGCCTCAGATTTACAGAGATTACAGGAACATACCACACAGTCACACTGTACACTTCTCTATTCTGACAACATTTAACCAATTTGCCCTCCGTGAAAACAAGACCGTGTAAGGTTTGAAAGTGTGCCAGTCATTTTTGGATGAGTAATGCCTGAATCCTGCCATACCAGTTAAATGCAACTGCCTGAGGGATGAGAGTAAGCTGTTTACTAAGTAGTATTAAAGTCTTTTGATTAGACAACAAAAATTTGACTTCTATTCATCAAATTAAAAAGCAGAAGTCATCGGAGGGCCAATTTTCTGCTTGCTATTCATTCCTCAGTGGTTACACTCCAAGCACAGAAGCATTACATAAAGCTGCTTCATTTTCAGTAATTAATAGGAAGCCTTTTAGCAAACATTATAAAAAGGAAGATCGTGCAATCATGATATGCAGAGTGGGTGGTGAGGCACTGGCACAGGTTGTGCAGAGAAGCTGCAAATGCCCTATCCCTGGCAGCATTCAAGGCCACGTTGGATGGGGCTCTGAGCAATCTGATCTAGTGGAAGATGTCCCTGCATACAACAGGGAAGTTGAAACTAAATGATCTTTAAGGTCTCTTCCAACCCAAACCATCCCATGATTCTGTGATACAGTTTTATGAAGGCAGTGTCGTATCAGTATTCCACAAGTTGCTACAAACAGTTCTCAAAATACATACCCAAGAAAAGCCATGGAACTGTAAAATTCACTCTATTGTCTTATTCCATAAAGGCCTAGAAAAGCTGGAATACTAGTTGGCAAATGACCTCCTGTTAATAGTGGAAACCTTTCATAAGGGTAGGTCCCTTGAAGCATTATATGAATAGTCTCTGTGGGTGAAGACTTTTAGTATCAGAAAACTAGTATCTGGTATTAACAGTATCAGAAAACCAAGTAATCTTTCAGAGTAGATAGCTTGTTTTCTCCAGTTCATGATGGATGACAGCTAAGTCAAAAAACAGCCTTTTATATGGCTGATCATATGTCATCACCACTTCAAGAGAGGTGAAGAAGAAAACTAAGCTAATGATGCACTGCAGAAGAACTCAATTCTTAAAATTCAGTACAGGTAATAATTTAAGTGCAGAGCATTCTGCAAAGGCTCCATTTCTAACAAATCTAGAGATTATACCGTTCAGAAACTGCAGGAGATACTGAAAAGTAGCCAATCTTAAACAATAATATTAACTCTTAATAAAAAGAAACAGAATGCAATAGCAAAAATGCGCAAGCGAAAGCTAACACCAATTCTCCCTAATTAATTCTTTTTACTAGAATGTAAGGGAACATCAAACTATTAATGGATTCAAGTTTCTCCTCTAACTCATGGACTTGGAAAAAATATTAGTTGCCCTCCTTAAACAAACCACAGAGCCATAGTATCAAAACACTGATTGGATGTAAATCCTCTCAGATTTATCTATTACTTCAAGACTTTTTCTGATTGTCCGACATTAGTTTTGTAAAGCCTTTTGATTGCTAAAATAGCTCCATTCAGTTCATACAAACTGCAGAAGCATCTTTAACTCCTCTTCCCCATGTGTATAAGAATGGCATAAATTGAGATATAAATATATGCACACACATGATTATAACATGAGAAATACATGAGGAACTTATGAAATATATCAGAATTAAAAATAGAAGCCTGTTGGGGCAAAGGCAATTACAGAACTTCTGAAAAACCATAGATCAGCAACAGTAAAGAGGTTGAATAAGCACAGGACTGTATGCTGTAACTGTATGCAAGTGTAAAAATATCTGCTGCATATTCCATTGTCCAAGTGGGAACTCTGAATACTTCCCATATTGGCAATACTACCATGAAGCTGGCAAATTCTGCAATTGTCATGCAACAAAAGATGGATTGTCTTGTTCACTCCCATGCCATGTTTATTAAAGGCTAAACTGAAGAGCAAGAACTGAACAATAAGAAAAAGAAAAAAATTTCTTATCCACTAATGTCCTTAAGCCTTTCCAGGTTATAGTACAGTCTTACAGATGGAACAGCAGTAAAGAACTGATGTTTTCCCTCCAGACTGCAAGTATCTACTGTCAACAGACATCCCGAGTATGTATTTCAGAAACTTGCAAAAAATATACTAAAAACACAGCAAAAACATATTATATGTCCCTCTGTAAATAATCTGTAAAGATTATTTTTTTCACATGAGGGTTAAGGTAAATGCTAATGCTCACTCTTCAGCTTTCTAAGAGACTGATGATGCACTATCCTTGGAAACTCCAAATGTCAGGCATGGACTTTTTTTTCAAAACAAGTGTTGTATGGCAATCAAGCTGCTGAAGATGGACAAGAACATGCTGTACATACAGACTTGAATTTTGCATCTTCTCAGCTAAAACTCAGATCACTTTTGTTTGTGCAAACTTGCTACCTTTACTGATAGTTGTCAGTAAAGGCTGTAAACTACCGAAGGATGACAACTCTTGTTCAGTCACGGGTGCTGTCAAGGAGAATCTGAATTGCTGTTAACAATACTACTCACATTGTAAGAAGTAAAGAAGAGAAGGAAGATGCCAACTGAAAACAAAAAGCTTCAAGGTGTTACGCTGTGCCCCTCCTAACGCGGCCATGCCCCACAGGGACGCATCCCGAGTTAACGCCGGGACCGGCGCGGGCTCCCGGCAGCCCCCAGCGGCTCCTCCTGCAGTTCCGCCGAAGCGCCCGCAGAGGGCGCGGCGGGCCCCGCGCACGGGAAGCACGGAGCGAGTCCCTGCACGGGATTCCCGGGAGATGGAAGCGCTCAGAGCGCACCTGGCTTTGACCGACACTCCGACTAGAATATTTGACTATGTCCCTTTTAAAAAAGGGAGTGTCAACACACAAACTGGAAAGCAGCTTGCAGTTAGTAACCAGTACAGCTGCTCCTCGGGGACAGAAATTGTACATCTGTGAGAACAACTCTGAAAAGCTCCTCTTCTGTCCTGTCCTACCCGTACTGCTCCCAGGTCCTGTGAAAATAACCACGAGGACTTCCTCAGAGCGGTCCTCTGACGCTGCAAGGTCACAACACTAAAGTTACAGTGCGCATATCTGCAAAGAGTCATCGTGTTTCAGAGAGTAAGTGCATTCACTAACGAAGAGGTATGCAGCAACATCAAACAGCTTTCTTTTGTATAAAAGATCTTTGTTTCAAAAGAGGCCTAATATGGAAGGGCTTCTTTAAGAAAAAGAACTGAGACCTCAGTTGAAGAAAGACAAAAACAGAACAACTCTAGTTAAAAAGAGGATTTTTCTGTTCCTTGTCATGGCAGCTAATCTCTCTTCGGTTGCCCTGGTCATAAAGTATACAAAGAAAAGGTTAGAAAAATAACTCTAAATAGGGAGGTTAAAAGAATAAGCTCTAAGAAAAATACATCTGAGTATTATCTTAGCCAACATAATTACTCAGGAAGGAGAAGTCCTTTTAAGACTACAAAGTTGAAACCAAGAAAGCAGAAGATAAGTTACCTAAAAACTCTGTATGAAACAAAAATACCCATTTGTCAAGGCAGTTACACTTCAAAAACAAGTATAGAATTAAAAAAAAACACCACACCTAGACTTGAAACTAGAGTTTTCATCCCAGAAGTACTGTAGCAGCTACACCTCTGCAAAGACTGATATCCCAAAGCCCAAGGTTCAGCAGTGTAGTAACTCCAAAGGAAACTTTGTCCTGTCTGGAGGGCACAGGACCTGTGGAGCCCTGGAGAACTCCCAGGATCAGGTTCATAACCACTTTCCTTCCTCTTCAGAAAGCCTTTAGTACCATAACTTTCACCAAAATCCAGTCAACTATATAACCAAAGCCCAACCTGAAGCACGACAACCACACACACACAAAAAAAAAAAAAAAAAACAAAANAGCAAGACATTTGCAGGGCAAACAAGCAATTGCATATTTTCAGGAATGCCACTGGAAAAGTAAAATTTACCACACTCATTAAATGTAGCAGGAAGCACTCTCAAGTCGTTTATAATTTGTTCTGGGTGAAGGCGTAAGTTTATGATTTTCAGTTTCATCAACTTAAAATAGACCCTCTAACTGACAAGTTTACTTTAAGTGCAATTAGTGACATCTCCTGGCCAGGTATTAATCTCACTCTTGAGCATCTATTCCTCAAACAGTGCTATTTCCTTCAGGTTTACTCCTTCAAAGGAAAAACCTGCAAAAGTTACAACTTCAGCCTTTTGGTACATTTCCTCACATCTATTTGCTACAAGATTTGTTGCAGCTACTGCAATGTCACACATACCGACCATATTATGATGGCAGATGTGCTCTTAAAAGGCAATTTACTATGACTCAGGTATGACTGCCTACCCCACAGAAATGGCTTCTAAAGATGCTATAAAGTAAAATAAGAAGACATATTTAATAATATTAACAATTATTAATAAAACATGACTAGAAAAATGTAGGACACAGCCAGGAAAGCGTTACTAAGTATATCTTAAGTGATCTACACATTCTATTGAAAAAGTTTCTACAGCTCAAAACAAAACTGTAGCTATCTACTGCAAAGTAAACTTTGCAATCTCTGCAAAGCCAAGATAGAATTTCCAAGGGATCATTTCATTGTAGCAGGACTAAATAAAGAGGTGCAGACAGCTACATATTAGCTTAAGCACGTCCAAGGAGGCAAGGCGTGAGGTAGGTCTAGTCCAAACCAGGCTGGAACAGGTTTCTATGCAACTGTGCCCAGGATAACACGTGCTGCCTCTCTATAAGGCTTCTTTGCACAGGCACAGCTGTCAACTAACACCATCAATGTTTTCACACAAGACCTGGCTCCTTATCCTGCTCTGCAAAAACAAATTGTCTAGACACGTTCAGAGCTGCTTACAAAACTCCAGGAGAATAAAACACGTTCTGCCTGGAGACAAATACATTAGTAGTTGAATGAAAAAAAATTAATTCAACAAAGACCTCTATTAAGAGAGCCACAACAAATTAAGGAATTCAAAGTAACCCAATAGCTTTGGGGGCAAAGGTTTGCTGCACTGGTTAGGAAGCTCAAAATCCTTGTTTGAAAGATGAATGTTTGTAACAGAATGTCTTGCACCGTGAGATGTAAAATACACTCAGGAGCCATCCCAGTGCCATGAAAAAACAGTTCTAATGTCTTTGTTTCTGAACCACAATTTCTGAACCACTGCAGCACATATTTTTCCACATGCAGAATTTTGCCTAAACAGCTGACACCAGAATATTAAGTTGTTTACAGAAATATGAACTCCAGTTTAAGGACTTTTATTACATAAATGACAAGGATAAAACCAAAATACTAAGGGAACTTGAAAGGCCATTTAACATCTTGCTGAGAGTATATTTAGAGAACAAAACTAAGACTATGCCTGTCAAACTTACTACAGCCAAGGTGCTATAATAGTATTACCATACCAGACCATGCTAGCTACTTTTCCTGCTTTAATCACTGTATAGAAGAGAATCATCTTCCCTGGTTTAGGCCACTAAGGTTAGATTCTATTTGGTTCTTGTTTCCAGACAACATTTTTAAGTCAGTCACTTCAGCATATCATCTCTGAGGTTCTAGATTCCTTGACCATCCTGCTAAAAGCTATTCTGTGATGCTTTCAATGCTGCAGTCTCTTCTTCTCCTTACTGTACTTTTTTTGTCTTTTTTTTTTAGGGGGGAGGGCGTGAGACAGGGTGTTGGTGGTTTTGTATGGGGTTTGTTCAGTTTGCATTTTTTTAATAAAGTAACAATTCCAGTTAACTCCCTTAAAAATTAAGCAAAATATGGAGTGATCTATCCAGAGATCCCAAACAAAACTGTACATCTGTACCTTTAGCTTGGTGAGACATTAGACACACAGTAAGATACTAATATTTCAAAAACATCAACTTATTCTACTGCTACAGAGAAACTCCTTGAGGAAATGACTTTATGTAGAACCTGCTTAGGGAAGTTCTTTGGAGACAAGAAAAACCTATGTAAATAGTGAATATATGATAAGTCTGTTTTATTGCTTGTGTCTCATCATTAAAACAAAACACGTTCCCGTGGTGCAGCAGATGCTTCCTGAGGCAGACAGCCTCCCACCAACACATGACTAAAACCTCAGTTACTAATACCACCCATTTACAGCCTACCTCTTGAAATCAGCTTAAACAACTGCAATCCTCAACATATAAAGTAATAATATCAACATCTAGGTCTGATAGGAAAATTCATATTAGCCTGCCCTCATAATAAGCGTAGAGGACTTTTTTTCCTTCCTTTTTCCTTTCCTCTGCTGCACTATACCAAATAATAAGGAAAAACTAACTGCTCCATGCTCAGACTAGAGCCCCTCTGACTTCCTTAAAAGGCTTCAACAAAACCCCTCATGTTTTGCTGACTATTAAATCCCATCCTAAAAATTTAGACCAGGTTTGCTCACATCAACTTTATCAAAGTAAAATACAAATTTCTTTCCAGTCTGTACAAAGTACATCCAAAGGTCTTCCAGTATCAGATAATTTTTGAGGAAATAAGAAATACCTTCATTCAAATTCTCTAATATCCTAGAAAAACTCCTTCTTTACAGAATGGTTTTATGTGGGCCTTCATTTTACAGAGGAAAAACAAGCTACAACATAAAACAGGTCATGAAAACACTAGGAAAAATAAATTGCGTGTACTTGAAATTTCTGGAATCACTGTTGGAAGTTAACTGGATTAGCAAATTAAAATAGTTAAAATAAATAGTTCAACATCTTTAGCTCTTTTTACCTTCCTGTCTCAAAATAACTTATTTACAGGAACTTCCTTCCGTGGTGTAAATATACCCTTGTAACACTGTTGTAGTGCTGGTAAAACAGCAGAAAGTTATTCTACTTTGTCACATTCTTCCTGCCAAGTAAAAAGCTAATGAACATCTAATCAACATATTCAATATGCTGCTCTTCAGGAGTCTTACAAGTAAAAACCATGCAGCATAAAACAGAAAATCCATCCCCTGCTGTTAAGCAAAATCCCTGTACTTCATGTAAGCTTTACTTCTAATAAAGTGGGTTTTTTAATTATCAGTCCTCATTCTTAATCAAGATAAGCAGCATTACCCACTGTGTCAGAACAAAAAAAAAAAAAAAAACTGGTTCTGAAATATAAATAGGACATATTTAGTACATACTCAGACCTACTGTGATCAGGTAACTATGTAACTATGTTGTGTAAATGTAGATCTTTTAAGATAATGGTAAAGATTTAGTAAAAGTACTACAAGAAGAATAAAGGTTACCAGCTGAACTTGCAATTAAATTGCATTTCTCATTAATTTCAGGTTTGCATTTAATGTCTTAGAAGAAAGCACTCCATGCAAATACATATTCATCACTGATTTGCATGGAAATTATATGTAGAAAAGTGCAACTCTCCGGGGAGTGTGTTATTAACTATTTCTGCTATAATTAAAAAATGAACTAGCAGAAACAAGGGCTACAATTAAGTCATCTTATTTTATGCACAATGTGTAGTTTGAACATATAGTTTCACTCATCTCTAATTACCTCAGCTGAACAGCATGCCTCATCAACTATTAAAATTTCAGCCATTTAAACAGGTTTTTAGAGTAGCTTCTATTGCTTTCTCTGGAACAGGAAGAAACTTAAGGTCATAAAGATGACTTAAGACCATAAGAAACTTAAGACCATAAAGATGTTCTACTGGAAACCAAGACAAGTCTTCTGAATATTAATAAAATGTTTCCAATGTGTAAATGTTTAAGTATTTTCTTTTAACTTTCTCAACTTCAATGTATAAAAACACTACAAGAGAAACAATCAAAGTACTGAGAAGTTCCTCAGGAAGCTCACACTCCACCACTAATGTTTCAGTTTGCAGACTGAACTGTGCCTGTCCCAAATATTTTGCAATAACAAAGGTAGACTATATGCATTATTTTTGAAAAGTCATGGCAGTCAGGTGAAGTCCCTGGTGTTCGGGAAAAAGGAAACATGAGTCCTATTGAAAAAGAGAGGAAATGCAGACTTGAGAAAATAGAGACCTTTGAGCCTCACCTCTGTTTTGGAAGATCACAGAGCAGACCCTCATGGAAACAATGTCACAGCACATATGATGAGGTGACCTGAGACAATCCAGCTTGGCATTACTAAGGGCAAACAGTGTCTGACTGATCTGGAGACCTTCTGTGATGGGGTGACTGCAGTGGCTGATGAGGGAAGACCAAACAAATGTCACCTACCTAGACCACTGAAAGGCCTTTGACACAGTGCCACAAAACATCCTTATCCCCAGATTGGAGAGGTGGATTAGAAGGGTGGATCATTTGATGGATAAGGAACTGCCTGAATGGACATAGCTGTCAATCATTCTATGTCCAGGTGGAGGCCAGTGATGAGTGGGGCCCTTCAGGCTCTCTCTTGGGACAGGGGCTCTTTGATGCCTTCACCAACAACAGACACTGAGATCAAGTGCACCCTCAGCAAGTTGCAGATGACATTAAACTGAACAGCACAGCTGAACTAAAAGAAGGGAGAGGGATCTGGACAAACCTAAGAAGTGGGCCCATGAGATCCTCAGGAAGTCCAAGGGCAAGGTGCTGAACTGGAGAAATCCAAGACATGAGCACAGACTGGGAAAAGTCATTGAGAGCAGCCCTACCAAGGGCTTGGAGGTGCTGGTGCATGAAAAGCTGAACACGAGCCAACAGTGTGCAGTCACAGGCCAGAAAGTCAGCTACCTTCTGGGCCACATTCAAAGAGGAGTGGCCAGCAGGTCGAGGGAGGTGACTCTGCCCCTCTACTCTGCTCTCCTGAGATCCCACCTGGAGTGCTGCCTCCAGGTCCTCAGCACAAGAAAGACATGGACCTGCTGGAACAAGTCCAACCAACCAAGATGATCAGAGCACTGCAGCACCTATCTTAAGACACTCTGAGAGAGCTGGGCTGCTCAGCCTGGAGAAGGTTCCAGGAAAATCTTATTGCAACCTTCAGTACATATTAGAAGGGATATAAAATAGAGGGAGAGCAACTTTTTACACAGGCAGACAGTGACAGGACAATGGAGAAGTGTTTTAAACTAAAACAGGAGAGATTTACACTACATGTTAGGAACAACTTTACTCAGAGGGTAGAGTGGCACTGGAACAGGTTGTGTAGAGACATTGTGGATGACCCAGTGGATGACCCAATCCCTGGAAGAGTTCAGGATCAGGGTGGATGCTGTTTGCACACAGAAAAGTAAGTAGCACCACATTAAATTTGACTATGATAATTCATAACTCATTCAAGGAGAACAATCTTCCCCTAGATGTTATAAAAAAGGATGACAAAATGGAGCTAGATTCTTCTCCCATTCACCTACAGTGGGAATAGGTGTCAGAACCACATGACAGTACCCTCATTTTTATGGGACATTTCCACTGCCCTTGGTTCTCAAGCATATGCCTAACAACGGCCAGAAAGGAAAATAAGCAAGCACAATGAAACTACATAGACATTTCCATTCCTACCCAGTAATTTTGAGAATACCAATGGTAATGTTGAGCAAATGCAAGGGCAAGTCCTTTGCCAGGACCACCAGGAGCCTACCTATCAAACTTGTTCAAGCACAGTCACAAAAAACTTCCTTTGTTTGTAGGACTTAATTTACCATTAGTAAGCATGACGTTCTTAATATTTGCCTGTAAAATGTAAACAAAACCAGAAATCTTTCTCCTAGACTGCTTTCTGTAACAGGTATTGTTTTACACCATGAAGTGCCTGCAACACATCTAAGGTAAACAGGATAGTCCAGTGATGCCTTAACTGAGAAAATTTTGAGTGAAGAAACCCTAACATCGAGCACTGCCTTACCGCAAGCTAAACATTTTACCTTTGCCCAATCTTACACCAATCACAAAAGTAGCAGCCTTTATACAGTCATACAAAACTTTCCCTTAGGCTAGAACAATGGACAGTAATATCCCATTTCAGACAAATACAGAAATTAGACTTTCCTTCTATATTTGTTTGAGGAAAGGGCTGAATTAAGAACAACAGCAACAACTACTCAAGTGCTGAAAGATAAAAGAGGAGCTGTACAAAACAAAAGGCTAAAAAAGACTTCATGTATGCACAAGTGAAGTTTTTTTACTCTTACCTCATCACTTTCATCTACTTCGATCCCACCATCTTTGTCATCATCCATTTGCTTATGGATCATGCGGAGAGCTTCCAGGCTGAATCGGTCCTCCTCAGTGAAGCACGGTGGGCTGAGGGAACTGCAGGGATCTAAAGTCAGGAGGGCAAGAAAAACCAAAACAGAAATGCTATTTAATTTCACTTCAGATTATAAAGCTCCCAAGCAAAAGCAAGGGTTTAAACTTCTGTATTGTGTACTTCACTGCACATAATCACCAGGTAACAGTCATCAAATTTAACCATAAAATAGAAATTGTACAAAAAAAGTGAAAGGTTTGTGAGAGCATATAAATGCTTTTTTTTATTCAGGAAGGAGTTCCAAAACATCGGCTGGAATAGTTTTGACTCTTCCATTTATTTCTTCCATCCCAGTAACTTACTGTCTCCATTTTTCCTTTTATCATCCACCTTTAGTTCATATCACTGCAGTACAAATAAAGCTACCACACCTCCCAACCTCCTTTTTTGAAAGTCTGAACAAAAAAAAAGCAGTGAAGGAAAAGAAAAAGAATTGTCATATTATACAATCATAGTTTCATAAACAGATAACAAAGGGATGGTAATCACACTGCAGATCAAATTTTAAATAGGTAGTACTACTGAACACAAAATACTCAAGGACTGAAAGAGCAGAAAGCACACTGCAACGAAAATTCAGCTGATAGTAGTACACGATGTATTAGTCCTGTACACCCTGATCACAAACTGCAGTCACTGTAGAGCAGGATTCCAAGTCAAAAATAGTACATTTTCATTTGCATTCATTACTGAAGGCTTATGATTTGAGCACATCTGATGGCTCAGCTTGCACCACATCAAAATGCTAAATCTTTCCCTTCTACAAGATAAATGCCAAATGCTCCAAAATTCTGCAATGCATGATGATCAACCATCACCACAGTGGCCTTGCACAGACCTTGGCATTAACTAATAGCAGCTATTACATTAATTCTGATGTAGTGAACACCAGCAAAGAACAAAAGGTAGAGAAGGAGACAGAAATAGTTTTTTCAAACTTGAACTTTAATAAGGTGGTGAACTCCCACTGTAATAGCCATAATAAAAATGCACTGACTAGTTCCATAACCCGTAATACTACACTTAAATCATATCAATGCAAGTAAAAATTGAGGGAGCATATGAGTAATTTTTGCTTCTTCTAATCTATCAAAGAATCAAGTTTTCATGTTGCTATAGAATTTATTACAAGGCTTACTAATATAAGTAAAGGAAGAGAAAAAGAAAAAGAGGAACCAAATGTTTTCAGAGAAAAATAATGTTTTTTGTTTATAATTTCATACCAGCTGGATTAGCAAGATTCTGCTTTTCTGTCTAATATAAATTTAAAAATAATTAAAAATAAAGGAATGTATGAGGTTACAAAACAGGAATTGAAAAGATGACAATCATGACATAGCTGCAGTCTCAGACACATAATTAACAGGACTGGTTTCCACAGCTAGACATGAGTCAGTGTATTCTTACTTCGTTCTTAAATTTTATTATACAGAAGTTAATGGAAATCTGTTATCTGTTCCCATGCATCAATTAAAACAAACAAAGAAAGTCAGCAGAAAAAAACCAAACACTTCACTGACACTATCCAAGAACTTAGAGGTGTTGATTTTAGAACTACTTCATGTAATTTAAGGACAGATCTCTGTATTTATTAGTTACTGAATTATTAAATATTAATGAATATTTAATAAAATACTAATTANGTTTATTACAGGTTTAATTTGCACAACACTCAGCCTTGAGATTTTTGCCTTGCAATGAAAAAATTACTCTCATTGGAGGGATTAAAGGACCTATCCCTGCAATTACAGAGTGCTTTGTATAGAAAGGTTTCCCTTGCAATAATAATGAATCACCTCAATGTTTTTCTAATAATTAAATTCCCATGGCCATGAACAAAAATTATTATTTTACTAAAATACAATTAGAAGAACAATCTTCCTATTACAAGTTTTGATCTACACTGTATCTTAAGGTAGAAGAATGCATAACTGTCAAAACAAACAGATCCCTCAAACACACTGAACTTGTTTAATTTGTACTTAATTCTATTCTACCATAGAATTAAATTTCAGATACATGTGTTCACAGTCTGCAAGCACCCACTCAAATGTTTTTTTTCATTCTGTTCAGCTGAAAGCCCAGTTTTCCAAATCAGAAAGGTTTTCTCAGAGTACATTTTCTCACAACTGAGGCTGACCAGTCCCTTAATCAGGATACTTATTGTAAATAGGCCTTTTTAGGATATTTAAGCATGAAGGCACTCTAAAGAGCTATGGCTTTTCTTGAGAGAAGTAAACAGGCTGCTTGTGCTTCAAATGTCCCATGTGCTGGCTCCAAGAACACTTGATCTCTCTCTCAAGAGCCGATAGAGTGCCAATTGCTCTTTTTGGGACTGAGAAACAGAGTAAGACTACACGTCAACTGCAATAAAAATTAACCCGCTCTAAAGAGGATCCAGATTTATTTTCAAGCTTATTTTCATCTGGTAAAATCAAACATTTAGACTGACAACACTGGTCATCCCCTTCCTCAGAGAAGAACCTCAAAACAAACTACAAAGCCACAATCTCACTAAAGAATAACTGAAAAGCATTTCACAAGCATACCTATGGAACCCTACCAAATCCAAAAAACAGCTGATGGAAATTTAATCATCTGCAGAATGTTCACCTCAATTGCACAGCAAAAACAATTAAAATTAATACTAGATGGAGTATGGTTAGTTAACTGGATGTCTAGGAAGATTTTAAGACAAAAGCCAAGAGAAAAAAATCTCAAGACACAGCAAACACCATAAATATAGCTCTGAAGTCCCACAGCAAATAAGACTTGTTGATAATTTTTCACTTTGAATCGTCTCTATTGAAGATGTTCTGGGATTCCAAACCTTCTCTTGCACTTTAAGGGCAAGCCTAATTTAATGCCTAGACTGATTTCTCCATCCTAGTCTGGTGTGTTGTCATAAATATGCTTAGTCCAAAATCATCGCCACAGGAAAGAACAGAGATGATAAATTCACTCAGAGAGTGAACCAACAGCTTGGAATTTGAGCTTTCCTTTAATGAAAAGCACAGAAGAATTAGCAAAGGAAACAAAAGAGACAAGGTAGGCAAGAGGCATAAAAATACAGCAGGTATCACTCCAGACGCAAGTTATTTTATACCTCAGTTTTTCATCTTTCTCAGAAGAAGGAAGTTTCAGAAATAGTGGTAATAATAAGAAAGGAATTTGTTCCTAAAAACTAAATGTCAGACTCGTGGCTCAACAAACTTGGCAGAGGATTTTGAAACAAACCTTCCTTCTGCCTTGAGGCAGTAACTGCCTCCTAGCTCTAAGGAAACGGGGGAAGTCCTCACCTATCCATAGGAGACTCCCCTAGGAGATAGTCTGACAGTGAACCAAGCACAGTTATCCAACCAAAGATAAAGAAAGTTTTGTATTTATAGGTAAGGGGAAAATAACACTTCACAACCTTTCCTCCCACCCCTCCTTTCCCCCAACTTCAATCTTCTTAAGTGAGACCACAAAAATAATTTTAGTTTGAAATTCTTCTCAACTTAGGTTCATAGCTCTTTATTCCATTTCCTAAAGACAAGAGAAGTTAAACTTAAAACATGACATTGTCAATACAAGCCAGTAAGGAAGATTAATTACACTCTTATCTTCAAGTGCTCATCTTAGCAAAGCCCCTGAAATTTATCTAGGAATACACCATTAGAAGAGATTCCAAAGCAAAACTGTATATGCACCTCAGTCTTTCATCCATTTTGTGTTTGCTTCTCTCTAAACAGCTGCAAATGTTACAGACTTCAGAAGAAAAAGGACTGACAGACCAACAAATGGGGAATAAGCCTGCAGCTCTCTCACACAGCTCCTTTTGCATACAGACACTGGAGCACAGGAGCTGTGGCCATGCCAAGCCTGACAGAATGACTCCAACCAGGTGTTCACAGTTCCAGTCTGGAACTTTTTAATGCCTGAAAGAGCCTTTTTAAGAACACAGGGACACACAGAAGCTTCATGATTTTTCACAAGTAGCCGGAATCAGGTAGAAACTTTCAAATCAAAAATTAAATGCCTTTAAATTTTCCTATTAGTTCAGTCAGAGCAACGTAGCACTTGGGAGTTATTTCAAGGGACTGACTAGCACACATCATTTTTGTTCTTTGAGGACGTTCAGCATCCACCAAGAAAGAAAAGCATGTTTCTTATAATAGCATATGGCAGTCCTGTGGAAGCCTGCAGGGTTTCCATGCCTGCCTTTTACTGATGAATTCGGAAGTGTACAGTGTTGTGCTAGGTTTATGATTCCTCATTCCTAAAAAGCCATATGGGATAAAGGGAAGCCTCACAGAAAAGTCAAGCACTATAAAGCATCAGCTTCCTAAGTACGTACTCTCATCTTAAAATAACTATGCTTCCATATGCCATGATGACAGAGGTGGATTTCTTTGCATTTTCCAGAAACAAAGGAGATGTCCACAATATATCCAACCCCTGCCAAATGAATATTCACCTAACTGGGATTCACATTTCCTTACATTTCTGTTTTACATGTATGTTAATAAATTGCAGCTTCTTAATCAATTCAGTGACACCTTTCATAGCAAAAAAAACCTTTACAAGAACAGTTTTTGAAGACCTGAGTACAAATTGGAGTGTCAGATAGAACAGGGATTAATGAAAACACTGAAAAGCAAGTGTTTTCAAGAATTTTACCTGATGTTCAAAATAATTTATTCACAGTAAAGACAAACATATTTTTCTGTTAAATCCTTACATAAGGTGTCACTAAAATATTCAAATGCTTGAGACAGCCTCAGAGTGAGCTTCTTTTAATCTTTCAATTAAAAGCTCCCAAAGCAAATCACTCCTACTCTTAATAATTAAACTCCTCCATATGGCAAGTAGGCTGAGCAGCATCTAACAGTTAACTTGACAAAGTAATTTCTGACATTATTTTTCACTCTAATTATTTAAATAAAAGTTCATCATTACAGCACATCCTTACACTAAAGTAATTAAAACACACACACACCAAAAAAAAAAAAAAATTTTTTTTGACAAAAAGTGTACAATACCTTATCTGCTAACCACAACAGTGATGTTATTTAAATGAGCTTCCTGAATAGGAAAATGCAATACTGACAGCAGTGCAAAGGGAAGGGGTGCAACAGGAAAGGAAATTCAGAACACTGTTGTCCCTAAGGATTTTGAAAATGTTTCACATTAGGCTTTTCCATTGGTCGGCATTAGAAATTCAGGTGACTTCTATAAACTCATGCAATGACAGTAACTAAATTAGTGGATGAAATTCCTGACTGCTAAGTCTGGTATCTGGAAGACTTCTTTCTGATTACATGTGTAATGTTTAGTGACTGGTAACACTCCACTTTAACAGAAAAAAAAAAATCAACAAAAGCCCCAAACTATTTGCAGATAAGCTGCCTGAAAACTGCCATGATTCTGTTAAAATCCACTAAACACCTTCAGTAAAAAAATGACATTTCAAACAGCCTTAAAATAAATCATTACAGCTTCAATACACAACAAGCAATTTGAATATGAGATTCAAATCTGATTTTGTCACTATCAAAGTGTCCATTTATTCTGCTATTTCAGTATTTTTTCATATATACAGATCAATTTGATTCTTTCCCCCGCATCGAAACTTGATGAGGCAAGCAAGGCTTTGATTTTTTTCTTATATCATCACTAGCTCATCTCTGCTTTCTCCACACCCACAAAAAAGCTGTCTAATTCTGAATTTCACTCCCTATACGCTGGGGAAAAAAAAAAAATATCAGTGAGATCAGTTTGTTTAAAGTAGAAATTCAGTCAAATAATGTTATTAACAAAATCAAGGGTTAAGACAGGTTTATTAAAGCTTTTCTAATCTTTCCAAGATAAAAGTTTCAAAAGAAGCAGCAGGCACTTAACTTTCTGATCACTAGTTAAGACATTCAAAACATCACACACTATCTCAGAAAAATATTTAAGAACTTTGTACCCAGATAAACAGTAACTCAGAGGAAAATATATGACAGGAATTCCTTAGAGAATTAGATTTGATGGCAAATTAATTTTGCTTTAATGTAGCTGCATTGAAAACAACTATTCCAAATCAGCAATGCTTGTTTAAAAAAGAAGTTGCAAAAAGGAGGTTGAATATGTTAATCATGCCAAGGATCATTCTGTCAAGATGAAAATATCAGTATAAATACTTCATTTAGACTG
This sequence comes from Aegithalos caudatus, assembly GCA_013389925.1. Taxonomy (NCBI): domain Eukaryota; kingdom Metazoa; phylum Chordata; class Aves; order Passeriformes; family Aegithalidae; genus Aegithalos; species Aegithalos caudatus. The sequence goes on from WEIU01023451.1 coordinate 116,535, forward strand.
ATAGGAAATTAATTATTAAAATTACAATTCTGCTCTGACTAAATAAAAATCAAGAAGATGAGTTCATGGCTTTTCTATCTCCTTCCCACACCCTCCCTGAGCAATTACACAGTTTGAAGGGAAGAGGAAGTTCGACAATTATTGTATACAATGGTCAAAGTAGACTGATTTAGAAGAGGAACTCCTGCCAGCCCTAACAAAGCAGGACGAGAGGAAACTGGGAGATGCATCTTACGCAATCCCCTAAAATCCTGTTTTTGCCTCCTTCTAACCTCACTTGTACTTCTATGATACTTACTATACAAACTTACAAACACATATGGATGGATATTCAGTGTAAAAAACTATGCCAAATGTCTGATACTTAGTCTCAGCAACAGAAAAGTCTCTTTCACTTTACTTATATTTATTAGTACAAGACCAAGAAGGGAAATACTTAGAGTAGTTTAAATCTAAGTTTTCATGATTTGGTAGTATAGACCGTTTAATGCATCTTCAGAAACCTATGATGTATTCTGCATATTACAGTGATAATAGACAATATAAAATTATAATAGGCCCAAGAAAACAAAATTACAAACTTTTAAATATGACCTGAACTCACCTGGAATAAACACATCCTTCATGCTAAACAAAATTTAAAAAGACAGTCCAATTTTCAATATATGTTTAGAAGAAATGTGTTTAGAAAAAAAGGATTTAGGAAATTTTGAATTTCATTTGTCAATAGAACATTCACTAATCTGATGAAAAAAGTTACAGATTTGTATTCGTATGTACTTGGTGACAAGGCATAACACACATCTAAGCACACACTTCAAGGCTTTTTGGGTATTTTGGGTTTGACTGGTTCTTTACTGATTTTCTAACAGCAGGAAGCTGGAAAAGATGCAGTATATCCCTGATTATATACTTTAATCTGCCCAAGAATTTGTCAGCTCCTAAGAAAGGACCGCAGCATAGCATTTAAGCCACTTTCTTAATTTGGTCAGGAAATGAGAAAAGTGATATATACAGGTGACCTTCAAATGCCTGATAACATGTCCATGTGATTTCAAAAGCAAACTTGCTGGTAACCATTTTCTTACTAAAACCTCATTTTCTTGCTTAGAATTCCATCCTTACTAACACATTAACCTGGAAGCCTGATCTCCAGATGCCTGGTGAAAGCTGATAATCAATATTGAATGTACTAATTTCTATTCAAGTATGCCTCAAGAACTAGAAGGAGCATGAACCACTAAATTCCTTCTTGGAAGACAATGTCTGCAAAATATAGTAACCATGATAATATGGCTGATACGAAAAATTCCCAGATTTTTTCACACTGAAAAGGTAGTTCACAACTTCCAAGACTGAAAAAGGGGAAGGTAGGGAAGCACTGGAAAAGGATTTTAGCACCTCTCTTTTAAGTTTAATAACTTTTAAAAATAATTTAATGCACAGAAAGTTTTCTAGACGTGGGTTTTAAATTTAGAAAAACTTCTGATACTTTCAGACAAATAAATTTTCAAAAATTAGAGTTTATTAAAGTCTAATTATCCTCATATAAAATTATATATATGTATATATCTTTAAATTTAAAGTTTTAATCACGTCAGTGTTTCCTCTGATATATTTGTTTTCACATGTGATTCATAATCATATCCTATATCCATGAATCAGGCATGTAAGCATGACATTGCTGGCATTACTGAATTACTTCACTCTTCTACACCATCTGATCTAGTACGCATATTATTAACTGTTCCAAGCAAGGAATCAAATTTAATCCTCTGTGAGCACCATCTGTAGCATCATCAGTTCCCTCACAGTTCCTGTAACAACATGTTGTCAAGATGTATTTATACTTTGAGATCACATCAGAATAATACAACTGAAATATATATTAGAAAGATGTAACAGTCATCTTCTTTACAATAAAGGAAAATTAAAATAAAGCACCTAGGCACAATTTTTTAAATACACAGTCTTCTAGGATTCTAGCATTTGAGTATTAAATTTGCCAGCCTATGTTTATACTTTCAGAAATACAAAGGCACTGAATGCATAGATTCACTTTATTTAATAACACCATAATGAAACACTTTTAGCCCCATTCAACATATCAGCAATTTTAAGTATGTATGAATATCATTTTCTTTAAATAGTCCTATTAGCTTTTGTGAAAATTTAGTAGTAAAGATTACTGGCTAGTTAAGAACTATCCTACTTCCAGAAGCTTACGTGAACTGCTCTGCTGTTAGCACTCCAACTCCAGATTGCATAACTGGCAGTTTTGCTCCTACTAATATGCTGCTAAATATTTTTCTCATGATGAATTTCACCAAGTGATAAACCAGGCTGACAAATCTACTTATGGTGTCTCAGTTCACCTTGGCGTATTTGATAGAAATTAGATTTAAAGAGCCTTTTAAAAAATTGGATCTTATACAGAAGAAAAAAAATTAAAGAATTAAATAGTCATGCATCTCAGGAGACACCATATTATCATTATGCTCTTGCTCAAACTTAGCACAGATAGTAAAACAATTATCAGAATGTTAGAATAAACCATAGCTGCACGTATCTTAGATACATCTTGGCTGATACCATCCTGGCAAATGTATTTCTGGGCCCATAAAAACAGTAGCAAATGGTGTACTTTTCCAGGATGTACTTCATAGCTGCTAAAGCAATGAATAAAATAGAAGGCAGTCCTTACACAGTGAGTACACACTGAGCATATACTCTGTGCATAAAGTCATGCAATGGAATCACTCAGAGTAGAAAAAGAGGAAACTCAGTAACTACACAAGAACTCCAAAACTTACCATAAGTTCTATCATCTTAGATTTAGTTCAGACTCTTTAAGAAAAAGTCCATGCTACAAACACATGGCTCTTGCCATCAAAATGATTTAGATATAATCTGCATGAAAGTTTAAAGTAGTACTATTCCACCTCTAAACAAACCTAAAGTCATTGCATACAGAAGAAAACAATAAGGGAAACTCTACATTTGCTTGAACAGCATACCTCGTACAAATACTGCTTGTACAGATTCAAACACTGTCAGCTGCTCTGCAACAGCATGAGCATATTTGGGATGCAAGGAAGAGCCAAATCACTAATTCTACATATGCTCTAAGGCAGAATAAGCCAAAGACTAATGCTAAAAGGGTTTCCAATTGTTCCTGCCCCTGCTGTTCATTTTTGTCCCTGTACTACCTCCTTCCTGGTGCCAACAGAAGCACATTTGTAAAATCCTGCTGCAGGAAGAATCAGGAAACTGATTCTGTCTGAATTTGTTCTCTATGCACCTGCACAAACACTTTTGACAGCAAAGGTGCAGGGGAGGAGGAAGAAGCCCACACAGAAGCAGAGAGATGCCCTGTACAGCCACGGTGCTGCTGCTCAGCCCTGGTACTGACATGCCCCATGCCACAACTGAATCAGCAGCATGGCAGGGGACCAACACACTGAAAAGATGGAATGGAACAACACCTACGCTACTTCAGTGGAAAACTCCACCTCGTTTTTTAGATCCTGGCTTTCACTGCTAGGAGGTATAGGACAAGGATGTGTCCTAGACAACTTGTTGCAATTAACTATCAAGTGTTTTCCCAAGGTGCTTTTTTTTGAGTGTATTTTGTAGCCTTACAAAACCTAAACAGACCTTTGCAACACTACAGCAGGAGATGAAGTAATAGCAAACTCAAAAAAAACTCTCCACACCTCACAGAACAGTTTCAAACACCACTGCCAGTAAGCTCACAATTTGTCCTTTCTCCAAGGCCCTCCCCATGAGCCTAGAGAAGCCACATCTCCAGGCATAGCCCACTTTGGCAGCAGTCAGTCCACATCATAAACAGCAGGCTGTGACAGACACCACATCTCTACAAACACACACCAGCAAGCCCAAGGTGTCTGCTAAGTGCAAGTCTGCCCCAAACACCGCTCTAATTTATGCTGTGCCTTCATTTAAGCTTCAGGTTTTTTGACCCTTTTCCAAAACCTTGGCGCCAGAACATGCATTAAGAACTAAATACACACGGCTATAAAAAAAGCAGCATAATAGAATCTGTCCCAAAGTTTACAAACTATGACACTTGGCTACACAAAGCCAAATGAGTCTGTGTTTGGGAGTGTTTTGCTTTCCTTAGGGGCTTTTTAGCATTTTTATTACTGGCAGACAAGATGAAGCTTTCTGAAGAAACAGACAGACATACTTAAGGAAAGCTCAAAGGAAAGAGCAAGAAAGTACAAAGACCTTTTATAATTTAAGACTGTGACAATTGAAGTTATCACCAATTGCAAAATATTGATATAAGATATCTTTAAAGGGAACCAATAACATTAAGTGATATTTAATCTACTCTTAAGTCCGCATTTAAATCCCACTGTATCTTCCTAACACGCTGGGAAAAGCCAAGAAGAAAGGCAGTGTGCTTTTTCCAGATGATGACACTTTTACTTCTGAAATTCATGACAAGTACTTTATGACATTTGTACATTTTATTTATTTAAACATAAAACTTTAGTGTATAGCTTAGTCACATAAGAATTCAAACACTAACGCTGATTTTTGTCTATCATATTTGAAAATACTAAAGCACGAAAAATAATATTCTAGATTTTTTTTAAACTCTCCTGGACACATACTGCAAATGGAGCTGTATCTCTGGCACTGTATTACCGAAGATTCTGTTGCTGTTTGCTCTCCCCACCAGACAGTAGTAGGAAAATAGGCACGGAGTCAAACTGCAACAGACAAGTGTTTCCACTACATTACCTCCTCTTAATGTATCAAGTATCAACACATACAGGCAGTCCATCATTTTCAATATTAAAAAGGAAGCAACTTCCTAAAGTTAAAAAACCATTTGCCTGTTGTTAAACATAAACAAAAAAAAAACCCAGAACACGAAAGATTAATTCTACTTCAATACATTCAATTAGACCCCATTTTCTAAAACCACAGGAAGTTAATTTCACAAGAAATTAATTGTGATTCTGCTTCCCACAGAAATATACTACAAATAGAACATATAGAAAGTAACACTTTTAATAAATCAGAATTGTTTCCAATTCTGTTGGGGTTTGTCTTGTTAGGTGTCCTGTTGCTGAGCTACGGCCTTCACAGGCAACAAAACACATCTAAAGCTCTTCGCTCACATCTCTGAGAAACATGTTTATACTATTCTGCCTTGTAATTTCACTTTGATTTAATCAAATATAAGGACCATACATACACTTGAGACTTTATCTCCAAGGTCTGTTTTCACGCCCTAAATGCAATACCTGACAAAGCTGACATACAAAAAACAACTATTCCATGTCAGTCACATCTATCAACCAGAACAAATGTGTTAATATTTTCCATACCAACACAGTGATTTGCAGGCTATAAACCTTTGCTTTAAATCTTTTTTCTGACTATAACAATTTTAAAGCAATTTTTATACCAAGTAATCTGCTGGGAGAAGGGGGCAGTGTTTTTCTATTCTGTATTTCTGAAAAATACTGAGCACAGTACACATACAGCTGATACCAGAAAGTGGATAGCATATTTATGCCTTACTGCCCATAACAAAATGTTAAATTCTCTATTTTCTTTACTAAACAACAAAGGAAAGAGTTTTCTCCCTTTGCTAACTTCATCTTTTTACTGAAATTTTAATTAACACAAGGCGACACCTGAAAAAATTTCCAGTTACTATGAAAACATAGTAACATAAAAAAATCCACTTATGACATTTAAAACTTTTGCTTAAGTTCTCTTTATGTAAGTGAAATTTTAATACCAATGTCAAACTAAAGCCAGATACCTCTAAAAAAAAGCCAGATTGCCTCCAGAATATTCTTAACCTTACTCATTTAACATAAAAATATTTCAAATTTTTCAAACTAGGAGAATATGCTTCAAAAAAATTCACTCCTATTCAAAAATTCTCTCTAGAGAAAACACACTGGAGACAGAGCAGACTATGCTACTGACCCACTGTGCTACTAGCTCAGTAATAATCAATTACATTCTCAATTTGTCCTACATTTCTTATTTAAAAAAATAAATTTGGTATTCTTAAGATTTATTTAAAGGAGAAGGTGTCAAAGCATTAAAGGAAAAGTCTTCCATATATGCATGTCAGAAATTCAATCTGAAATATTTCTTTTAAGCCAGTCTATAAATTTACTTCTCTCAGTGTTCGGGAGCTGGCCAAATTATGTGTTCTGGCAATGGTGACATTTCTGCCCAAAGCACAGGTTTGACATTCAGTGGTCCCTTTTCCATCAGCATCTGTCATTTCTTTGCAAGGGCAAATCCCACAATAAACAACTGTCATCATCATTTCCTCCCCTACCCCCTGATACTGAGGGCTCCAATTCACAAATACAAGTGAAAATGTCATCCTTATTTATGAAGTTTTGTATCCTCACCCTGTATTTCTTTAAGAGTGCTCCTAGGAAGAACTCTGCAGTCAAGAAGTTGCTGACACTGCACACTGTACATCCCAAAGTATAAAATAAATTATAACGGAAGAAGAAACAAGGTGAGGCTGAAGAAACCCTTGGAAAATCCTGATCAAATCCCAAATAGGATTGTCTGTGCACAAGTTCTACTTCCTTTCTACACGTATCTCATGTCAATAGTAAAGAATGTCTATTCATTCATGCATAAAAATAAACTTCTCCTAAGCAATGCTTTGGCAAAATCTGTATATTTTTAACATCAGTTAGAATCAATACATTGTATATAATGAAGAGAAATGACTTTCAGTGGAACTTAAGGCACATTAAGAGAATAGGGTGTGAAGCCTGTAGAAGCCCAGAGCCTGAAAACAGAGCAATAACCATCCAGAAGAAATAATTCATCTCAACTCAACAAGAACAGGCATGTTCATTCAAGAATGAGAATTTCTGTAAAGCTACAGTATAAAATGTATAGTGTATTGTATAAAAATTGTATAAAATAGCTTTGCATCTTGCAGTTCTTAAAGAACTACTTTTTACACAAGGAGACATTTTGTATGCACAACCTTATAAAAGCAAAAAACTAAAACTCTACCTATGGGGGCCATGTCTAGCCCCAAATAAAATTATTTTAAGTGAGATCTGTTGCAAAAGTCTACACACTTCTCCTATAGCTAGAGCAAAGAAACTCCCTACACTGCTAGTTTTCTAAAGTTCCAGTAAAATTCCATGTTGTTTTGGTAAGAAGCCTCACGTTTGCTTTCAGTGATTTAATAATTGAGACATCTGAGATTCTCTGGGGATCAATATATTTAAAGTTTTATACAGCTTTATGACATTTAGCAAGTTTTAAAATATTTTGAGAAGAATTAGCAGTTTTCCTGTGCAGAAGGAGAATAGAAGAAGAGGTTTTTTGAAAATGTTTTTACAAGCCAAAAAAGTAATTAATGAAAAAGTGTTACATAAGTTGCTGCACTACAACTGCAGTCATGATCAAAAATAAGATTCAAGATGCTGCTAGCTAAGTTGCAGTCAAAAGCAGGGGGAAGGGAAAGAAAAGAATATGGAAATAATAGAAAAAGAGACAAGATAGTAAACCATCAATTTTATTGGTCTACTTAAGAGCAGTGTAACAAAAGTGCCTTACAAAAAAACACTCAATGTACTGCAATAATTATTTGCAACCCTAGATAACCCTTGATTTTATCCATATTTTGACTGGAAAGCTGTAGAAATGATTGCATATCTGAAATGCACTAATAAAGAGAAGCAACAAAATCAGATAAATTGAAGTGAAATTAATATGCAGAAGTGAAATTAATATGCAGAATTAATCCAACCAACACCCTGAAAAACCTAAATCTATCCCAATGGAGTTCAGTTCTTAATGAAGATCTACCTTAATATGAAAAATACTGACCTCAGAGCTCATTTGTTTGTAGGTACCCACAGCAACACCTTACAGAAGGTGCAAACTCTGAAGCAAATTCAGGACTTACACAGAACTCCAAAAAGAATTCCAACCTTTTCTGAACAGCATCAGCTGCTCCATGGAACCACACACTGAACTTGGGCATTGCCTAAAGGTAGGCTTTAATGCAATCCATCAACCAAAAACTTGTCTCTCACACTTGCCAGGAGTAGCTTACCTAGTAAGCAGAGTAAAACTATGAACATTTTTAAGTAACAGTACTTTATCAGTCTCAAGCAACAAACTAACACCGAGAAATCAATGCAACAAACCCTGCTTAAATTTACTAAATGTACTGGTGTAAACAATTGCAAGTTTCATTGGGCTTTTAAATCCACAGGTTCTGAAAATATAGAAGTGAGCAGATAATATAAATTAAATTATAAATATTAATTTAATAATTGTTACAAAAAAAACTTATATAAATTATAAAATATCATATAATAAAAAATTTAATCTCTGCAAAATATCTTCTTTGTCCTTTTGTTTTTCCCCCCAAGAAATATAATTATTTCAACAGAAAAACACAAATTTACTTACACTTGGGAGTAACACTTGGGATACAACATGGGAAATAAAACTCATTCCCCATTCAGGTAAGAAGTATTTTCTTTAAAAGCGTATATGAAGTAGAATATGCTGAAGAATATGCAGGAATTAGTTGTTACTTGTTTTTAGAATAAAAAGAATACTAGCTTTTAGAGTGAAAAGCTGTGAAAATTCATGTTCTGGAGCTAGTTACTTCATTTGTCACCTCACTAGTCTGCATTTATGGAATTGCCTATTCTTGTTTGGCCTGGAAAGGCACACGTAAATGATGGCAAAAGGAATGATTCATTTAAAGGTGATGCTTTGGTAACATCATAGATTGCACTTTTAGTAGATTTTTTATTGTCTTTGCATCTATTTGAAAAATTTTACTGCAATTTGAAAAATTGTACTTGGCTCTCAACTTCCTTCTTATTAAAGTCATGGATTTTTTGTGTTTTTACTTGTTTGACAGTTTCTGTAAATTTTTGGTTATCTGCACTTGAAATGGTATAAACTTAATTTTTGCATCAGTCTAGTGCTCTTGCAGTTGTCTTGGGCTTTACTTATTTAAATAAATAGTTATTTATTACTAATTGATTTATTAAATAATATTTATATTATATATAATATTTATTTTAAGTGCCAAGCTAAAGGAATTTTATTAATCAGGTTTTACTACAACAGATGAACCTTTGTAAGAGATCAGTAAATCAATAACCATGTGGTCTTGTATCAAACAAGGGAATTTAAGTGTTTAAGTTTGTTGTAACTTCTCGTGTCCCAAGTGTTACCACCTGCAGGCCTATTTGAAATGGCTCCAAAAAACAGAGAGCGACAGGATAAGGACTTTCATAAAGGGAGGTAATATTTTATATGCTTTAACATCCACTTGCACTTTTCCAATTAGATCAGCATTTGTCATACCTGTATACTTCTACATATGTACAAAAAAGTACACACAAGCACAAATAAGAGTGTACATAATTGCTAAATAGAAGATATTTGAGGAAACAAAAAACAAGCAACTACAGAAAATTAAAATTAAGACAAGTAGCATTTCAGCCCCATTTTTCACACAGATATCTTGTTACAAATGACATCTGAAGATTTACATTTTCTCACCATTTTTTATTTTTATTCCCGTATGTGTTGCTACATAATAAACCGCATCATTAAATGCCAAGTTCATTTAATACCTGAGCACAGGCCCATTGACCTACATATGAAAAACACCTGCAGGAGCCCAGCAAAACCTAGAAGGGAGGAAGAGCTTCTGACAACAGATATCTACCTTTCTGAAAATAAGCCAGATGGCAGCTTAGAAAGAACAAACCCGGGCAACAGTCTCATGATACATTTTTCCTTCAAAAATGCCAGTTACAATTTGTTCAGTGATCCCTATTATCTTGATCCAAACCTAAGAGTGCCACCTGTATGCTGCTCTGCCTGCACACTGTACGTGAGCCTGATTAATCTGTTTCTGCAGTGTAGCTAATTACCCACCCACGTGTAGATGTGGCAGATAGAAGCCACACCTCAGAGAGGCTTCAAGCAGAACCAAAGAATTCAGGTCAAACACACAGCCATGTCTGCTGCATTGTGCCTTCCTGTCACCTCCAAACTTCCTGAGACTCCAAACTAACTCAAAAACTTCTCTCTTCTCAGGAGCATCGTCCCAACTCTGATCAAAGCTCCCCGGGTCCCTTGCACAAGCACTAAACAGGAGAACAAACCGCAGCACAAGCTGAAGCTGCAGCCTTTGGTGTGTCATTAACTGATCAGGAAGATAACAGAAAGATGATTTCATAACTCAGTTTTGAGTTTTTCTCTATGGGTGCAAATATTTAACTCAGCTTGCACATGCCTCAGGCCGGACATGCAAAGTGAACATAATCACTTTTAGCACCTCACTGAGCAGTGAGCTCAGTGATTTTGCATGCTCAATTCACAGCCAGGAAAATACTTTTCCTTCTGCTAGGGGGACAAGAAAGAGACAAGAAATGTGTTGAAACTAAAGGAAATAATATCTCCATAATTACATATTCAACTGGAGATACAGTAACTCACCGGAATCTAAGCAACATTACCAAAGAAGGTTCATGCATAAATATGCATAATACGTAAATAAAATGTTGCTTCCTAGTAGGAGTTACTCCCCAAAAAATGTGATACCATTCATCATTTGATATGTAAAATATTCTAGCAGAAATCAGGAAATTTTTGCTTTGTTTGGATCCACAGGAATGCTTGGTCACACAGAGCCAACAGATTCCTGACACAATGTCCTCCAATTGTTTGCTACTTCACATAACATGCTCACCAAATATGGGGAAATTACCCCTCCCCCAATGGGCTTTTTTTAACTCAGCCTTCCAGATTGCCTTGAGTTTTCTCTTCCCTCATCAATAATAAATACTGCATAAATATGTTTTAGGAGAAAAACATTCAATTCTGTCTGAAAAATGTTGACTTTGTTTCTTGAAGGTAAGCTAATATTTTACCTGTAGACAAATTCAACAGCCAGTAGATCATACAAAATCCTTTTCATAAGTTCTTGTACTCAATAGAAGAGGCAGTATAACATGTAAAACCAAACAAAAGACAATTTTCAGAGCCAGGATACAAATGCATCAGAGAAATATTGAACACAATGTATGGAGCACTTCTTTTGTACTCCGAGACTTATAATCAGTTTATGCCTCAAACAAACACTGACTTCCTTTTATCCTGCTGGAGAGCTACAAGTTCAATTGCAGAAATGACACCAAGCATAACAATCTTCTTCCTTCCTACTCAATTTTGTTGTTGGAAAAGGAAAACATGTTAGCAGAAAACGCCATCTATGACACTTTGCAGAGAAATTCAAGTCTGAGCTGCAGAGGGAGATGTGGAGGGGAAGAGGCAGAACAGCTGACCATTGCTGACTGGCACACTAAGTCACCTGAGGTAATTAAACATATTGGAATGTTTTTGAGAACTTCTTACCAGCAAGATTGCTAATTGGTGTTAACTCCATTAAATTATTTGCTTAATAAGCAGCTATTAAAAGTTGCTAAACAGAGAAAAGCAGAGGTAATTACACCTTCCTTGCTTGAATACTGCATACAGCTCTGCTCATCTCTAAACAGAATAAGTATGATTTCAAAGGAAGAAAGGGAAAGTCTTCATAGGCAAAAAGCATAGGGTAGAAAAAAAAGTGAAGAAAAACAAACCAAAAGCATAGAAAATGAAGTTATTCTCCAATTCATAGTATTTTGAAAAGCTACTAGCTAAAAAAAAAAAGATACAAACTAGATAAAAACTGCCTAACTGCCTTTACATAAATGCCTTAATACACTGCTACAATAATGAGTTCTATTGATTATTATGTCCAAGACATCAATTTTTTTTCCAAGGGAGATCTACATGAACATAAAGCTATATTTTTATTGGATAAGATAAAAATCAAGCAGTCTGGAACACATCTTCACAGATCAGGACACAAGGTGATTAGTAATTGTTTTTTGTTAGGAAGAATTATATTAAATTGCTGTGCGCTAGACTTCTGGCAATACCCATTCTCATGCCCTAGGCAGATGGCTATTTCAAGATATTAGATAAGCTATTTATTTATCTGAATTTGTAAGGTAATGATTAGGCTGTTAAGCAAGGTTTTATCAGTTACTTATGGACCAGTGCAGGGGAGAAGTAAACAATAACATGCCTAAAATCCTATTTGCGAATAGCGTCAGCTTTTGTCTGAAAGAGCAGTCTCTGAAAACATACAACTCCATAAAGAGTCTCCATGGATTTCTACATTACATCAGCATGGATAATAAACGTGGCTTTTTGCTTACAAAAGCAGACACCAATGTTTTAGTTAGAGTTTATCCCACAGGAATCCTCTGTTCTAACAGGAAGCGAAATTTTAGCAATATGTCTCTGAATAACAGACAACAGTGATAGATACTCAGTAAAAATGCAAGTTAATTCTCTTATGAAAGCAGTAAAAATAGTGCCCAAGACCACTTTGTTCTGAATACAATATTTTGATAGTCAGTAAAGATTTACAGTTACATAAAAAATTTGATTCCATTAATTCATTTCTTTAAAATGGGTTAACAGAGGAATATGATACATGCAACCTCCTTGTTTATTATCCAAGTTTTTGAAAGAAAACAAATAATTTTAAGTAATGCTAAATTATGTACAGCAAAGTGAAAAACTTTTAGGGTTTCCTGCAGCATATTTTCAATACTACTGATTTTTGGACAATCTGTTCTCACGCGTACACTAAAACAAATTCTGCTAAAGCAAGTTTTATAAAAAAGTAAACCTACTCTAAACACAAAGGTGCTTTGTCAGTGAATTAGCTAAGAACTTCCAGGCACGTAACAAAAGTATGCAAGAATATGCCATGAGTGGAATAAAAAATACACAATGTAACCTGTCAGGCACCCTCAGAGTGGAAAATTTCAAAATCACTGTATTTCTTCTATAAAAATAAACAACAATTAAAGATGTTTCTTAATTTAGCATTTGTTTTGCTTTGTAATTCTTATACAGTTATAAAATTTATACAGCTAAAAAGTATTATTTACTTACATGAATAAATACACCAAAAGAATGGGAGACAAGGATTAATCCAAAGCAGTATTTCACAGCTTCCTGACTCATTCACTGCTGTGAACTGCATATGCAAACCTTTAACCCTACACAAAACAAATCTGTCACCTGCATGTCTTTAGGATAGTATGCCATTAATGGCTAGGGGTTTTTTCCTAAACAAATGCAAAAACTGACTCAAAAATATTTATAATGGGTTGTGCAGCATGGACAATCTTTGCTACCCTCCCCTGATAGAGCTTTTCCCAATCCATGCTTTATTCTACTGGCAACTTTTACTGAGTTTCTCTATCCATGTTCAGTCAGTATCCATCTTCTGTTGAACAGTCATAAGTGACAGCTGGGACATCACATACTGCAGCAAGCAGGTGCATGGAGAGAATGGAAGAATTAACATTGACATAGCTTTTAATCAAAGTTTACTACGTTACTTTTAATTATGGAATATTTCATATCCATGGAACATTCAGTTATTCACTAGCATCACTACACATAAGCAAGGTCCCCATTCAGAGATATTAACACTGTCATACTACATAAAACAGTCTTTTTGCATATACTCAATGATACAGGCATTCAATCATTGGGCAGAAATCACAAAAAGTCAAAATAAATTCAGACAGAAATACAGCCTTAGCTAATCTAGATGGCTGTGCACTGTATTTATTAAGAACACATTTCCCAAGTACTCATCCTCACATCATTTACCCTCTATCTGAACCAAACTATTTTATAAACAATATAAAAGGAAAAATTACACAGAAATCTATTTCTGGAATCTTTTTAGCCCATTGCTTACCAAGTTCCATTGGACATTCAACTGAGGAAAAGAACAAAAGTGAAGGTAACGTTAGATAGGTATCCAAAGTCAGAGTTTTCCCCAAATAAAACCAAAAAGATATATGTTTTTAAAATTACATTACAAAGTAAGTAATTCTATACTAGAAAAATCATTACTTCTAAAATATTTCATTATTAAAAGATTTGTGTATAAACATCTGCCCGGAAGATTTCTAGAAGCCCTAATTATATAAAACGCATTTGCTGTGCTCAGAATTACAGTGCAAAATTTAGGCATAAATGTCCATCTATTACAACTTGCATTAATCAGAGATAAGAGGCAAGAGTTCCTGCAGATTCCAACATTAGTCCAAAAAATTGAATGGCCACTCTGGAGAATGCTGTCAGATATTCCCAACAACGCTAAAATATCCTCAAACACAGGACAACTGTAGCCTTCTAACAAGCTGCAAATTATATTACCAAAAATTCTTGAAGATCCTGGGTTTTCCCTGTCTCTCTGATATCTTTCAAAGATAAGTCTATGCCATTGGAGAAAAAAAAAAAAAA